>OX243824.1:1973077-2003077 GCA_945859605.1 Lumbricus rubellus | reverse complement strand
CTTAATAATAAGAAACCCAGTGAGGGTTAGAATTCTATATCAGGGGGCACTTGTAAGT
Organism: Lumbricus rubellus; assembly: GCA_945859605.1. Classification (NCBI taxonomy): domain Eukaryota; kingdom Metazoa; phylum Annelida; class Clitellata; order Crassiclitellata; family Lumbricidae; genus Lumbricus; species Lumbricus rubellus. The sequence continues at coordinate 2,003,019 of OX243824.1, read as the reverse complement.
TGTCGCCATCCCGTGGAAAATTGACTCCTATGTTTAACTACTACTTTTGGATTTCTAACAAATTTCTTCAAACTAAAGCACCAGTGATAGGCCTACACAAAGTTAAGCCGAGGAAAATAATATTGTCATAAAATTATGCATTTACAAGCCTGTGTGTAAAATGCCAAGCGCTTGCTCATGACTAACCGTGACCTCTGACAGTCCTCTGTGTTTGCTTCTGCTGGAGAATTATCTTCTTCGGGCGCCCATGCTCCAAAAAGTACGATTTTAAAAAACTGTTTGAGGTCTTGGTTAGAATCAGTCTGTGTAAAACTAAAGCAACAACCTGCTGCTAAGCCAACAGCACTGCATGGACATGTGGAGGGAGGAAGAAGCAGAGGGAGTCAGCAGAAGACTTGGATGGATAACATCAAAGAAGATCTGAGGGAGAAAGGATCCAACTTAGCTGAGATCAGGAGCAGAGAAGTTCGGAGAAATTTCGTAAAGGTTTCATCGTCATGCCAATGACGGAAATGAAGAAAGATGGAGAGAAGAAGTATGTTTTGAGCGGGTTGGTGGATGCTTTGAAGAGTTTTTCAAACCATTTTGTTTCAGTTTAAAAATAACAACAATTATTCTTGAAGTGAAGTCAAATCAATAGGTTTTTGCAGGGTTTAAACAATAAAGGGACTCACGATTGTAATTATTGTTTAGTTTCCTGATTGCGTGTAATTTCACATGTTTAATTTCACACGTCTAATGGATTTAATGTGATGCTTAATTTCAATTATTTAATAGCACTTTAGCTAACTTTTTAGAACTTCATTCTTAATTTCACATGATTAATTTTCACGTTTATAGTGATGATTGTGTTCAATAATTCATATAATTATGTTTGTGTTAAACTGTTTCATACAACACATGTAATTAACTCGTCATGTTTGAATCTGTGAGGTGTTCATTTTTAAATGAGCATATACCAACCTTCTTGGTTAGACCCCATTGCGGGTTCGTCTTTTTTACAGGTTTTATTCATTATTTAAAATATTGTACAATGAAACGATGAATATTTTGACGATTAGTTTTAACCCTCGAGTGCCCAAGGGGGGGGTCCGACCGGACCCCAGGCCTGTTTTTCCCGGATAACTTTTTAAAGGCTAGGGATCTGCATAAATGCTTTTAGGTATTCCTAGAGCAACCATTTGGGCATAGAATGGTATATTTTGCGTGAGTATTGTCCAACCCTGCACCCCACAACCTCAGCATATACTAAGGGTACCCCATGATATGCGGCTGATATTCATACAAGTGCATGGTTACTGGTCAATAACTATTATCTTATACCAGGTGGTGCTATTGTGATATAATATATATCAATCGATTGCAAATTTAGTTGGGATTACTTACAACTAAATTATATAACGATATTCCAATCCCTTCTTAAGATATTAACATGAACACGCTGCGGTCCGCGCCGGACGTATAGGCTTTCCTTCGATGAATAACGCAAGCATGCAAGCATAACCTATGTATTACGAGATTTTTACACTATTAGTTTACACCAGGTGGTGTTATTGTGCTATGAGATACATCAATCGATTGCAAATTCATTTGGGATTACATTGAAATAAATTCTATAACGATATTCCAATCCCTTCTCAAGATATTGGCATGAAAACGCTGGGCTTCCTTTGGTCAATAGCGCAAGCAAGCGTAAAATGTGTATCACGAGATTTTACACTATTATTTAACACCAGGTGGTGTTATTGTCATATAAGTTACACCAATCGATTGGAAATTCATTTGGGATCACATAGAACTAAATTCTGTGACGATATTCCAATCCCTTCTCAAGATATTAACATAAAACGCTGGGGTCCGCGCGGACCCCCCCCCTTGGGCCTTCGTGTACCAAAAAATACCTTGGGCACTCGAGTGTTAAAATGGTCACACTAGTTCGGTTTGCAATTTAGGTCACTATTGTTTAAAAAGTATCCAAAAATTCTCAGCACTACTTGAATGATATTTCAAGTGATAACATGGCAAAGAGGTATTTCGAGTGGTAGAAACACGAATGAAGTATTACCCTAATTACAAAATATGTTAAAAGTGGTATTCCAGGTGGTAAAATCACGAATGAAGTGGTGGGCCTGTCATGATGGTAAACCATGTTAAAAGTGACCAGTAAACCGCGTATGGTGTAGGGCCTGTAGGCCTAATAGTCAAGTGAGATCATGCGGTTTATTCGTCGAATCTTTTTGGTAAAGAAGTTTTTAGTGCAAAAACGATTGCAATTGTTCTTTCGCAAATTGGTCTTTCAGAATTTTTTGTGCGCGGGTTTCTTGAAATAAACATCTTAGGCGTGAAATAAGGTAAAACGTGATTGATGACTACTTCTCTAGTAGGCCCTATTCTGACTATGCGTAGAAAGTTTCTATAAAAAAAGAACCCAAGCAAGCATATTAACATTATGTCATTTGCATTGGTGATTGACCTTGGTAGTGTGAAGTTTATTGGGAAGTAGGGTCTATCGACAATGTTTCGTAATTTATATATTTTCTTTCTATTATTATCGCAGTTATCGTCATATTGCATTTCATTCCCGTAAATGTAAAAGATGTAAATATTAAATGTAAAACAGTTGCTCCCGTAAAACTATTCATGCTAATCTTTTCCGTCAATCTCTTTTTTTGTAAGTCTAACGTTTCTCTTCCCGAATAAAGCATGCTGCGTTTTATGTCCCGATCATACACGAAGCCACTATAATTGAACCGATGCTTCTTCATATGATTGGCTTGTGACACCAGCCTGAACCCTGAGGTAGACCAGTCAGTAGCCGTATACGTGCGGATGCGTACGGGACCGTTCATAGACCTACATGTAGGCTAATAGCCACGAATTGGCAGGACAAGTGTAATAGCTTAGGACTTTGTTTTCATTATTATTGAAAACGCTGATTGTTGAGTGATCTGTAAAAGAACGAGAACAAGGTGGTAGTAGGGCAGTGCAATAATTGGTAAGACCATGGGAAAAGTGGCTGACAAAGTGGTGAAAGCCATAATGGAAATGATTGTCCAAGTGATGAAATCATGTTTCTGGTGTCATTACTCTGTGTTAAACCATGATAGAAGTAGTTTTACAAGTGGTCAAATCATATTAAAAGTGGTTGTCAAATGGCAGTGCCATGCAAAGTGGTAACGCAAATGTGAAAACCCCGTACATGTACGGTTACAGTAGTGATGAGTGGGGTCATTGATATCCCCGCATGGTTCATTAGGAAATATCCGAAATATGAGCAAGCAAATAAATGAATGAATATGTATTATACATTGTAACTGTCGTCATAATATTACATTATGCATGGTAATTGCGTTACATGCATGGTCATAGAACGATATTACGACATGAGTGCCATATATGGGCAAGAGTGCCATAATTATACGGGCACAAGTGCCATATATAATATTGGCATGAATGTCATTATAAATGGGTATCTGTAAGCTTAGGCTACCGTCTATGGTCACGGGCGCCGACTATTTATTAATAGGTACCAGTGCCATAATGTACAATATAGACATGAGTGTCATAAAAAGGCATGGGTGCCATATAATTATGGGCATGAGTGCCATACATAGGCATGAGTGCCTATATGGGCATGAGTGCCATATATGGGCATGAGTGCCATATATGGGCATGAGTGCCATAATTATATGGGCATGAGTGCCATTATAATTATAGGCATGGTTGCCATATACGGGCATGTGTTTGCTGTTGTCTGTCTCTATGTTTTGCTGCTCACATAGATATAACTATCTGTAATTATTTACTTACTTATTAGATTTTGCTACTTGTTCGTAATCTAACATTGTTTTTTTTGTTTCTTTTGCTGCATTTTCATTGAAATTCTTGAATAATTAATACATGAAGTTAATGACTGGAGCCTTCGTGTCTTTGTTCTATCTAATTCTGTGGAACGTGCATGGTCACATTCCAGAAGTTTATCTCGGTTGCTGCAGTCTAAGATCTTTACCAGTACTGTTAGGGTATAATAGGTCGACGGCAGCGTGTCTGCAACCTGCAAAACGTGATTTATTATTGGAAACCCATAATTATGAAGTACGCTAATACTTTAGACCCCTTTATAACGTTATCAACTCAGATATATAAAAAGAAAATCTCTGCGTTATCTACGTACCTCCGTTACAATCATTAGCCTATAATAATTATGCTATGCGCTTAAAATTCAACAGTGTGTATACAATCTTCTTAAATTAATCTGACAATAATTTTAAATTTTGCCACTGTTATTTTTGACTTTTTTTTTAGTAAGTTTGCCTTTATTGCAGTCCAAGATCGTTATTAGTTATAGAGTAAGCTGACGTCAACGTCTCTGCAAACCACAAAGCGTAATTTGTTATTATTGGAAACTTAAGTGAAATACGCGATTGCTAAAACCCCTTTAAAACGTTCTTATAATCAGATATATAAGATTGAGAATTTAAAAAAAATGGTAACTGAGATTGGAGATTTCAAATCAGTAACTATTTGCGCTCTCACAGTGCCAGTCGCAATCACGGATAGAACAGGAGGGTGACTTTAATGATCTTACTTATCATTCAGTGTCGATAAACTTAAACAACACTAGCCAACTTTTCGTGCCTAGGATCACTGCTATGACAAGCAAAAACAAAGAGGTCGCTGTAATACAATTGAAATTCGACAAGCTGCATAACAATCTTATTCATGCAAAGCATAATTATAAACCTTCGAACATTTCTCTGCGCCCACAAAAGTCACGTCAGGGAGTTGGGCTTAATGACCTGCGCCAAGTGAAATCAAGTCCGCTAAAGTCTGTTCGTTCCGGTGCCAGGTCAAAAACAGGCAGGTCACACTTTTAGCCACCATCTTTTATCAAACAGTCGTCTATGAGAGAGGTTTTTCGTCTGAATTCATCAGTGAAACATTCTTTACGACTCCACATGCGTTTCAACGCATAGCCACCCTTCTAAACCGGTATTTCTGCCCAGAGTCAGATTCATTTTCCACACACATGTGCTTCTATTGAGTGCTTTCTGTAGATAAATGCATTCTGTTTCTATTCCTATGCTGTGTGACACATTGCCGTATGGAGGAGGATCCTGATTTGACCAGGGTCTATGACAACAAATGCCGTTATCCCCCCCAAAAATTTCCTCGGCATATTACAGCAGTTATGAGCAAGATACTAGATTAGCTAATATTTATTTATAAATACATTGCCGTATGGTGTAGTATTACACAAAATATAGAATCGCAAGTAACAGATTTAAAGGTTTCTAAAATTGTCGACGCTTATATGGCCTGTGATGATGTATGGTTGTGAGAGCTGGACAAGCAAAAAGGGTGATGAAGATAGAATAAAAGCATTTGAAATGAAAGGCATAAGAAAAAAACCTCGGAATATCATGGACTGAGAAAAAAAAACAATGAATGGGTAGGCCTACTGGAGACGGCTGGTGTAGACAGGAGTCTACTTGAATCAATTAAAGGAAGGAAGATGTCATACTTCGGGCACATCAAGAAGAAACATGGAGATTGCTTAGAGAAGGAATTATGCAAGGAACGGTTCCGGGAGCAAGATCAAGAGGAAGACCTAGGAAGAGATGGTGAGACAACATGTGTGAATGGACGGGATTATCAACAGAGGAATATTATTGTTGAGAGCAACCGTAGACATGAGAAAATGGAGAAGTATTATTGTCCAAAGTGCAACCAACCCTCGTATCGAGGATGGTTGAAGGCAAGGCAAGGCAGGGCAAAATTCTCCGTCGGAAAGTGCTTAATTAAAGACGTTTTGCACAATTATGATTGTCCCAGGCGTCGTACAAACTTTAAAAGCTATGCATATTGCACACACACACACACACACACACACACACACACACACACACACACACACACACACACACACACACACACACACACACACACACACACACACACACACACACACACACACACACACACACACACACACACACACACACACACACACACACACACACACACAAACACACATACACACACACACACACACACACACACACACACACACACACACACACACACACACACACACACACACACACACACACACACACACACACACACACACACACACACACACACACACACACACACACACACACACACACACACACACACACAAACACACATACACACACACACACACACGCACGCACACACACACATATATATATATATATATATATATATATATATATATATATATATGCACAAAATTAAATCAAATGATGGGTTATTGGGCGTCAAATCGATGTAAAAGCATCCGATGACTATTATAAAGAGGACATCGTAAATTTGGCCGGAGAAAAGTCGATTTTTTTTCGGTATCGTGTACTCACTAAAAATTTAAAATTATTAGGCTACATCCCTGTTTATTAGTCGTAAGTCGTGTTAGTATTTGAGAGTAGAGAACGCTAAGTTGCGTTACCGGTTATTTATGCTATTTATTTAGTTAGTTAGTTATTTCTCCATTTCTATAGCGCCCCTTCAAGCTCGCTACTCAGAGGCGCTCCCGACTACAGCGCGGACACAGCGAGTGAAGGACTTGTCCAAGGTCCCTACGCGGCGACTTTTTTTTAGAAATTCGGCGACATTTTGAGTCAGTCATGAAATCTTAATAATAAAGTTATGTCGACCTTAAATTTACATGTATTTATGATAAACTAAGAGAAGATAAGTAAGCAAGTGTATCATTTCATAATTATTATAAACAGCTGCCAAACAGCACTCTGGTGAACAATCATCACAGATAATAATTATAATTCACTTGTTTTGCTACGCAGTCGTTATTAATATCAACCGTTTTACTAGCTTCCTAAACAATTTATAATTTCATACGATTTACCAAATTCACTTAGTTTTGTTTGAAGTGAGGTTGTTCTGTAACAATCACAGTTTCTTAGATTATTTATTATGAGACAAGTCTAGATGTCGTTATTTTGTTTTTGAACTTCTTAGACACCTGTTTCTCGTGTAATAAAATATTAGATAATTAATTCATTATATAAAACATTGATATTTGTGGATCTGATTCCTGTGTACGACAATAATTATAATAATATTCGTGACAGCAAGACTATAATATCATTAAAAGATCAAATCTATGAGATAAAATCGGGTTCTTTAAAAAGTTTAAAATCCCTGACTGTTTGTCGACATAAATGGCTTCTAATACTATAAGATGCCATAGGTCTATAACTGTATATGTATGGGCGTGGTTTAGTGGGGGGGGGGGGTAAGTTCGGTGACTTAGAACATCAAGGTTGCGAATTCGAATATACCTCAAGCCACCATGTATGGACCCTAAGCATTGTAAGCGAACCCTTCACTCGCAATTGCTCATACGCTTCGGCGTGACACTCCCATTCAGTGTCCGCGCTGTTACAGTAGTTGGAAGGGCTTCTGAGTAGAAATCTTGACGGGGAACTATATCAAATGCTCGTTCACATAATTATAAACGCTATTCTTCACTATAATAATTTTCGTTTGACTTCAAATTGACACGACTCTGATGATTAAAATTCACAGTATACTCACTCGTATGTACCTATGCCAGCCAGACTTCCCAGACTATCATTTGTGGATATGACTTTCATTTTGCATCGTATTTATTGTGTTGTGTCTATAAATGTATGCAGCGCCTGTCACAGAATTGCTATCCAGAAGCAACTCTCTGGGTTAACGGTTTAATGGGTGAGAGACTGATGAGGAAAAGTTAATGAGTCCTTAGTTTATCCCTTAGTATTTGTCTCTGTCACTGAATGTGGTGTGTTCCTCACGTCTTAATAAGCGAAGACAATAATAATATTATAGCCATTAGTAGCCATGTTGATTCATATGATGACTTGCTCTGCTGATAATATTTATTGGGGATGCATTGTTTAGACGATTTATGAACGAAATTTTTTTATTTATAGCTTTAGTAGATAAGAATTTAGAGGTGTCGTGGGAATCATTAAAATTACTTTGTTGGTCAGCGTTTAACGACGTGTGATTATGCAAAAAGATAATTATGTGCAAGACGAGGGAGCTATTGAAAGCCCTGCTATCACACACCCTTTTAATTATGTCAGATTAATGTTATAAATCGGTTATTTTCTCCACATCTGCAGTAATTTGGTACTCTTTGTGGCGGTGATAATGATGATGATGATGACGACTACGACAATGATGACGACGAAGATGATAATCAAAATAACGCTAATAGTAGGCCTAATGATGATAAACATCCTCGGCTAGCCTACTGGCTTTCACAATTATGATTACCAGAAGATGACTTTTCTCTGTCGGAGGATTATAATTATCTTTGATTATTCAGCGCTTCAATGCTGTCGTTTTCTGCGAAGACTTGCCATTTCAGAACATCGCACTATACCCTTCATTGAGTCTGATGTTACATGAAACTCCATTGTTCATCTCAGACTGAATACTTGTGAGATATACAGAACGAGACAGACACACAGACAGGCAGACAGGCAGACAGACAGAACACAGACAGACAGACAGACAGATAGGCAGACATACAGGCAGACAGACAGACAGGCAGACAGACACACAGACAGGCAGGCGACAGACAGGCAGACATACAGACAGACAGACATACAGGCAAAGAGACAAAAAAAAAAGTAGACAGAAAGAGATGCCAGTTTAACTTTATTGCTGATGAAAGACTTCGATTATAGTCGCTATAGTATACAAGAGAGACAATCGACCAAACATCCATTGACACAACTTCTCCATTGCCGCAACTCCCAAACCATTTCCATAGCATTACATAACATTATAATATCGATTCATCGAACTTAGATGGCAATCGCGTTTTTACATTGACCCCGGAGAGATGTCTCCGTTTGCTGAAGAACCCATTCAGACGTCGCACATTTCATGTTGCATGATACTTCTCTAATCGCATTTCCCATCTTGTTCTATTCAGTGTAATGTTCGTAATTTAATGTCATTCTTTAGAACTCCCTCAGATGCTATTCAAGTTATGGTTTACGCGATGGTCATAGAACGTACTCAGGTGTTGTTGAGAAGAAAGTCTGGTATTAATTACATCCATTATTCGTTTGACTGAGAGCTTCTGAGACATCGCTTGGAGAAACAATAATGACGCCGTATTCGCCGCCGTATTGATATAACTAATTCTCATCTAGTTTATATAAAATATGCAGTCAACTTTTAAAAGGTGTCTAAAGAAGTGCCTTTTATATTTCAATGAGATGATGACTGCGCAAAGGACCTTGACCAAGTTATTCACTCACAATAAATGTACAAAGCAGCCTGCTGTCTATCACCGCTTTGTTTAATAAGCGTATAATGAGAATCAGTAATAATCGATTGTATGTATAATGTTTATTAATAACCAATTATAATGAATAATTTAAGTAATAATGATAACAATGATGAAGATGGTGACGATGACAATGATGACGATGACAATGATGACGATGATGATGATGATTATGACGACGACGACGACGACGACGACGACGACGACGACGACGACGACGACGACGATGACGATGACGATGACGATGACGATGATGATGATGATGATGATGATGATGATGATGATGATGATGATGATGATGATGATGATGATGATGATGATGACGATGGTGACGATTATATTTTTTGTATTTCCGTACTTCTGATTTAAAGCTCCTCTTGTTAGAACCCTTAAATTATGTTTCATCTAACCTATAAATATTTCTCTTTCACATTTTCGTGCAGTGTAACTGTAAATTTGGCGATTTATCAACAGAATACCCACGACGACGACGATGTTGATGACGATGATGATGATGATGATGACGACGACGATGTTGATGACGATGATGACAATTACATTTTCATTTACAGCGACTTTTACACATTTAAATGTCACGTGTAAAATACGTTGCTATAATTATCATACGCTTTCTTCTTAATCTTTGACGCTTTACTCGTCTATAAAATATCTTTGACACGAGTTCAATGTGTGTTCGTCGTAGGTATGGTCGTGCGTCGTCTGCAAGAAGAAGCAAGAGATCCTGATGAAGACGGGACAATGGTATCACGGAGACGGAGCAGGACCAGGAGTCGGTGGCGACGGTTCAGGCGGCGCAGGCCTCGACCCTGACGCCGCCGCGGCCATCGCCACCGCGTCCGCCCGTCCCATCGAGAATACGATACCACAACAACCATTGATGCCTTTAACGCAGCCAACACCGCCTCAGTCGTCGACCGATCCAAACCAGCCGACCTTCGCTCAAGGCCAACAGCAACCACCGCACCCGGTGGTCGATGGTGTTACATCTAGAGGCCATGATCTCAGGCAACAGAGGGAGTCGCCTGGTCACGGACACCCGCGCAGGGAACAGGTGGAACCGATGGGTCGACGGATGGAACAGGTGGAACCGGCGGGTCGGCGGATGGAACAGGTGGAACCAGCGGGTCGGCGAATGGAACAGGTGGAACCGGGTCGACGGATGGAACAGGTGGAACCGGGTAGAAGGATGGAACCAGTTGAACCTGGTCGGCGGATGGAACCGGTGGAACCAGCGGGTCGGCGAATGGAACCGGTGGAACCGGGTCGGCGCCGGGAACCGACGGAACCAGGGCGATCTCAAGTGGAACAGACGAGTTATGGTCGCCCAGCGGAACCAACGGAACCAGGTCGTCGAGTGGAACCAAACGAATCGGGTTACCGAATGCAACCAACGGAACTGGAACAAATGGAACGCGGTCGTCATGTGGAACACGGTCGCCGCGCGGAACATGTGGAACAGAGTCGCCGAGGGGAACTGATGGAACCGGATCACCAGTTGGAACCGTCGGAACATATGAGGCGCGACGGGTTCCTTGATGAATCGGCGTTCCAGCGGAACACGGCTTTTTCTGGTCCGGAACAGCGGAACAGTGACCGGAACATCCGAGTCGAAAGGGAGGTACGTCATTTGCATAATCTTCAATTGATCCAATCAAATCTATTATGTATTAATTTAATTTAAATGAAATTGACAATTTGGACGGAATTCCTCAGTGCAATTAGATTTGCATAATAATTTGGTGGAATGGTTTGGATGACAGTACTATCACCAAATTAATGGAACCGCTTTAGTGGGCGCTATATAAACGGAGAAGTAAATAATCAAATACACCTAACGATATCGTCTATTAGTCGGTAATTGGTACACATTCTTCCTTTGTATTATAATACATAAGAGTTGCGCATTAAATCTTTGTAAATATTATCGCACGCATGCGCACACAGATTATTAATACAATAAAATTTGAATAAATCATAAAACAATGCTTCACACCTTTTTAAAGTACGATAATAGTCTTATAAGTAGCAGAGAATTGAGTCATTACCAGTGATAATCGCGTTTTGGGTTTAACGATTAACTGAACTCAATAATTAGGCCTATGTACCACAATGTCATGAGTCATCAGGTCAAAGAATTAGGTGAACAGGAAGTGATGTCATCCCACGTGACCTACGTTGGCTCCAACTCCAAAATAGACCACATGCTGATTCCTCGACCCATCTGAAGTGACATGAGGCATAATAATTATACGGACTCCCGGCAAACCGGAAGAACCACACATAATTTATATATGTGCATATTATGTATTATGTATATCTATGTATATAATTATATATATATATATATATATATATATATATATATATATATATGTGTGTATTTGTGTGTATGTGTGCGCGTGCGTGCGCAGGTGCGTATGCGGTCGTGTCCGTGTTTGTGTGTGTGTGTTTGTGTTTGTGTGTGGTTGGGAGAGGGGTTGTGCGTGTATGTGTGCGTGTTTGATGGGGACACGATAATATTGAGCTGTATTATTATGACAATATAATTTCTGTGATTGTCGCATTTGTTTGCTATAAGATATCGCCACACTTTACAGACCACACCAGTCCTATCCGTCGTTTATTATAACATGCGATCGATAAGAAATGTAACATATTTTACACACCTCTTTTAAGTGTAATATTTGCGTTATAAATAAAAAGAAATTGGGATACTAATAAATTTCATCCTCTTTATGACTTGTAATCTCCACTTATGTACTTCATCCTTTTTGCAGATGACACTAATATCTTTTATTACCACAGCTCCCTTACCAGCCTTTATCAAATAGTGAATGGCCAACTTTATCAGATTGCTAATTGGTTTCATGCCAATAAACTATCATTAAACCTTGATAAAACTAATTACATTCTATTTAGGTCCCTTAGAAAAATTTCTTTAACCAATTAAAATAATTTGTACATTGATGGCCATCCCATTAAACAAGTAACATCAACTAAATTCTTAGGTGTTGTGTTAGACCAGCATTTGTCTTGGAAAGATCATATTAAAGCTATCTCTTCTAAAATTGCCAAAAATATCGTTATTATAAAACGAGCTTCCTTTTTGCTGCCTCTCCATGTTAGGCTAACCCTTTATTATACACAGCGACGTAACTAGGATTTTTCGTTTTGGGGGGCTTAAGCCTTAAGTTTGACCAGTGCTTAAATTGTAAAATAAGAAGTGCCAGGACGCTGTATTGTAATTGGTCGTGAGTGGCGGCGTCGAAGGCGCGAAGTTGCGAGTGCCGAAGGCGCGAAGTTGCAAGTGCCGAAGGGACGAAGCCCGTCCCGACTAGGGGGTCTGGGGGAGCGTCGTAAGCTCCCCCAGCGGGGTCTGGGGCGGAGCCCCAGCGACCAGCGCATTTTTGGCTGTGTCGACCTCAAATGGAGCCATTTTTAGGCTCTTGTTTGCCAGCTAATTTTGTGAACGGAAAAGTCGCGAAAACTTTAAGAATAAGTCGTTTCTCATTGTCGCAAGGCTCAAGATACCAGGATAACAATAAAACTAAAACTGCTACTGTAAAAGAGAATGGTTTTGTCTTTACCGTAAGCTCCCCAGCGGGGTCTGGGCCGGAGCCCCAGCGATCAGAGCATTTTTGGCTGTGTAGACCTCAAATGGAGCCATTTTTAGGCTCTTGTTTGCCAGCTATTTGTGAACGGAAAAGTCGCGAAAACTTTAAGAATAAGTCGTTTCTCATTGTCGCAAGGCTCAAGCTACCAGGATAAGCCCCAGCGATCAGAGCATTTTTGGCTGTGTCGACCTCAAATGGAGCCATTTTTAGGCTCTTGTTTGCCAGCTATTTGTGAACGCAAAAAGTCGCGAAAACTTTAAAGATAAGTCGTTTCTCATTGTCGCAAGGCTCAAGCTACCAGGATAACAATAAAAATAAAACTGCTACTGTAAAAGATAAAGGTTTTGTCTTTACCGTAAGCTCCCTAGCGGGGTCTGGGGCGGAGCCCCAGCGATCAGAGCATTTTTGGCTGTGTCGACCTCAAATGGAGCCATTTTTAGGCAGTCATGGCCGGTCGTCCGAAACTGCATGTACGCCGTCCATGCGGTAGTCTATTTAAATTAGCCGTAAGCATACAACGGCTTGATTTCATTTGGGGGGGGGGGGCTTCAGCTTCGTTTGGAGGGGCTTAAGCCCCCCCAAGCCCAACGCTAGTTACGTCACTGTTTATACACTCATCTACCCATATCTTACCTACTGCAATATAATATGGGCTTCAACTTATAAATCTAATTTACAAAGGCTAACAATTCTACAGAAACGTGTTATTCGTTATGTGGCTAATGTTCCATACAATTCTCATACTCATCAGCTATTTCTGGAATTTAAGTTACTAAAAATTGAGCAAATTAGGACGGTTCAGATAGGTGAATTTATGTTTCGATATGAGCACAACTTGTTACCAGTAGCGTATAGACAAATGTTCTTCCGTGCCTCTGATTTTCATTCCTATTCCACAAGAAGTTCAAATTTGTATAGACAACCATTTGCTCATACTAACACTCGTTTATTTTCGATCAGATATACTGGTGCTAATATTTGGAACAGTATCCTCTCAGTTACCGTCTTCTAAATATTTGGAACAGTATCCCCTCAGTTACCGTCTTCTAAAGACCTTTCTTTTTGACCAGGCTTGGGTTGGGAGCGCCTCTGAGTAGAGATCTTGAATAGGCGCTATATAAATTTATGTGATTGATTGATTGATTGATACATTGTATTTGTCAATTACATGGTCTTCATATCTTCAAGAAACGCCTACGTTGTTATATTATCAATCGAACTGCTTGAATTATTGTGTTGAATTGGGTATGTTAGTTAAGTGTTAGTTAAGTGTTAGTTAAGTGTTAGTTAAGTGTTAGTTAAGTGTTTGTTAAGTTGTGTCATCTATCCTCTATTAATAAGTTTCTGTCCTGATTATATTTCTATTCCTGCAATCAGTGGCGGCGCCAGGAATTCAGGTTTGGGGGGGCTGAAGCCCCAAGGCCGAAAATCTATTTTTTTACGAAGTGCCGAAAGCGCGATGCTTCGAGTGCCGAAGGCGCAAAGCCCATACCGACTAGGGGGTCTGGGGGAGCGTCGTAAGCTCCCCCAGCGGGGTCTGGGGCGGAGCCCCAGCCACCAACGCATTTTTTAGCTCTGTTGACCTCAACTGGAGCCTTTTTTGGCTCTTTTTTGCCAGCCATTTATGAACGATAAAATCATGAAACCTTCAACAAGAAGTCGTTTTGCAGTGTCGCCGACTACCAGCATAAGAATGCACGGGTTTGTAAAGAAATTTTTTGAACTGCACAACTTCCCTCAGCCACCAAGGCCGTAGCCAGGATTTGATTTCTGTAGTGTTTCTTCGGCGGAGAATTTCTGACGACTTTTTAGTCGTCAAGATGTCTGAAAACACCTTTTTTAAGTCGTAAAAATGTCTGAAGACACCTTTAATTAAGAGTCAAAATTTCTGAAGAAAATTTTTTTATTTGTCAAAATTTTTGATGGCACCTTACTTTAGTTTTCAAAATTTTTGAAGACATTTCTTTAGCTGTCAAAATTTCCGAAGACACCTTTTTTAGTCGTCAAATTTTGTTTAAAACACCTTTTCTGGCGTCTAAGTCATTATTATCTATTCTTTAATAAGGAAATATGTTATTAATACATGGCAAATTGAATACGATACTGAAGGAAAAGGGAGATTTTATAAATCTATCCAGCCTTTGGTATCCACTGATATAAAATTTATGGACTCTATAAGGAAACGAGAAGTTCAAATTACCAGACTTAGAATGGGGCATGTCCTTAATAACAGCTGGTTGAAAGTGATAGGTAAAAGCACAACAGACCTGTGCTCTGGATGCCAATTGCCAGAAACAATCGAACATACGCTGTTCGCTTGTAAAAAGAATGACATTTCAATCCTACTACTTAAAAAATGTGTAGAGAAAAAAGTGGAATGTAGTGTTAAAAATATTTTCTCTATTCAAGATATTTATCTTGAAGCTTATAATATACTTATGACCATAACTAATGGAAAAATTATGTAAGAAGTATTGCATGTGAATTATAATTTTAGTTGTATTTGTTTGCTTTTTTTAGTGCGGTTTGTGTGTGTATGTGGGTGTGTGTGTGTGTGTTTGTGTGTGTGTGTGTTAACTAATTCTGTAATAGATTAAATAGGCATTGAATCAAACGATTTTCGATATTATTGTTCAAGCTTATTAATAGATGATGGCTGAATGATTTGATTTTCATATTAATGTTGAATATCTAATCTATTTGCTTATATATGTATTAATTAAAAATAAATGAAAATTAAAATCAGAAAATGAATGTATATTTAAATATATGCATGTTTATGCATGTATGTGAAATGGTGACACTAAAAAAATGACAAATGCATCAAAGAGGATCTACAGCAACCACCTTATGAACACTGTCGCCATGGAAATACAAATTCCAGAAGAAGAACAATGAAAAGAAAAAAGATAGACATTATAGACAGAAACTGCGGAACATTTAAACAACAGTGAACTGAAATACATTGATACTGTAACTTTAACCCTTTGGAGAAAGACTTAGAAAGAGGATCTACAGCAACCAAATTCCAGAAGAACTATGAAAAGAAAAAGATAGACAATACAGACAGAAACTGCGGAACATTTAAACAACAGTGAACTGAAATACTTTGATACCGTAACTTTAAAGACGTCAACAGCCTTTGTTGCTATAAGATGTCGTTAAACTCTTGAATAATAATAATAAGTCATTATTTTGATTCCAATGTTATCAACGATTTTCGGGTGTCTAAAGATTTCATTTTGACTCCAGTATTACCAACGAGTTTCGGGTGTCTAAAGACATAAATTTGATTATACTCTTAACAACGATTTTCGGGTGTCTAAAGATATCATTTAGATTTTAGTGTTACCAACAATTTTCGGGTGTCTAAAGGCATCATTTTGAATATAATTGTTATCAACGATTTTCGAGTGTCTAAAAACATCATCTTGATTCCAGTGTTATCAACGATTTTCGGGTGTTTAAGGAAATCTTTTTGATTCCAGTGTTGCAAACGATTGTCGGGTGGCTAAGGATTTTATTTTGATTTTAGTGTTATTAACGATTTTTGAGTGTCTAAGAAGATCATTTTATTCCAGTGTTATCAACGATTTTCGGGTGTCTAAGGATTTTCGGGTGTCTAAGGAAATCATTTAGATTCCAGTGTTACCAACGATTTTCGGGTGTATGGAGACATCGCTTTGAAGATAGTTTTTATCAAAGATTTTCGAGAGCCTAAAAACATCACTTTGATTATAGTGTTATCAACGATTTTTGGGTGTCTAAAGACAACATTTTGATTCCAGTGTTATCAACAATTTTCGGGTGTTTTAGGATATCATTTTGACTCCAGTGCTACCAACGATTTTCAAGTGTCTAAGGACTTTATTTTGATTCTAGTGTTATCAACGATTTTCGGGTGTTTAAGGATATCATTTTGATTCCAGTGTTGCAAACGATTGTCGGGTTTCTAAGAACATCATTTTGTTTTTAGTGTTATCAACGATTTTCGGTTGTCTAAGGATATTATTTTGATTTAGTGTTACCAACGATTTTCTGGTGTTTTAGGTCATAATTTTCATTCTAGTGTTATCAACGACCTGCTGTTTTGAAGTCGACTTGACTGTTATTATAGTGGAGATCCGCGGAACATTGATTTAGCCCCTCCCCACCCCCCCCCCCCCCCCCCCCGAGCTGAGACCAAACTCCGCCCATGAGTCTGCAAATAAAGCGAATCACAACTACTGTTTGCTAAAGTAGGCCAGAGCTGAAAGTGAGCCGGGTCTGTCAGGGTCTGCGACACGGCATTTATTTTCGTGACCTGCTGGTGCCGGGTATCAGCCGGGAAGCAAGTCTTAACAATTTGTGGGCAAACAACTAAAAAAAACAGGTCGTCAAACAAAATAAATCGGTAAAAATGGTATGATTTTAAAATTTTATGGGCAAATGACTAAAAAAGGTCGTCAGGTACCAAAAATGGGAGAAATTTTTAGAATTCTGGGTGAATGACCAAAACAAGATTTCTGAAAATTTTCGGCTCAAAGGCTTCGGCTCGTCCGTCAAAGTCAGACCAGGCAACTTTCCAAACCACTTTTCAGCCCTGGGCTAGGCCTACCTGCAGAATTCAGGTTTTCTAGAATATCAAAGCCTATATGATATACAGTAGGCCTCCTTACCATTTTGGCAGGAAATCAACTTCGTAAATGCTATGCTTCAGAACCATTCTCAGAGAATCTCTTGCTGCCTTGGGCCCCGCACACCCTAGAGCCGGGTTTGACCACAAACTTGGGGACCGTCCCCAAGTCCCCAAAGTCTCACCATGAGTGCTGCTGCTAATAGAAAACCCCATTTCGCATGTGATTGTATAAGACTACTGTACAGGTGTAGCCTCTCAGCAGGCTGGCGGGCTACATAATATATTATGGTATACATAACCTCATGATGGGTCGGGGGGCGGATATTTGGCAAAAATATTATACATGTATGCGTGGATTCTATTGGGATAAACCCTCTACAAAGTTGTTTTCATTGCTGTTGGTCAATGTCTAGCTTTCTTATTCGAAGTTTGCAGTTGTAGAGATTTTCCTCGTTTTGTTTGGGGGGGGGCTGAGCCGCCGATAGAGGGGGCTTAGCCCCCCTAGCCCCCCCCTGGCGCCGCCACTGCCTGCAATCGTATAAACCGGCTGTCATGTCCTATTATGCCTTGCAATTCAATGATCACTGGGTGGCCCAATTAGCGGGATTTCCATCCCTTCTGGGTCTCCCCTTGATACCACTGATGATGATGATGATATCCCGTCTAGCTAGCCCGGAGGGCTAGCCAATGGGGATGAAGTGTTAGCGACTTCATTTTCAAGGCCTCGGCATATGAGGGCGGTGGCCAATCCTCTCCCTCGCCGTCTCATCATCCACTGACCGTGAGGTCAGTGTACTCATCATAGCTGAGTCGGCTAGGGGGTGCTTGTGGAACAGAAATCTCGTTACAAATTTCTGCCCCTGCGGGGAATTGAACCCCGACCTCTTGGTCGACAGTCCAGCGCGCTAACCACTGTTCTACCGATACCACTAAATAATTATGTACAATTCCCTGTTCACTGCCTTGATTGTTTTTGTGTGTATTCAGGAAATAAACTGATTTGATTTGATTTGATTTGATTTGATTTGATCTCTGTGCTCCATTTGAAGTTAGTCTTTAACGTTCTTAAATGTCTTTCCAATCTTGAATGAAGCTGATACATGGATCCATAGTGTGAACGACAAGTTTTGACGACAGCTGCAGAGGCCGTTGGCCCGTTGCCATCCGCGAAATTTGTTTAGAATAATTTCTTAAATGCATTCATGGTACGCTGTAATCTGTTATTTTAACATCAGTTGACATAGTATTCGAAGGTGTTCACGTGACGTATAATGCTCATTCATTCATTCATTCATTTATTCTTTTATTCATTCATTCATTCATTCATCCATTCATTCATTTCAAGAATTTATATTCCTTTACCGTCAAGAAGCCCACTCAGAGGCGCTCCCAGTTCAACTATGTTGAGACAAATGGGTCTTCATTAGGTCTTCATTAGGCTGCAAAACACTGACGACTCGTCGCTGAGCATTATTATAGGCGTGTGTCCGACTGTGTCGAACGGGAGACTATAATTCCACACAGATGGACCGATGGCTGACCAACAACTCATATGAATCATCTATTGAGTTCTATGCTATCATTTATACATATTCTACATAAATTTTTATGACATTGTATTGAATGACAAACCGTATTTTTTTTAAAAGGCATAATTTCATCATTAACACCGCAATTAAACACTCGTCATTAATTGTTCTCGATGTCCCTTTAAAATGTGCATCACCAAGTTATCTCTGAGTCAACCTCGAGCGTGAGTGGAACGCACCCAAGATGTCGTTATTAGACCACGTGCTCAGCATGCGGCCGTCAGCCCCCCTCCACCTAACCCCCGCCTTTAGGGATAAGTGCGGCGCCATGATGGCGGTTGTTTCGGATCTGACGGACCCGAATGGTTCTTGCAGACCAAGAGGAAGCCAGGTCATATGAAGTCTTGCCATGTCTTGAGGTTCTGTGTGTGTGTGTGTGTGTGTGTGTGTGTGTGTGTGTGTGTGTGTGCGTGCGTGCGTGAGTGTGCGTGTGTGTGTGTTTATGTGTGTGTGCAATTGTGCTGGTGTTATGTGGTCATGCGCATAGTTTGCTGCATGCATAGATTATAAATGTTTATTATTAGGCATGTGTATGTGCCACTGCGTATTCACGCATGCATTATTATCAGGTATTTTTGTGTTTATTTGTTCGTATGTTTAATTATGACGAAGTTGCTAGAATGATACTTCGATTTAATGCAAGAGACTTATACTTATATATTCTCTATAATTGACGCTTAAAAGGTGTCTAAATGTTTAAGTGAAAGATTGTTTTTAAATTGTTTATAGGGTGCAAGCAGTGCCAAGGCCTTTTAACCGATCTTACCCTTACAATTATTTAATCTAAATTTAGTGGTGTTTGCATAGATTGCCGATTGATTAGAGGTTCGAGACGGTTAGTGTGTAAAATCTTGATGAACTTCAATAAGAATCGCTCGGAGCATGGATGCCCTCACATGTAAACAATGTCATGTAGGTGTTACAGTAGACTGGGTAACACGCTAGCGTATGGAGCAAGAGGTAACGAGTTCGCGCCCCGTATAAGACGAACATGGATGAATGGATTCAGAAATTTGTTTGGCATATTACAACACTTTATAATAAGGCGAACATGCTTTGTATGCTGCTACATGTATATTGGCGCCGATTATTGCAGGCTGTCTCTTCTGTTAATATAGTTAAGATTTGTGTGTTCTGTGATCTGAGTCCTGTAAACTGTTTCAACTGCATAATTGTACACTGTAACCGGTTGCGGTCTGTCAACCGGATTGTTGAATAAGCGGAAATTATTATTATTAATATTATTATTATTGACCGTGATTTTACACAGATGGTAATTTAAGATAATAAAAATGAAAACTTTTTTTTGTCTTTTCTTATAAAGGGCTGCATTTTTCTTTACAATGCTATGGTAAGCTATTACACGATTGTATAATAATCCTATTGTGCAGGAACAATCGAGGTACTCCGATCCCCGCGATCCCACCAGGCACCCGAACCGACCCGAAGATACCAGGACCCAGCCACGCGGTCCCCAGGTCCCTCGTCAGGACCAACCATTTCACCCGGACCTCATAACGGACTCACAGCGCAGACCGGATCCACGTTTGATCGAAGGGAACAGACCGGATCCAGCCCAGCTGTTTGGCGATGGACGGGAGACTGAGGGACCGGGGGAACGTTTCTCGCAAGGTCCAGGTCTGGAACGACACCCGGTGGGAGGTGGTGGTGTTCGTCAGCAACCGATGCAGGAATATGACCGGGCTTGGAATAAGGAGAGAGGCGTTGGAAGAGAGAGTGGAAGAAGGATTGATCCAGCCAGGCAAGGGTAAGATCACGATGGTTAGGATGGTGATGATGATGGTTAGAATGATGATGATGATGATGATGATGATGACGATTATGGTGGTGGTGGTGGTGGTGGTGGTGATGATGTTGATGACGGTGGTGGTGGTGGTGGTGCATGGTGGTGGTGGTGGTGCATGGTGGTGGTGGTGGTGGTGAGGGTGGTGGTGGTTGTGGCGGTGGTGGCGGTGGTGGTGGTGGTGGTGATGGTGGTGGTGGTGGTGGTGGTGGTGGTGGCGGTGGTGGTGGTGGTGGTGGTGGTGGTGGTGGTGGTGGTGGTGGTGGTGGTGGTGGTGGTGGTGGTGGTGGTGGTGGTGGTTGTGGTGATGAGCTTGTAGTGATCAGGATGATCAGGATACTAGAGTCTCTGATGACAAGCATTACGATGGTGATGAATGAGATTTCAATTATTATTTTAAGTTGCTCTTTCTTTCCGTTAGACTTATTATTTATAATTATAAACTTCTGTCCTAATATCAGCCAAATTCAAAGTAACGCTATCAAGAATTTGCATTACACATAGATCCATAGTGCACTGATTTAAAGGTGTTTAAGGTGGACATAGGGCATGTAATTTTGTTGCAACCAATTTTTCGCAAAACATCATGACAGGCAGATGAGACATTGGCTACAAATGGGATACACAGAATGGATGGAAATTCTGCTTGGATGGAACACCACGGAAAATATATTATCAAATAAATCGAAATATAAAACTAGTCGCTCAGTCCCATTCTTTTACGTCATTTGGCTCCGCTCTTTGGAATACTCTGTCTCCATCTACTTGGTCTCAACTTCTAACTGGTAATCCATCCTCCTCATTTTCTTTTCTCAAAACATATTTCTGCTCTTTTGGCCTTGCGCACTGGGAGCGCCTCTGAACGGATCACCCTAGAAGAGGCGCTCTATAAATGTTTTAATGCAATACAATACAATGCAATACAATACAATACAATACAATACAATACAACACAATACAATGCAATGCAAAACAATACAATACAACACTATACAGTACAATACGATACGATACAATATAATCTAATACAATACAATACAATACAATACAACACAACACAACACAACACAACACAACACAACACACCACAATAAAATGATTCTCGATGTTGCTGCATGTCCTTCCAACGCAGTTTAAAGTTTAAACCTGTGTGTAGTCACACAATCTTAGTCCATTGTTTTTCTACTCCAACCAGTGACGGGAGAGACACCATGGGGCGCAGACAAGACGATGGGATTGTAACCCATCCAACGGACCAACTATCCCGCGATCCCTACACCAACGACCCCGACAATGACCCTCTCACGAGACAACAACGAGGAGGAGGAGGTGGTGGTGGTACCCGCGACGTCATCACCGCTCCAGACAGGACCAGGGACACAGCAGCAGCAGCCTACCGCGATTACCGCGACCGTCTCTCGCCCGACCGACCCCTGAAGGACCCCGCATCGGTGGACAACCCTCGCCCTCCGTCAGGGTCATACCAGGGCTACGAGAACAACCGGCGATACCGACACAAGGACCCTGCAGGCGCCTCGATACTCGACTCACCCCCAGCGGAGTTCCATCCCGACCGACTGATGCACGGGAACGGCGTCATCGAGCCTCACCATCCGTTCGACAAAACACCGAGGAAACCATCCTCCTCCCGCGGGGGAGGAGGAACCGTCGTTGCTAGGGGCGACGTCATAATCGACGATAGCAACCGTCGTTATGGTGACAGCCTCTCCAATAGGAACCACCTCGATCCGAAGTCGGCTGCCGCGTTTGGTCGACAGAGACTCGATTCAACGCTGAGGAACGACTCGTTGGGTTCCGATCCGTCGGACTATGCTCGGTCGTCTCCCCAGAAACACCATCGATCGCATAGGAATGGGGGAAAGAGGCAGTCGTCGATGAGTAGCTCGGATGATGGGGTTCAGACGACGCCGGAGGGGACGAGCGCTGAGGAACAGGAGAGCGAGAGCATCAGCGAAAAGGGTTCGTCGTGTCTTTTGTTGCGGTCAATTCAAATACATGCATAAACAATTGCAGACATTGCACAAATTAGTTGCTTATATTAAGAGATTTAATATCTGCTATTTATATATATTTAAATTGTTTATTAAGTGCTGTAATATGCCAAGCAAATTTCTGTCCAGGGTAACGGCCTCTGTTGTCATAGACCCTGGTCAAATCGGATCCATCCATCCATTGCACAATCTAACTTTCTTGTCTACATAACATTATTTTAAACCTGGTACTGTAAAAGTGGCAGCAACACATTTACTCACTGCAATACTTTACACGCTGAGCTAACTCGTTAAAACTATTTAGAGATGCGTGATAAATCAGTTAATGGTGTCTAAAATGAACCGATATGTCTGTATATGTATGTCTGTTTTTTTTATTATCTCGTTACGTCTACATCTGTAAAGAGAAAGTAAATATGTGTTTGTCTCCATTGTTACGATAACTTTGTATTAAAAAACTATTGTTTAATGTATATCAGAATCAGTACATTGTGTACAATGTCATGTTGTGCTTGCAGATCAGAGATTGGCTCTCGGTCAACAGTTCAATCTTGGCGATGAAAGTTGGAAGAGAGACGAAATGCTTGTCGCTAAGATCAGCAAATTTCTTGAGGTAAAATAATTCAATAAATAAATAAATAAATAAATACATAAATAAATAAATAAATCAATCAATCAATCAATCAATCAATCATGCCATCAATCAATCAGGCAATGAGTCAATCAATCAAGTTATCTTTTATTTCTTTAAAATTATTATTCCTTATTCTTGCGCGTGATGTCTACTTATTGGTAGCAACTTATTAACTTGAGGAACACGTTGGCAGATTTGCTAAAGCGTTCGTCTTTTTATAGTAGCCTATTAAGAATAGTCGCTCTATTATGATAGTAGCAGCAGTAGTGATTGTAGTTGTTGTAATACTAATAGTAGCAGTGGCAGTAGTAGCAATTGTATTACTAAGCTTGGTAGTAGCAGTAGCATTACTGATAGCAGCAGTTGTAGTAGAAGTGCCAGTTAAGTAGCTGCACCATATCAAAATGCCTCTGAACACCATCTGCATCTCGCTCAAAAGTGCGGTATTAAATATGCCAAACAAATTTCTGTCAAGGGTAACGGCCTCTGTTGTCATAGACCCTGGCCAAATTTCTATGATAGGCTTTCATGACGGCAATGTTCCTTATAACGTAAATGCAATAATGATGGTACTCTGGTCGTACTTACTGATTGAACCTACATTAACTCAACGAAGACGCCTCATGTCCTACTACTAAATACCAGTATGTACAAGAGTTTTAAAGGTGTGTAAAACGAGCCATTATGAGCGGAAATTGAATCCTATTCTTGTAGCTTTTATTTGAATTATATTATAAACCCGAGTAATCAGTTACTTTTACAAAAGTGTAACAATAATAATAATGCATATATACTTAGCCGTATTAGCTATTGTTGTAAGACGGTAACGATGACGAATTAAGACGACGATGACGAGAAAAACGACGGCAATATTGATGACGATAACGACGACGGCAATGACTACCATAATCATTCTATGAAAGTTTTAAAACTCTTCTTCAGGTGTGAACGTTTAACTAATGTCGTGAACTTATTAGACACCATTTATTTCAATAATAATTGCTTTATTTAAATGAGTCAGTCATTGCTGTGTTATAATTATAACTAATCGGTCATTTTCTAACTTGCTTGCTACATAACCATATCTTTAACGTTACAGCATCCTGCTCAATGGCAGCCTTCACCTGATGGTAGACATCAAGTTGGTCACATGATCTTAAACAAAAACGTCGAAGGTGCCAGTCCCGGCGAGCGGGGTGGCGTCGGAGGTAAAGGGGCGCTAGGTATGACACTGCCTCTGTTTCATATCTCACTTTTGAGTTTCAATCGTAGTTATTGAAATTTCTTCTCACTTTAATTCTCAATAACTTCTCTATGAATTGCATTTTCGACATTGTCAGGGTTTAGGATTAGGTGAAAATTATTCGACGATTTTTGAAGTATCTTTGACTTTAATAACCTTATAGTGTTACTCAGAATCACTGTACTGAACCAACATGCTTCGAGGTATCCTAGCTATGCTGCCGTGTGCTTATGTAGAGTTGTTTTGAAAGATTTTGAAGGTGTCTTAAAGATGAGACGAAGAATTGTACTCCGGATTGCCGTTATTCGATTTTAATCTTTTAGAGTTTATTTCAAAATTTCTAAAAGTGTGTATATATATATGCATATTATATATACACACACATTAGTGTGACGATCATTGATATTCAAATGAGACATACTTATCCCAATTCGCGATAGTAATAGAAGAGAGCTCTACATCACTGGTAGATTAAAAAATATATATCTCTGACGCGTAAGTCATCGCAATCGATGCTGTTTACTCTTTCTATGAAATGGACGGTGTTAAACCCCACCAAATCGGCCAGTTTAGATTATGCTCAATGTAGTAAACCTATTCCGCCCGTTATTTATATAGCCATTGTAAAACACTTTTAGAGGTGTCTATTTCATTCAGTCCAGATAGTTTTTGTTGTTGCCCCCAACTTAAAACGAAGTTATTATCGTGATGATATTTCGGAAAGATGCTTCATTTAATTTGCATTGAAATTATTATAATAATATTATTATTGACCCGGTTGTGTTGATGATTGTGCGGAAGGTCAGGAGGTGATTGGTGGAAGATGACTCCGTCCGAGATGTGATATCAATCGTGCCGAACAAATTAGTAGAAGTCTTATATAGTCAATTTTAAATAAATTTAGAGGTGTCTATTGAAATTATATTTACCCTGTTGTTTGGAATATTTTGTGGCAGGTCTGAAGGTGACTGGTGGTAAGATGACTCCGTCCGGATATCGTGGAGCTTTCATTACGAAGGTGAAGCGAGGAAGCATTGCAGACACTGCTGGTCACCTCAGAGCAGGTACGTACAACCCCACCCATCTCTCTCTCTCTCTCTCTCTCTCTCTCTCTCTCTCTCTCTCTCTCTCTCTCTCTCTCTCTCTCTCTCTCTCTCTCTCTCTCTCTCTCTCTCTCTCTCTCTCTCTCTCTCTCTCTCTCTCTCTCTCTCTCTCTCTCTCTCTCTCTCTCTCTCTCTCTCTGTTGCTGGTCGTGTGGTCTGGCCTGATTTACCTCCATAAATGCGCCTGCTCCCCCTATGGCATGCTCTATCGCAATGGATGTTGAAAATTAATCGTTGTATTATTAATTTTCGTTGCCTGTCTCCAGATTCGGCATTAAGGCTCGCTCCATGTATTCATTCATAAAGAATAATGATTTATATAGAGCCCCTTAAAGTTACTACTAGCAAGCGCTCCCGACCCAACCTCGGCTAAAGAGGACAGTTTTGAATGTTGCTACAACATAAACTTGGTCACTGTTTTTATATGCATGTAGCGAAAAACGCACCTTAAAGCTGTTTTAAAAGTTACCAAACGTATTCTGTAGCAGTGTTACAGTTCTCCGGCATAGCAGAATAAGCACACATAGCAATTTCGTTCACAAAATCTTCAATACGTAAAATTAATTTATCAGATTACTTGCAAGTGAGTCACATGCTAGAACATAGTCAAATGTGTTCCGTGCTCCGGATTTAAATATGAATAATTAACTAAAGTTGATGGGTGTCTAAAATTTGTAGTGCGCTCTTATTTGAATGGATTATTATAACTTATATAAGTTTAACGACATCTTATGGCTACAAGAGCTGTTGGCGTCTTTAAAGTGTTAAAGCCTATTTAAATTCACATTTCTTCAAATTTCACAAGTTTCTGTCTATGTTTAAGTTCATTTCAACTTTACTTTTCTTTATTTTATTCCGTGTCGGATAGATTTCTCCCGGCAATGTTTAGAAGGTGGATGTTTTTGTTGTTCTTAGAGTTTTCTGTTCTTTCCTCTTCTAACTTTTCATCACTTTATTTCACTTTCTCACATATAAGTTCGTGTCTGATAGGATTCCGAGACTCTCGGATTTAAAATGTGATTTTTGAGGATATTTTAACTTTCAGATAATCATTTAATAAACATAGTATAAAAATACATTTTTATATACGTATAAAAGCACATAATATTGTTTTTTTCCTAACAGTTCTAATTGGATTAACCAAGAAAACGCATTGTAAAATTTTATTTATTTAACCAAAGTTCAACGTCGCCCTATGGCATCAAAGGCCGTTGACGACAATTTACAGCTTATACAGGACAGTAATAGTGAATTTATGGCATTCAAAATACACCATATAACGTTGTCATAACAATATCAATGTTAGTTGCCATAGCTATAACATAATATCAGTTTCAATGTCATTAGTGTTCATTGCTTGAGAGCAAAATGGTTAACAGTTAATAACATCAACAATTCAAGTTATGTTAAAACCTTTGCTTAGGAAATTCATTTATATACTGCAGCAATTGTCACATGCTCACATGCAAGAAATGTCACATAATTTTCTTGATTACCATTCTTAATACGAATTTGATTCAAAACTTCTACATTTCATTAAAAGAAATTCTTAAACAGGTTACTATTAGATATAGTTTTGCTGTAACAAAAGCAATGACGACAAATTATATTCCCACACAATCATGTTACAATTGCATGACAATCAATAATAGCAAAACAACGACATTTACGCATTGTAAAATTTTACTTTCCAAAGTTATGTTGCAGTCGTTACATTTATTTTAAAGGTGTTTAAAGCTTACCAGTCTCCAACGGACTAATCGCGTTTAGTTATCCGCCTTTAAATAAGTTTGACTTCATCATCGGAGGGTATAGAATTTCCCATACCATTTACTACCTTCTCGGCATTAAAGGGTTAAAGAATTATTATAATATTATTGTGAATTGGATATTTTTGTGTCATAGGGGACGAGGTAGTTCGATGGAATGGCCACAACCTGCGAGGTCTGACATTCGAGCAAGTCTACGATGTCATCTTTGAAGCAAAGATGGATCCAAGAGTTGAATTAGTCGTCCAGAGACCGATTCGAATGGGAGAACTGAGAGTCGGCATTCCAGAGCTGCCAGGTAATTATTACACCTGTAATTACGGGTAAGTACACCTTTGTGTGTGTGTGTGTGTGTGTGTGTGTGTGTGTGTGTGTGTGTGTGTGTGTGTGTGTGTGTGTGTGTGTGTGTGTGTGTGTGTGCGAGTGAGTGTGTGTGCGAGTGTGTGCGCGCGTGTGCTTGTGTGTATAATATTATAAAAAAAACCGCTGAGATAACTTTTGTTTTGTGTAGTGAATTCAAAATTATGGTCACGGTGCTTGTGATTGTTTTATTCCTATTTCTTTCAACACAAATATTTTCTCATTTTTTTAAATTGATTTTTTTATTCATTTTAATTCTAATTTCTCATTTTTCCATTACTTTGAATCTATTTCCTCATTTCATTGAGATCGGCATTTCTCTTCAGTTTAATTACTCCGAGCGATTTTTGTTTTGTAGAGCGATTGGAACAAAACCAGTTGACAATCGCTGCCCTGAATAAGCCGAGTGTTACGATTACGTCACCCGGATCACCAGGAACTGCTCAGACAAATCAATACATTCCACAGAACTGTGGTCGAATGCAGGTATTTCTATGATCCAATCAATCGATCAATCAATCAATCATTAAATAAATAAATAAATAAATAAATAAATCAATCAATTAATCAATCAATCAATTGATCAATCAGTCAATTAATCGATCAATCAATCAATCAATCAATCAATCAATCAATCAATCGATCGATCGATCGATCAATCAATCAATCAATCAATCAATCGATCAATCAATAAATCAATCAATCAATCAATCGATCAACAAATCAAATAATCGATCGATCAATCAATCAAGCAATCAATCAATCAATCAATCGATCAATCAATTAATCAATCAAATGTGGGGCGCGGTGGTGTACTGGTGGCGTCGTTGCCTTGGAGCCTTAAGATTCGAGGTTCGAATCCACCTCGCCGCGTAAGGACCTTAGGCAAGTCTTTCACTCACAATTGCTCAGCGCTTCGACGTGAAACTCCGATGCAGTGTTTCGCTCTGCATCGGGAGCGCCTCTGAGTAGAGAGATCTTGAAGGAGCGCTATAACAAGTGCACATACAAAAACAAAAAAAACATACAAACAAACATGTAAAATTTTTACACACCTGTACTTTAGTTCACTGCGCATAGCTATACTGCCCTGAAAAGGCAAAACACGGTAACTCGGAAAACCAATATTTTGCGCAAACTTGATTTGAAAGTTTATTTCAAATATCTCGGAATCCATTTGTTCAATCCGAACAAAACTCGCACCATAAATGAAGTAAACTGTGTTTTATTTTATGGTAGCAATTAAAAATGTTTAATAATATTATTTATACACCAAAACAGTTAAAAATCGTTCGTACTGCGTTTTGGTTTGACATTTCAATGCGAATTGAATACCCCAAAACACAGTAGGCCTACTGCATTTTGGCTTGACAACTCTATGCAGCGTGCGTGTGTTACATTGATCAACCGATATTGATCTGGATATTTTTGTACAGACCACTGAAGTTGGGACGTGGATAATTTGATTTTGGCTCTAGTTAGAGTAAAATATCTTAAAACCTCATTAAACCAGGATTTGATTCATAATTACCATTTCATTTATAATTCATTAACCCTCCGTCCATCCGTGTATAATGCCTATTCACACACGCGTAGCAATAATAACAACACGTGCCGTGTATATAAATAACATAGGAAATATTCGCCGAGATGTTAAAATTCATAATTATAATCAGCAATTAAATACATAATAAATATAATAGGGTCTGACACTTACGTAGAATGAATAGACAAACTTAAACTTGAAAAAATGAATGAAAAACCCAATAGGGCCTAATATTAGATCACTTCGTACTAATAAATATTTCACGCGTCTT
>OX243824.1:1920577-1968077 GCA_945859605.1 Lumbricus rubellus | reverse complement strand
CCATCTCTTCTTTGGTCTTCCCTTTTTTTCTTTTTCCATGCACATATCCGTTGACAGCTACCTTCGGGTATCTCTCATCCCTCATTCTGGATACGTGGCCAAAGTAGCGTAGCCGTTTACTTTGGATTTTGTGTATTATATCATGTTGAATATTCAGTCTGTTGTATATATCGACTTTTGGATGACTGTTTATAAATTGTATCGTAAGATTTTCTCATTCATAAATAGAACGGTTAATTACACACCCGTTTTAGGGTCGAATATTACCTTTAAGTAAATAAAAACAAGCAGTTGAATAGTTTTCTCCTGTATCGTTATCTATTATGATAGGCATGGTGATTGGCTTCGGCCTCTTTTATTGATGCCATAATTTTTATGTACATGTACATGTAACTAAGTTACGTCATTGTCTGTTATGGTCACTGGTGCTAATTGAATCTAAGGTCTCATGGGCTAGAGGCACAAAAATATGACATTGTGTTTAAAAGAGCATTGTATCTACAGAATGCCTTGTTTATGCTATTTAATTAATGTGTTGATCGTATTCTATATTCCTGCAGGAAACGACAACTGCCTCGTATTCCTCTCTCTGGATCACAATCGAGCGTCAACCGAGGTAGGAAGTATTTGCACGTCGAATGATTAGATCCAGTAATTTATTACTTGTTTAATTGCTTGTGAAATGGTGCTACAGGAATGAAACACCTTGGTGGCTAAATCACGTTACCTTACTTATTTATTGTGTGTATTTATCGATGCACTTTCGTATAGCGCCCCTTCAAGGTTGCTTACTCAGGAGCGCGAAGGAGCATTGAGAAATGAGACGTACAGTATAATGAGCATTTGACGAAGAGTAGTAGGGAGACAATTCCATGTCGCAGGGTCACCCACGGAGAATGCATTACGTGGTAGAAACACTTTTCCAGCAGTGAATCAAGTTTTAATGGAATTATATTTGTATGCTTGCTTCTTCCGAGCATCGATCATCGTTAATTAAAGGTTGTTCAATCTTTCTTTTCATGTTCATTGCTTGATCAGGAAAGCTTCCGTCACTAGGATTATAATTATACGATTTTGGTATTAGGATATTAATTATTTTCAAAATATACGACTATCTTCATCAAGTTTATGTTTGTAATTATACTTATAACCAGTTGGTCAAGCATAGAATATTATCATCAGTCAATCAATCAATCAATCAATCAATCAATCAATCAATCAATCAATCAATATATAATCAGTGGTTTATTGAAAACTCTGTAAGCAACTAGTGAGACCCTATACAAAATCACTCTGCTTGCTTTATTTATATAAACCATGCCGCAAGTGTTTTAAAGGTGTCTTAAATTGCAAAAATAAAAATGCGGATAGCAGTTGGTCAAGCATAGAATATTCTCATCAATCAATTAATTAATATTATCCTTTTAATATTTCCGACAAACAACATCAGACACATAAAGAACAATAAACAACAGAAGCGGTAGTCATTGTTCTAAATGATGATAAAAGTTATTAGCTCTCCTCTGGGTCTGACTCGGCTAAAGTGCCTCGAAAGGCCACCGAGTTGAAGCGCTGGACAGTAATAGAGAGGCGTTGCAGCAAAAAACAGGTCTCTCTCATATCACCGGACGACAATGTTAGGATGCGGCCTAAATCAGACAAAAAGTCGAGGCCAATACTGCAAATGGGACCTAAAGTCTCAAAGGCTAAAGGAATGAAAAAGTGAGTGTTTACAATTATTTAATTAATTAATTATAATTAAAAAAAAATAAAAAATAAAAAATTAATTAATTAATCGTTTATTGAAACCTTTATAATCAAGTAATGTAGATGTCAAACAAAATAACCCTGCTTGCTTTATTTATATAAAACACAAAGAAAGTGTTTTAAAGGTGTCTAAATTGTTCCGTGATCAACAAAAAACTCGTTAAAAATATTATTGCCTATCCATCACCATGATAGGCTGTCTTTCTATCTTTAGAAATACATTATCTTCCATCGGTTGCTGTCGCAGGGGTTATTTTAAAGAAATTTCTCAACTGCACATAATTATCAGAATAGCATCCTACATTGGGTAGATTGGTCATTATTGAGACTCAGGCCTAATTCTTCTTCTTCTTCCTATTATTATTATTATTATTATTATTATTATTATTATTATTATTATTATTATTATTATTATTATTATTATTATTATTATTATTATTATTATTATTATTATTATTATTATTATTATTATTATTATTATTATTATTATTATTATTATTATTATTATTATTATTATTATTATTATTATTATTATTATTATTATTATTATTATTATTATTATTATTATTATTATTATTATTATTATTATTATTATTATTATTATTATTATTATTATTATTATTATTATTATTATTATTATTATTATTATTATTATTATTATTATTATTATTATTATTATTATTATTATTATTATTATTATTATTATTATTATTATTATTATTATTATTATTATTATTATTATTATTATTATTATTATTATTATTATTATTATTATTATTATTATTATTATTATTATTATTATTATTATTATTATTATTATTATTATTATTATTATTATTATTATTATTATTATTATTATTATTATTATTATTATTATTATTATTATTATTATTATTATTATTATTATTATTATTATTATTATTATTATTATTATTATTATTATTATTATTATTATTATTATTATTATTATTATTATTATTATTATTATTATTATTATTATTATTATTATTATTATTATTATTATTATTATTATTATTATTATTATTATTATTATTATTATTATTATTATTATTATTATTATTATTATTATTATTATTATTATTATTATTATTATTATTATTATTATTATTATTATTATTATTATTATTATTATTATTATTATTATTATTATTATTATTATTATTATAACAGGAATGTTAGGTTTAGGTTTAGTTTTAACAGAACAATTTCAGTTTGCTTAGAGTGGCCGGTCCATAACTCCGGGTAAACCAGACAAGGTGCCTTGGTAGGCAACGGCGTTGTAGCGCTGGATGATGAGTTGGTGACTGATATGCTCTGAAACAGAAAGCCTGCTTCACGTGAATCACCAGAGATCTTCGACAACCGGCGTTTATTATTAGTAGTAGTAGTAATTTATTATTTTATTATTATTAATAGTATTATCATTACCATGATAATGTAACTGGATAAGTTTATAAACCTACTTCTCCAAAGAGCAGTATTTAATCTAGTGCCCCTCTGCTGGGGAGGGGGTAATCAGGTTTCTGGGGGGGGGACAATAAAGTGTCAGAAGGACTCTCGTGAGGCGCGTAACGCCGAGACGGGAAGGGGAAGGGGTATGGGGAGGGGATGAGCCCCTCCCCATCAGAAATTTTTTGAATTTCCACATTGCAATGGTACCATTTTAAGGTGTCATCCTAACAAAATACCTGTACTTTTTCAGAGCCTCATCAGAATTTTTTGAATTTCCACATTGCAATGGTACAATTTTAAGGTGCCATCCTAACAAAATACCTGTACTTTTTCAGAGCCTCATCAGAAATTTTTTGAATTTCCACATTGCAATGGTACCATTTTAAGGTGTCATCCTAACACAATACCTGTACTTTTTCAGAGTCTCATCAGAAATGTTTTGAATTTCCACATTGCAATGGTACAATTTTAAGGTGTCATTTTAACAAAATACCTGTACTTTTTCAGAGCCTCATCAGAAATTTTTTGAATTTCCACATTGCAATGATACCATTTTAAGGTGTCATCCTAACTAAATACCTGTACTTTTTCAGAGCCTCATCAGAAATTTTTTGAATTTCCACATTGCAATTGTACAATTTTAAGGTGTCATCCTAACAAAATACCTGTCCTTTTTCAGAGCCTCATCAGAAACTTTTTGAATTTCCACATTGCAATGGTACCATTTTAAGGTGTCATCTCAACAAAATATCTGTACTTTTTAGTGCTTATAAGAGTGGGCTAAGACTTCAATGAATATAAGCAACACTTTTTTAAAAAAATTTTTTTGGGGGGGGGCTATTTCCACACTATAATAGTGCCCTTTAAGGTGCCATTTTAGCAAAATAACTCCATTAGACTATTCAGTACGGATGAAAAAAATGTTTATGATTCAATATATATATTATTATAATTACAGTAAAAAATATCTGTATGTATCGAGTTCAGCAGCTCAGTTCTCCAGTTGCTGAGTTATTCTAATCTAATGAATAAATGCAGACATGCATCTAATAGCAGCCTATATAAGCAGACTTTTTCAGCATTATATCCGTTTAACCCTGTTTCCCAAGATGGTCCTGAATTGCTGACCAGGACGTACTTTCTGAAATCATATTTAATGGTACACAAACAAACCATGAACTAATAAACTACCGGTACCAAATTCAGGTAGCCATGTGTAGTAATGATGCTGTTTTTAGGTTTTACTATATATGTGTTCAAATAATAGAACCAAACATTGCGAAATTTTACTGTTTAAAATTTGAAGGATACCACTAGTGAGAAGCCATTCAGTTGTACAAAAGTAATATTTGTACAAATATTAGCAGTAAGTTATTCTCATTTTAGCAAGATTGTGTCATATACAATTGTATTATGATAGTACCGGTAAATAATAACATTATAACCATTAACCATAGGCCTATAATAACTAATAGTATTACAGTATATTATAACAGTTCACCTACGTCGTACGGTAATACGATGATGTAAACAGCAACTACATGACTGTAAGCTAAGCGTTATTTGGCTTGCATCAGACAGCTTGTCTGAATATGCCATGTCTTTATCTCTATAAGCTTACTTGTTTTCTTGTATTTTATGCCAATAGAGTTGTCATTAGAAATTTAAAGTTAGATTCACGGCAAAACTGTCTTATAATCTTGTTTGTTACAATTAGTTTAATTAAAATATATTAGCTATTTACATTGTTTATGCGATTGTGTGTAAAAAAGTAACTGCACAAAACCTGATTTTCAACTGCACAAATTCATTTTCCAACTACACACTTTGTGTCCAGCTGCACGTTAAAATAACCCCTGTGCTGTCGTGTACATTAGAACCGGAGCTATATAAATTACTAATTAAGGCTCCAATTATAATTGCGGAACGTTCATACGCTGTCAGTTGTAACATCCGACAGTGCATAGGAGAAATTTGTCCATGCACACGCATATACAGAGGTCAAGAAAACAAAGTCGATGACACTTTTATACTCATGTCCGCATCGCATTTGGGACAAACTGTGAGTTTAACGACGACTGTGGTAATATCGGTTGTTGACGTCGACAGAAAGCGGCGAATGAGGGGGTGGGGGGGGGGCTAAGTCCCACCTATCGGCGGCTCAGCCCCCCAAAAACAAAACGAGGAAAATCTCTACATCCGCTAACTTCGAACAAGAAAGCTAGACAGTGACCAACGGCAAAAAAGAGCCTAAAGAGGGCTCCAGTTGAGGTCAGCAGAGCTAAAAAGGCGTTGGTGGCTGGGGCTCCGCCCCAGACCCCGCTGGGGGTGCGTCGTAAGCCCCCCAAACAAAAAATCCTGGCGCCGCCACTGTATTCAATGCTGCTCAAATTAACCATCATCACTCGATCCTTGTTGGCCTCCATCCCCCCTCTTGGGGTTCTGAAACGATTAGATCGGGTTTTGCTCTCCGCTGCTCGGATTATTGGGCGAATTCTCAAATTTTCCTCTGTTTCTGCCTACATGCACGATGTGTTGCACTGGTTGCCTATTATAGCCTAACGTGTCTCATATCGAATTGCTGCTCTGGTTTTACGCTACATCCTTGGTTGCGCTCCATCTTACCTGCGCGATCTCTGTCGCTCAGTCTCTGACGTTGAAACGCATCGGGCTTCACTGGGAGCGCTTCTGAGTAGTTTTCTTAATGGGGCGCTATATAAATCCACAGAATAAAATATGAATGTTCGTAATTATCGTTACTTTGTCGCAACAAACGGGGTACTTTGGGAATAAACGGAAGCTGTTTCGCTCGTACTTATAGCATAAATAAAAAACTTTTAAAGAGGTGTGCTATAGTGGGGCATATCAGCAGCATACTGCGATAATGAGGGAGAGATGACCCGTAGCTGACGAATTTGGTAGTAACTGTCACGAGTCAGCTGATTGTTATGCATTGAGAAACTAAGTTCGTCATAACATCAAACATGGAAGACAATAATTCGTGTATGCATAATGATCTAGCAACTTCAAAAGTTACAGCCAGTCAGCAACACAGATGAAAAGACTGTTTGCTACAATTGGTCACAACAGCGAGAAATGGATGGAATAATGACTTCATTATGCGTTGCGCTTTAACGATTTTTTAATATGAATAACAAGCTTAAAAGAGGTGTGCTTTCATTTTGACCAGTTTCTCTGGTGATGACTTGAAAGACTTTTGGCTCGTACTAACAATGTAGGTAGGTTTAGTTTCCGTTTAACGTCACTTTGTGATAATAACAAAGACCACTAGCGACGACCTTTTGATATTAGCACCGACTGGAAAGAATTAATTAATTTTTTAAGTATTAACAAATAAAAAGACGACGACGACGTGACGATGATGATGATGATGATGATGACAATGACGACTACCACGACGACGATGATGATGACAATGCGTTTCGTCTGTGTTCCAGTCACCCAAGAGCTGGAGGAGCGTGCGAGAATGTTGAAGTTGAAGCTAAAGTTCAAGCACCCTGATGTCGGTCTTCCTCTGTCCGACTCAGAGGTCAGTCGTCACACACGGTCACACAGACGACACGAATCAACGGACTACGCTGCCATTGACCGATTTGAATCCGACCCTGAAGCTCCAATGTCCAGACAGATGACCCAAGAGTCCTGGACTCCTGGAGGATACGGATCCAGTCTCGCCCGGAGTGATTTCAGCTCCGGTCGCGGCTCCACAAGGTCGCAGGATCACAGGGACATTGTGGCGGGCTACGGGTATGCGGGGGCTTCTGACGGAAGAACGTATCCGAGGGGATATGACCAGGCGTTGTTGTCACGGAGGAAAGACGATGGGACGTCGGGATATGGAAGCGGTGGATACATCAATGATGGAAGGAATCGGGATCGAGTGAGAGATGGTGGATTGGGAGATCCTGGAAGATATAAAAGGGATCGACATAGAAGCGCTGATAGAGACTCGACGCGAAGAGGTAGGCTATGTTTCTTTTTATCAGTTTCACTTTTGCTTGTGTTGGTACGGTTTGTTAAACCCTGTTTAATAAATCGCTTTGTCAAATGACTAATGAACCATTCTCCTTTGGTTGAATCGGTTGACTTGGTGACAGTTAGTGTGCCATGGTTACAAGAGAGGACATAAGGACTCACTCCAATTTTTTTTAACAACGTAAAATTTATAACGTTATATTTATTATTTTTAAAGGTGTTTAGCTGAGACGATTTAATCAATCCGCTTTTTAAAATTATCTTAAACCTTATCAGAAACCTCAAGAAACGAATGATAAAAACACTAGTCTGGTGTGGAGTGTGGTGTTGTATCATATGGTTCTGAAACCTGGACGTTGAGAAAAGAAGACAAAAAGAAAATCGAAGCGTTTGAAATGTGGACGTGGAGAAGAATGGAGAAGATCAGCTGGACGGAACACAGAACAAACGAAGAAGTGTTGGAAAGAGTAGGAGATGAAAGAACAATGATAAAAACAATCAGAGAAAGACATAAGAAATGGATAGGGCATACGCTAAGAGGAGACGACCTGGTAAAAACGGTGATAGAAGGAAAATGGAGGGGAACCGAACAAGAGGAAGACCACGACAGATGTTGCTGGACACGTTGATGGCAAGGATCAGCGGGACGGAACAAAGATACCAGAGAATAAAGGAGAAGGCCCAGCGGAGGGAAGAGTGGTGACACTGGACAGCCGAACCTGCCTAGGGGCAGAGAACCAGAAGAAGAAACCTTATAGAGATTTTCGAATATTATATTATAATTAATCGGAGTGGAGTGGATCCGATTTGACCAGGGTCTATGGCAACAAAGGCCTTTACACTGGACAGAAATTTGCTCGGCATATTACAGCACGTATGAGCAAGGTACTAGACCAGTAAATTAAAGTTAATCGGATAATTAACCGGATGCTGGAGCCAAGTTTATAAATAACAGTGGAGATTGTTAAAAGGGTGTCATATCAGTGTCGAATCCCAAATCGATGGACGGATCCAGATTGGACGAGGGCTTTTGACAACAGAGGTCGTTGCCCTCGACATGCATGCATGCATACATACATACATACATACATACATACATACATACATACATACATACATACATACATACATACATACATACATACATACATACATACATACATACACACATGCATGCATACATACATACATACATACATACATACATACATACATACATACATACATACACACACACATACATACATACATACATACATACATACATACATACATACATACATACATACATACATACATACATACATACATACATACATACATACATACATACATACACACATGCATGCATACATACATACATACATACATACATACATACATACATACATACACACACACATACATACATACATACATACATACATACATACATACATACATACATACATACATACATACATACATACATACATACATACATACATACATACATACATACATACATACATACATACATACATACATACATACATACATGCATACATACATACATACACACACACATCCATGCATACATACATACACACATACATACATACATACATACATACATACATACATACATACATACATACATACATACATACATACATACATACATACATACATACATACATACATACATACATACATACATACATACATACACACATACATCATGTTGTTTCTGTTCGTGTATTAGATGGTGAGTTCGTAACAGATGCGGATGATCTTGCAATGCAGAGCGATGCATCTGAGATGAGTGATATGTCCATCTCAAAATTCAGCGTCCGTTCCACACAATCGGAAAGACCTCCATCCAACAGACATCAACCATACACGT
This sequence comes from Lumbricus rubellus, assembly GCA_945859605.1. Lineage (NCBI taxonomy): Eukaryota > Metazoa > Annelida > Clitellata > Crassiclitellata > Lumbricidae > Lumbricus > Lumbricus rubellus. The sequence continues at coordinate 1,958,956 of OX243824.1, read as the reverse complement.
ATGCAGCGTATAATAATTATACAGATCTACATCACCTCGCTCTGTTACAGCATAACCATGAAATTTAATGTTGGAACACATAAATATTGGACACCTTTTAAACAGTTTTTTATGTTCTACGTAACATGGAAATGCGGGATCGTTAATCGTTACGTCTTACAAATTCCAGGACTTGTCTACGACAACGGCCTTTATTGTCATAAGCCGATCAGGGTTGCCAGATTTCGAAAACGTTTTATCACGAAATCACATTTTAAAGTCGCCCAAAAGTCGCGAAGTGAGCAACTTACTGGAAGATTGTCCTGTTGGGAAGGAACGGTGTGAGGGAGGAAAAAAAGAGGGAGCGGGACGAAGAGGGAGGGCAGGGACCGGAGGGGAGGGATGGAGAAGGGAGGGATGCAGGGAGGCAGAGGGAGGGAGGGAGAGGAGGGGAATGGGACTGGGAGGGGGAGGGGAAGGAAGAGAGGGTGGAGGAGAGGTGAAGGGGTGGGAGGTGGGACGGAAACGGGGAGGGGCGGGGAGGGAGAATGGGACGGAGACGGGGACGTGACGATAAGGAGACGAGGAGGAGACGGAGAAGGTGGAGGAGGAGAGGATGGGGAGGAGTGGAGGGAGGAGAAGTGGAAGGGAGGGAAGGAGGAATTTAGGTAGGCAGGGATGGTTGGACGCTCTTTTCAGCCACAGCAACTCGTGGCCGGATACAGCTAGTGAGATAATAAAAAAAATTCTTTTACTCTATTAATATTACTACTGGTATTATTCAGCAACATTAGGCCTACTGTAAAGTCAAAGGCTTCACTTTTCACTTTTATATTTAAACGAAGTTTTTCTATTTACACACCTTTCATTCATATTTAACTATCGTTATGAATAATTTTTCATTTCAAGATTTTCCAAATCCTCCCAGTGAGTCAGAAAATACTTTCTTCCAATTGGTGATTTTTGAAACGACGATGATGATGACGATGACGACGACGATGACGACGACGACGACGGCGGCGGCGGCGATGGCGGTGGCGATAGCGAAGACGATGAAGATGATGATTACGATATTACTTTTGTTACTGCTATAACTATTATTGCTACTGCAATTTCTACTGCTACTACTTTTGCTGCTACTGCATGCTATCATGCTGCTACTAATATCGCAACTCCTCGAATTTTTGCCTCACCAGTGAGCTGACTTTGCTTGCCTTACGAAGAAATAAGTTTGCCCTCTGCAATGAAGGAATTTCTACCTCTAATAATATACAGCCTTACAGCAAAATGATTAATGTCTTCACTTTTTACTTTGCAGAATGGAGCCTCAAACTGCGAGATACAATCAGTACAATCGAACTGAGAACAGCAGCAGCAACAGCAAAACGACAGCACACCAGCCACCTGGTGTTGGGGAAGGAAACGACGGAAGTATATCGGACTCGGCACTCTCCTTCAGTCTAACGGAAGGTCGGAGGAAGCGAAGGTCGAGCATAGGAGACAAAGTGGCGTCGCTCGTTGGTCTCAGTCGAAACAAAAGCAACAGCGCTTCTCAGATACCACCAAACGGTTCGCTTTATAATTGTTATTCAGTTCTATAATTTTTAGATCAATACAATAGCATTCTTTGCTTGTTTAACAAAAAATTGACAAACCCGGGTGACACACCGCACCCAGTTAGACTCCAGGTCAAAGCACATTAGCCTAAGAAGAATACTTCCATGTGAACTGATCTACATGTATTCACATAAGCGTGATGCATGCAGTGGCAAAAATGCTAAGCTAATCGCATAATAATTATCATGTTTTATTAAACTTATGCCAATCTGGAGATTGTCTAGAAAAAGATATCATACAGAGAAATGTACCCGGAGCAAGAGCACGATGAAGGCCGAGGATGGGATGGGTTGTCAACATCGGAGAATGGATGGGAGCGTCTTTCGATCGGACTTTGATGGAGACAAGAGACAGGAGGAGATGAAGAAAACTTGTTCATGAAGCGACCAACCCTCGGATCGAGAATGGTTGAAGACAAGACAAGACAAGATGCCAATCTTAGTTGAAGACGTTTAAAAAACGACGTATATGAAGCGTTCGAGGAAGTCTATAATCGGTGTCTTATTGTAACATGAGATCACTGAACTAGTGCGCACACTTTGGCAACATCTTGTGGTTCATAGCTATAACTGATCATGCAACGAAAACGTCAATTAAACAACGGGTAATGATAAGAAGGTTTATGTAGTTTCTGTATACTACAAGAAAAGGGTGTCGAAAATTAGCGCAACACATTTTTATTTTACGAATCTCAGATGCACGTGTATGTTTGTGTATATCCATTTGTGTGTTTGTGTTTGTGTTTGTTGCTGACGGTTGTGTTTGTCTTTGGCCCAGAAGAAGCGAAACGCGGTCGAAGTTCCTTTCAACGGAGCGAAGAAGTTGGACGACCCACGGACTCAAGAAACCACGTGGGAGAAAGAGGCGGAGGAAGAGCAGGAGGAGGAAGAGAAGAAGGAGGAAGAGAAGAAAGAGAAGGAGGAGGAGGAGGAGGGGGAACACGTCACTCGTCGAACCATCGCGGATCCAGTAAACACTCTTCCGGTGGTGTAACCTATCCAGACGAAGAGTACGTATTACTACCAATAGCGTAGAACCCAATTTTCTTTTAATAGCCCAAACTTTTGTTAAACACCTTTCAAAAGAATATTTACCAAACTATATAAAATGAGGACGCATTTGCAGCATTAATTGAAGAAGGAGCTGACTCGTAAATGCCTGTCAGTAGTGTACATTTACAAACATGAAAACTATCAATTAAAATCCTATGAAGACTGCGCGTCACTCCCTCCCCCGCCCCCATCCCGGCAAGTTAACTATGCGATTCACGAAGTTGGTGAGCGGCCACGAATAACAATGTGAACAGACAATCTTTCTGCGCTGAAGTGAAACAAATCCAATTGTATTTATACTGTATTGTAGGCTGTCTGCTCAGTTACTATAATTTAATATTTGTGTAGCCTTTGATCTGCGTTTTTGTGAATTGTTTAAACTGCATAATTGTACACTGTAAGCGGTTGCGGTCTGTCAACAGGATTATTGAATAAAAAAAGAAAATTATTATTTATTAGTTGTTCAGCGCTCCTGAGTATATCTTTTCAAACATCATTCTTTTTACCTCATCAGTCTCTCATTCATTTAAGTAATATCTCCTTCTGGAGTTCCCTTGCTAAGATCGCCTCAGAGTAGTCATTTTTCGAGAGGCGCCATATAAATCGGTAAATACGATGCGATTTGCGTCAGGCTGCAGAATATGCAGGCGTGGTTGTGGGTTCAAAACTAATTTCAGGTGTTTAAAATTGTTTTCCAGGATGTTTTCTGGAATGGATCAGGAGGGTCACTACGGTGACTTCATCGAGGGTCTTGGTCCGTCACAGATGGTGGGACGTCAGGTCCTCGGTCTACCATGCATGGGTGAGATCCAGCTGAGCATCGCGGATCGGAAGGGACAGCTCGAGATCGAAGTGATCAGAGCGAGAGGTCTCGTCGCAAAACCAGGAGCAAAACTTCTTCCAGGTTTGTATATTGCACACGTACATGAGTAGGTTTCTTGGGGAAGCGCTATATAAATTCACGAATTGAATGACTAAATATATATGACGTACAGTCGTACATAATTAATTTCTTTTACACACTTATTTGGGACTGAAAATACCATTTATAAGTGCGGTCTACCCTTGCGTCGATAACCTTCCACGTGACCCAGCATAATGGCTTTTTCCATGCAATCCTGGGGAATCCTGATGATATGACCGAAATAGGAGAGTTTGCGAACCTTGATGGAACCCAAGAGCTCTGGTGAAGTTCCGGCAAGCCGATAAGGTCGAGGCACTCAACTTACACACCCTTTTAACGGTTTTAACAGAGGCTATATAAAATTTAATTAGGACAATTTACCGGATTACAGCATCACAAAGATTCGTGTCTATTTCTGCCTAGGTTTCTGATAAAATCTGAAAGCCAAGGTGAAGAAATGGGGTTATTGAAAGTTATGGTTTTCGTTCTCCCTCTCCGCCCACTCCGCAAGGCGAAGTGATTGACCAACCCGTGAATTTGGTAGTCCTGATGACTCCCCCCTCTTCCTGGGTGCGAGGTTTGAAGAAACGGACGGTGGGGGAATGTCCTACATTCAAGGATTAAGGTGAATGGCTTTACGCTAGGCCTACTGTTGATGTGCAATTGACAAGCAATAAACATGCAAATACATTGTGCTCTAAAATAGACATAATATACATTTATACCTCATGCATGCACTGCGTGTCCAATTGTCCATATGTCTCGCGGTTTCACGTAGTGCCAGTCCATACCATAGATGAGGGGGATGACAACGCTAATATTGAACTTCAGCTGCCAGATAACCAGAGCGCTCAACTTAAACACCCGTTAAACAATTATAATAGAGGCTATATAAAAGTTAATTTGGACACGCAATGCGTTTTATATAAAATTTGATAGACTACAGCATTACAAGCATTCAATGAAAAAAATAAATATCAGTTTTAAAATTATAACCTGAGCGCTAGACTTACACACCCGTTAAACGATTATAACAGAGTATATATAAAAATTAATTAAGACACGCAATGCGTTTCATATGAAGTTTAGCTGACTACAGCATTACAAGCATTCAGTGACAAAACTAAATGTCAGTTTTAAAATTATAATCTGAGATAAGATTGCAGGAATTAAAACAACCACATGAAAGAAAATTATCCATCGCTCCGGCAATACGTTGGACAGATTTCAAAATAGGACTTTTAGACGGTCCTGTCAATTATAAAAGTTCCTAACGTGGGGCTTATTACGCAGCAAACTTAAAAAAAGTCTGGCACGCTGGTATACAGATTAATAAATAGTCCATAGAATATTCATCGGAAGAGGGCGACGCTTGTAAGCTACGTCTGTCATGGTAGTGTCGCTAAACAGCAATAATATCGGCATGTATAATAATAATTCACAATCGGGGCACAATACATAGTATGCTGGAATGGCAATATACTGGCATTTATTTCTTAGACACCCATATTTTGAAATATATCGAATGAATATATATATTGGTTGTTTTCGCGCTTAACGAGTAGAAGAGAAGGCTTGTCATTTGAAACAGAAGCTACAGAAAGTCTTTCAATCACAATAATAATTATTATAATAATAATTATTATTCTACTCTTGGTCAATTGATGCAGTGACGCTTAATAGACAGCAGATTGCTGTTGTATTGTATATTTACGTGTGTTACGTTACGCTGTTTATGTAGCGCCATACATAAAGGTTTACTTGATGGACGAGAAGAATTGCGTTGAGAAACAGAAGACGATAACGGCCAGACGAACTCTCGACCCACTCTACCAACAACAACTCTGCTTCAGCGAACCATACAACGCACGAATACTACAGGTAAATATTAATGATGATGATGATGATGATGATGATGATGATGATGATGATGATGATGATGATGATGATGATGATGATGATGATGATGATGATGATGATGATGATGATGATGATGATGATGATGATGATGATGATGATGATGATGATGATGATGATGATGATGATGATGATGATGACGATGAAGATGACGACGACTATGACGACGACGACGATGACGATGACGATGACGATGACGATGATGATGATGATGATGACGATGACGATGACGACGACGACAATGACGATGATGATGATGACTATGACGACGACGATGATGATGATGATGCTGTTAATATTAGGCCTATAATTTTCATTATCGTCGTTTTTATGGTTATCACAAAGAGCATAAGCAACAACAACAACAACAACAACAACAAATTAAGCTCAAAATCATGATCGTAATGATAAAAAAACAATACTTATGTAGGGTAGTAGGTATACCACAGTCACTACACAGTCAAATACAACTGCTCGCAACAACATCATGCTGATTTTGGGCTTCGACGTTCTGCTTAGACACCTTTGTAAAATCTTTACCACACCCTATATAAGCTTCGCACAAGATTCGAAAATATTCGGCTGTGGAACATAAGAGTTTATTCTTTTGACTGGGTGTGATTTCAGCAAGACGGTGATATAAAGCAACACAACAATTCTTCTCTTCTTTATTCTCTTCCGTCAGTCGAGTGACGACGATGAGGCTTCTACATGACTTCTCCAAATTTATCTGTTTCTGATGAGATCCTTTGCTCTTGACATGTCAATATTCATCTCTTTCAGGTCTTCCTTGACGTTGTCCAGCCATGTTTTTGGTTGTCTTCCTCTGCTTCTATCAAAAATAAGCCAGGTTAAACTGTAGTTCCAATATTCAGTCACATAATTTTATTCGGAATTCCCCTTGATGTCTATGATTACGTCGAATTGTGACTTGAGATCCTGTTTCTTTCCCGTCGCCATAGGTGACTGTGTGGGGCGACTATGGTCGATCTGATCGCAAGGTCTTCATGGGTGTTGCTCAAATCAAGCTGGATGACCTTGACCTATCGAGCATGGCCATTGGATGGTACAAGCTGTTCACACAGTCATCGCTCGTCAGTGCAGGAATGCCAGCGACATCGGGTGGCGAGAATGTGGCGACGTTGCAAAGGAACACCCCCGGTCTGGCAATGGACTCGCCCGCCGGGACGTCGTACAGGTCGGGGCTCTCAAGGTCGTAGCTCAGGTAGGTAGACGCTGTGGATGTTGGGTGAGTGGGAGGACGGGTGGGCCGATTGTTGAGTGGGTGGGGGTTTGAGGATGCATGCAGGGATGGGCGGGCGTACGGATAGATTGATGGATAGATGGAGGAATGGATTGATAGATGGACGGGTGATGCACGACTGTTTGCGTGGTTGCTCTGATAGTAATTGTAATATAAAAGCCATTTAGTTTCCATCTGTGAGATTACAATGTTCCAATAGTAATTGATTGCAACAGTAGCTTCAGTTTTACGATATTGTTTGATAATTATACAGGTCATTAGCGTCACCGCCCTCCTTAATACTGGCATAGGACTGGCTCTGGCAGAGTACAACTTGTGGCAGAGTCGTTTAGTGTTTACAGTAGAGAACAGCAGAAGAATGCAATTACTGCATAAAAGCCATAATCCGAATTATGATTATTATACAGTCCCACATCATTTATCAATCATTCCCTGCTTGTAATTTAACTCCTGCCACCCAGCGAATTGAATGCTAGTTAGTTAACGACTTAATAGGGTTCTGAGTTTCTATCTATTTTTGATGTTCGGCCATTCGCGCTTGCCAGTGGGCCACTACCATTATTGACTCACAGATGACGTCCTATATGCAGATGTTGACGTCATCCACTCAATCACAATTCTTTGCTCTTGTTAGAATGACAGACGAACTTCGATGAACAATCCCAAATGGATGAAAGAGCAGCGCAAGCACAATCGCCGGGAAAAACCCAGAGGAAAACAATCCTGGGGAAATCCCGGTCACGCTCGCCATCTCCTCCTCCTCCAATCTTCGGTTTGGCTTCGCGACGTGGAGGCCACAGATGGTGTTATTGATGAGTCACCTTTTCGAGTGTTTACTAATTACTATGCATAACTACGTCAATAATCGTTGTTAGTTGATTACTACTTTATATGTATGTATGTCACCGCTCCAGATCTGTTTTGAAACAGCTGCTGCTGCTGCTGTCAGTTGTACCTGGAGAGAATTACGTAGTCAAAAAGTTAATGCGTTATCCAGTTTGTAAGACGGTTTTTACACACCTTTGAAAAGGTTCTTAAAAATTAATATAAAATTAATATGGGTCTTGGCTTTTACTTGGATCGCCTTCATTAGGTAACGCGGTGGCCAGAAGGTCGCAACCGTTTTTTTCATTTCGACACCTTTAAATGCCGTTTTAAGAATTTATTTAGAGCGTTTTTAAAAAATTCATTAAGTGTACTTTCAGCGGTGCTAAATTAATGAATGTCACTGCACTCTGCAGAAAATAAAGTCGACATTTGCGACAATGGCAAATAATAAGAAACGTTGCTACAATTTTCTTATTAGGAAATGAACCTAAATCGATTGCGTGACACGGTGCTGTAGTGGTTGGTTTGGTGATTTTAGGCTGTATGGCAAAGAACATACCCACTACACCACCGCGCCCCCTAACCAATGCTGTATAACAATTGGACACTATACTCATTTAACAAGATGTCCGAGTCTTAGAAACCTTTAAAGTGATGTATAACGATGGTATATTAAGAACGGACTCTAAAATCGTGTAATTTTTCTTTTCACGTCTGATCATTATCGAAATAACGAACCATTCAGGGTAACTGATTGGCTTGAATAATTCGCAATTTAGACACCTTTAAAACTGCTTCCATCGATGCTTTTATATCGATAGAACGCAAAAAACATAAATCATTCCTTTCGATTATAACGTCCATTGCTGGCATAAGCGGCCTGTGGACTCGAGTGCTATTATTCCACGCACGCTTAGTTCAAGACACCTGTAAAACAGAGTATTTTGATGCGTTATAAGGAGGCAGGAAGAAACTTATTTAATTTCGCCTTTTGTTGGTTGACATCTTGTTTGAGATTTACGATGGATACGTAATAATAATAAACCCATTCAGGGCCAGAATTCTATGATCATGGGGTTATGGACAGTTTTTTTATTAGCCATTCGTGTATGTTTTCGTCGTCCCCTTATCGTCCGAGTTAACATGCGAAACGATCACTCAAATGGAAAAGCATGTACTTCGATGATGAGGACATTTTCCGAAGATTTTGAAAACTGCCAACGTTCCTACATTCCTTCTCTGCGTTTGTCAAGCTCTTGCTAGAATCTCTAACCGTGACCTTTGTCACGGTAAACTGCTGGAGAATTATCTTCTTCGGGCGCCCATGCCCTCAAAATACGGTTGTTTAAGGGTTTGAGGTCTTAGTTGGAATCTGAGGCTATGTAAAAGAAAAGCAACAACCTGATGCTAATCCAAGAACCTGTAATGGCGGGTATCTCCTTTGTGGTTAACTTGTTGGTGGGTGTTTTGAAGAGTTTTTCATACCATTTGTTTGAGTCTTATTGGTATAAACAATTATTCTTGAAGTGATGTCAAAACACAGGGCTTTTGCATGGTTTAAATGGGACTTCACACTTGTAATTATAGTTTAGTTTCCTGCGTTTGATTGCGTGTAATTTCACATGTTTAATTTCACACTGCTAATGGATTTAATGTGATGTTTAATTTCAGTTATTTAATAGCACTTTAGCTATCTTTTTCTCATTCTAAATTTCACTTGATTAATTTTCACGTTTATAGCGATGATTGTGTTCAATAATTCATATAATTATGTTTGTTTTAAACTGTTTCATACAACACATGTAATTAATTTGTCATGTTTAAATTTGTGAGTTGTTCATTTTTAAATGACCACTTACCAACCTTCTTGGTTTGACCCCATTGCGGGTTTGTCTTTTGCAGGTTTTATTTTTTATTTAAAATATTGTGCAATGAAACGAGGAATATTTTGACGAGTAATTTTCAAGTGGTCCCACTAGTTCGGTTTGCAATTTAGGTCACTATTTTTTTAAATATCAGAAAATTCTCAGCACTACAAAATGATATTTCAAGTGATAACATGGCAAAGAGGTATTTCAAGTAGCCTATTAGAAACACGATTGAAGTATTACACTAATTTTAAAAATATGTTAAAAGTGGTATTCCAGGTGGTAAAGTAACGAATGAAGTGGTGGGCCTGTCATGATGGTAAACCATGTTAAAAGTGACCAGTAAACTGCGTTTGGTGTGGACCTAATAGTCAGCGAGATCATGCAGTTTGTTAGTTGAATCTTTTTGGTAACGAAGTTTTCAGTGCAAACAAATTTCCAGTTGTTCTTCTGCAATATTATTGGTCTTTCAGATTTTGTGTGCGCTGGTTTCTTGAAATAAAATTCTTAATTAATGCGTGAAAGAAGGTATCACGTGATCGAGGACCACTTCTCTACTATAATAATTTCGAGTATGCGCAGAACGTTTCTATCAGGGGTTATTTTAACGTGCAGCTGGACACAAAGTGTGTAGTTGGAAAACGAATTTGTGCAGTTGAAAATCAGGTTTTGTGCAGTTACTTTTTTACACACAATCGCATAAACAATGTAAGTAGCTAATATATTTTAATTAAACTAATTGTAACAAACAAGATTATAAGACTTTTTGCCGTGAATTTAACTTTAAATTTCTATTGACAACTCTATTGGCATAAAATACAAGAAAACAAGTCTAGAGATAAAGACATGGCATATTCAAAAAGCTGACTGATGCAAGCCAAATAACGAGTAGCTTACTTGCTGTTTACATCATCGTATTACGTGAACTGTTATAATATACTGTAGGCCTAATACTTTTAATTACTATATGATAAATGGTTATAATGTTATTATTTACTATCATAACTAAATATATGACACAATCCTGCTAAAATGAGAATAACTTACTGCTAATATTTGTACAAATACTACTTTTGTTCAACTGAATGGCTTCTCACCAGTGTATCCTTCAAATTTTAAACTGTAAAATTTCAAAATGTTTGGTCCTGTTATTTGAACACATATAGTAAAACCTAAACACAACATCATTACTACACATGGCTACCTGAATTTGGTACCGGTAGCTTATTAGTTCTTGGTTGGTTTGTGTACCGTTAAATATGATTTCAGAAAGTACGTTCTGGTCAGCAATTCAGGACCATCTTGGGAAATAGGGTTAAACTTATATAGTGCTGAAAAGTCTGCTTATATAGGCTACTATTATATTCATGTCTGCATTTGGTCATTAGAAAAACTCAGCAACTGGAGAACTGAGCTGCTGAACTCGATACATAAAGATATTTGTTATTGTAATTATAATAGTATATATATTGAATCCTAAAACACTTTTTTTTATCAGTACTGAATAGTCTAATGGAGCTATTTTGCTAAAATGGCACCTTAAAAGGGTACCATTATAGTGTGGAAATATCCCCACCTCAAATATTTGTTAGGCTACGTGTTGTTTATATTTATTGAAGTCTTAGCCCACTCTTATAAGCACTGAAAAGTACAGGTATTTTGTTAAGATGACACCTTAAAATCCTACCAGTGCATTGTGGAAATTCAAAACGGTTTCTGATGAGGCTCTGAAAAAGTACAGGTATTTTGTTAAGATGACACCTTAAAATGGTACCATTACAATGTGGAAATTCAAAAAATTTCTAATGGGGAGGGAGCACATCCCCCTCCCCATACTCCTCCCTCTACCAGTCTTGAGACAAGAACTCGATTGTCAGAAATATGGTTTCCCCCAGCGGATGGGGACTTTATGGTATTTAGTAGAAAATTGTTTTCTGATACTGATGTTAACATTACGATAAACGGGGTTTCTTTGAATCGAGTGCGTGAAATCAAATTTCTTGGGGTGGTGTTCTCTGATGACCTTAAATGGAAGAAACATGTAGATTTGGTAGTAAACAAGGTATCTAAAATCGTGGGCATACTCTACCGAGTTGGTCATATTCTTGATGCCTATAACCTAAAACTGTTATACCATACTTTACTCGAGCCACACTTGACATACTGCTGTTCTGTATGGTCGTCACCATATAAATCTGGGAATCTAGACCGCATCTTAAGGCTCCAGAAAGCTGCTGTAAAAATAATGACCTATTCCAGTTACCTTTCTCATTCAAATCCCTTGTTTTATAGGTTGGGAATATTAAAAATTTATGAATTATCTCATTTATCAAAACTTGTGCTCATGTTTAAGTTTGTAAACAAATTGTTACCTAAACAATTTTGTAATTATTTTATAACAGTTGATCAAATCCATTCTTATAACACCAGGACCGCGTTCAATTACGTTGTCCCTTATGCACGAACTGCCTCCAGAGCACATAATCTCCAGGTCCTAGGACCTCGTTTATGAAATTCTCTATCTGTTGATCTTAAACAAGAAAAATCTTTACCTAAATTCAAAAGGGAAGTTAAATCAGGCTTCTTACTGAAGTATGCCGAATGCTAAACAGGTCTTTCTAAGCAACTTATGTATTCCTCAGCATCTTTTCTTTTTAGTTTTGGCTGTTGTTTTTCTTAATTGTGTTTTCATTTCTTTTTTATTTGCTATCCTATATTTTGCACCTGTGTTTCAATTTAATTTTGTTTATATAATTTTGTACTGATGATCTTGCTATATTGCTGTAGAATTCTGGTCATTGCTATCAGTACTAACATTACTATGGTCTCACCAGAACATGGTTGATTACAATTGTGTGATATGAAACGTTGACTAAAATGTAATTGTTCATTAGGGGCCAGGTTGATATAAGCTCTTAGCTTTTTCCGGGCTTCCTGTTGCCTAGAGACCGTTCACTACCCACTGTTTGTACTTATGTTTATTTTGTTTCGTTGGCAATAAATAATAATAATAATTTAGATTAAACACTGCTCTTTGGAGAAGTAGGTTTATAAACTTAGTCAGTTACATTATCATGACAATGATAATAATATTGATAATAATAGCATAATAATAATAAATTAATTGATAATAGTAATAATAAGTAATAATGATAAGAAGCAAAATAATTAGGCCTTAGTCTCAATAATGACCAATCTACCCGATGCATGATGATAATTATGTGCAGTTGAGAAATTTCCTTAAAATAACCCCTGGTTTCTATAATAAGTGGAACCCAAGCTAGCATAATAATAATATTATGGAATGTGTGTTGGTGATTATGGTTAACCTTGGTAGCGTGAAGTTATTGGGAGGTAGGGTCTATCGACAATGTTTCGTACTTTATATATTTTCTTTCTATATCGCAGTTATCGTCAAATTGCATTTTTACATTCCCATAAATGTAAAAGATGTAAATATTGAATGTAAAACAGTTGATCCTGTAAAACTATTCATGCTTATCTTTTCCGTCGCTCTCTTTCTTTGTAAGTCTAACGTTTCTCCTCCCGAATAAAACATGCCGCGGTTTATGTCCCGATTATACACGAAGCCAATATAATTGAACCGATGCTTCTTCCTATTATGGGCTTGTGACACCAGCATGAGCCCTGAGGTAGACCAGTCACAACCAGGGTTGCTATGGCTGGTGTGATATAGGACTTTTTTGATTAATTTTATATCGGAAACGTTGATTGATCTACAATGTATGAATGAACGAGGGCCCGGTGGTAGTCGGGCAGTGCAATTGGTAAGACCATGGTAAAGTGGCTCTTTAGTGACAGTGGCAAAGCAGGGTGAAAGTGACTGACTAGGCCTAAGTGATGAAGCCATTGTTGCTGGTGTTAGTGCTATTGGTTAGTCCACGGTAAAAGTAGTTTTACAAGTAGTCAAATCATATTAAAAGTGGTTGTCAAATGGTAGTGCGAAGTGGTAATTCAAGTGTTAAACCACGTACGGTGTTACAGTAGTGAAGAGTGTGGTCTTTGAAACACCATTCATTAGGAAATATCCAAATTGGAGCAAACAAGGAAATGTATGGATAATTGGATATGTATTATACATTAACTGTCGTCATAATATTACACTTAGTCTATGCATGGTAATAATTGCGTTACATGCTTGGTCACAGAACGATATTACGACATGAGTGCCAGATAATATGGGCATGAGTGTCATTATAATGGGTATCTGTAGGCTTAGGCTACCATCTACGGTAGTCGGTCACGGGCGCCGACTATAGGCACCAGTGCCATAATATACATGTACATGTACACGTAGACATGATTGTCATCAATGGACACGAGTGCCATAATTATAATTATGAGCATGAGTGTCACATGTGGACATGAGTGTCACATGTGGGCATGAGTGTCATACATGGTCATGTTTGCTGTTGTCTGTCTCTATGTTTTGCTGCTCACATAGATATAACTATCTGTAATTATTTACTTACTTATTAGATTTTGCTACTTGTTCGTAATCTAACATTGTTTTTTGTTTCTTTTGCTGCATTTTCATTGAAATTCTTAAATAATTATTACATGAAGTTAATGACTAGCCTTGTGTCTTTGTTATATATTTGGGGGGGGGGAGGAACAGGCAATTACATGTAAATATTTTTACCTCTGCAATCCTCTTTCGCCACCCAAGTTCGCAAGGATGATTAATAGGCCTACAAGGGTAATTAGTAGGCCTGCCAGGATGATTAGTAGGCCTACAACGGTGCTGCAGTGGACTTGAACGTGGCTTGGGATTGTAAAATGTAGCATTACTCAACACAACAAATCAATTTATTGAATTGATTTAATAATAATTATTATTGATGCATTGATTAGAATATTATTAGAGCATTCGTTTTTCATGCATGACAGATTGGGATTGGAGAGAAAGTCCCGGCATTCGGATTGGATTCTTAACGAATCGGTGACCTAGTAGCTTATCCCCTACCTAAAATAATAATTAATAAACATAGGGGAAACAATAAGGCTGTGATTAGAAACAAATCTGAGCAAACCCTATGCAGGCATACCAGTCCTTGGAACGGCGGTCCCAAATTATAACATTAAGCAAATCAACATGATGTGTCGTATATAGGCTAGTGCGGTGTATTGGATGGGCGCATAGAAAAGGTTTCGTTTGCACTCCACACTTATAAAACGACCAGCTGGTCCACCGAAATAGAAGCTGGAATAATGAGAAAGCAATTGAGAAATGGAAGCTGTATGAAAACCTTTAACAGGTGAAATGAAGGTGAATTGATGAAGAAACGCAAGTGAAATATAAGCTGGATGAAGGAATTTCTAGATCTGAATTGAAAGCTGGATTGATGAATTGAACTGTTGAGAAAAAGAACCTGGATGATGGACATAATAAGTTAAATGGAAGATGGATGAAGGTTCGTTAGATATTATAGGTGAAATAGAAACTAGATTGACAAAAATTAAACTAGAGAAATGGAAACTGTATTGTTGATTTCAGTGATGTATTTCAGCATGCTCACGAAATAGAGTATCCCCCGTATTAATCGTATCCCCCCAAAAGAGGAAAAGTCAAAAAGCCACTTCCGCGTGAATTTCTTTTTTGCAAATTAATTTTCATCTGCTTTGTTTTGACCAATGACACTAACGGGTATGTTTATTTTTTTATTTTGATATTTTTTGCTTTGGTTTTAGAGCACTTAAAACTTTTGAAACGCTTAAAAACACTTAGAGTCACTAAATAATTTCGAGTTGCCTTTCTCTGAACATTGCTTAGGACACTTAAAACAATTAGAGTCACTTTAAATTTTGATTAGAGAAGAAATATTTCAATTATACGCATTTTTCAAAAAATGGGATAGAATGGTTTATCCCCCCGGATAGTCTAGACCGGTTAATTCCATCCGGGGGGATAGACTAATTCATCCCCCCGGATAGCTTTCTGGGGGGATAATCCTTTTCGCGACACAGGCATACCAGTCCTTGGAACGGCGGTCCCAAATTATAACATTAAGCAAATCAACATGATGTGTCGTATATAGGCTAGTGCGGTGTATTGGATGGGCGCATAGAAAAGGTTTCGTTTGCACTCCACACTTATAAAACGACCAGCTGGTCCACCGAAATAGAAGCTGGAATAATGAGAAAGCAATTGAGAAATGGAAGCTGTATGAAAACCTTTAACAGGTGAAATGAAGGTGAATTGATGAAGAAACGCAAGTGAAATATAAGCTGGATGAAGGAATTTCTAGATCTGAATTGAAAGCTGGATTGATGAATTGAACTGTTGAGAAAAAGAACCTGGATGATGGACATAATAAGTTAAATGGAAGATGGATGAAGGTTCGTTAGATATTATAGGTGAAATAGAAACTAGATTGACAAAAATTAAACTAGAGAAATGGAAACTGTATTGTTGATTTCAGTGATGTATTTCAGCATGCATCCAGCTTCCATTTCGGCTGGAATGCCATTTATCCAACTTCTATTTCACCACACATCATGTTTAAAGCCTTCTCAGGAGATAGCCTATCGATTTATGTAATTTTATAATTTGGGACCGCCGTTCCCAGGTATGCCCCCTATGCATAAGGCGTACAACAGTGGGATCCCATTCCAAACCATGGGGAAAAATATATCATGCTTACGTTGAATTATCTAATTCTGTGAAACGTTCTCACTTTCCAAAAGTTTATCTTCATCGCTGAAGTCTAAGATCATCACCAGATAGGGTATAGGTCGACGGTATCGTTCCCGCAAGCTACTAAACGTGATTTATAATTATTGGAAAGTTAGATGAATTGCGCGATTACTTTAGACCCCTTTATAACGTTATCACCTTAGATATATAAGAAGAGACTCTCTAACTGCGTTACCTAAGTGCCACTCATCCATACTATAAGTTTAAAAATTCAACATCTTCTTAATCTGGCAATAATTTTTAAATTTGCCATTATTATTTTTGACTTCTTTTTAGTAAGTTTGTCTTTACTGCAGTCCAAGATCGTTATTAGTTATAGAATAAGCTGACTTCAACGTCTCTGCAAACCACAAAGCGTAATTTGTTATTGGAAACCCAAATGAAGTACGCGATCGCTAAAACCCCTTTAAAACGTTTTCATAACAGATATATAAGATTGAGAATTTCAAGAAAAATACTAACTGAAATCGAGGCTTGCAAATCAGTAACTATTTGCGCTCTCACAGTGCCAGTCGCAATCATGGATAGAACAGGAGGGTGACGCTAATGATCTTACTTATCATGATAGTGTAGATAAACTTAAACAACACTAGCCATCTGTTCGTGCTTAGGATCACTGCTACGACCGCAAAAAGAGGTCGCTGTAATACACTTAAAATTCAACAAGCTGCATAACAATCTTATTCATGCAAAGCATAATTATAAACCTTCGAACATTTCTCTGCGCCCACAAAAGTCACGTCAGGGAGTTGGGCTTAATGACCTGCGCCAAGTGAAATCAAGTCCGCTAAAGTCTGTTCGTTCCGGTGCCAGGTCAAAAACAGGCAGGTCACATTTTTAGTCACCATCTTTTATCAAACAGTCGTCTATGAGAGAGGTTTTTCGTCTGAATTCATCAGTGAAACATTCTTTACGACTCCACATGCGTTTCAACGCATAGCCACCCTTCTAAACCGGTATTTCTGCCCAGAGTCAGATTCATTTTCCACACACATGTGCTTCTATTGAGTGCTTTCTGTAGATAAATGCATTCTGTTTCTATTCCTATGCTGTGTGACACATTGCCGTATGGAGGAGGATCCTGATTTGACCAGGGTCTATGACAACAAATGCCGTTATCCCCCCCCCCCCAAATTTCCTCGGCATATTACAGCAGTTATGAGCAAGATACTAGATTAGCTAATATTTATTTATAAATACATTGCCGTATGGTGTAGTATTACACAAAATATAGAATCGCAAGCAACAGAGGGTGGGGGCAATTAAGGACAAACAGGGTAAGATACTTACCCAGCCGGAGGAGGTTAAGGAAAGGTGGAGGGAATACTTTGATAGATTGTATAATGACCCAAACGAGACGGATGACAGCTATCTGGAGAATATCAAGGAGATGAAGAACATGGAAGAACTACCGGAATTGGGAGAGGACGAGGTAGAAGCCGCTATCCACAGAATGAAGCATAGGAAAGCTCCGGGATTGGACAACATTACAACGGAGGAAATACAGGCAGGAACGGCAGGATTGGGAATTAAGATCATACACAGGTTGTGTCAAGCGGTGTGGGAAAGAGAAGAGGTGCCATCGGAATGGAAGCGATCAATTATCATACCTATTCACAAGAAAAAAGACAAGCTGGATTGTGCAAACTATAGAGGGATAAGCCTACTCTGTCATAGCAGCAAGGTGTTTTCAACAATAATACTGCAGAGGATCAGGAAAAGGACTGATGAGATCCTGTCTGAGGCTCAAGCCGGATTCAGGGTAAATAGAAGTACAATAGACCAAATATTCACTCTGAGACAACTGGCAGAAAAGTACGAAGAATTTGGGAAGGAGCTTTACGTATGCTATATAGATTTTCGGAAAGCATTTGACAGTGTATGGAGGAAAGGATTGTGGAAGGTCATGAGACATTACGGATACCCTGAGAAGATTGTGAGGATACTGGAGAATGCATATAAGGATACCTTCAGCGCTGTAAGGGTGAATGGTGAACTCTCGGACTGGTTTGAGACCGTAGTGGGAGTACTGCAGGGGTGCGTCCTGTCACCCTTGCTCTTCAACATATTTCTGGAGTTGATAATGGCTAGGGCTCTGGATGGAATGGAGGAGGGGGCGGTGATTGGAGGAGAGGTTATAGGAGATCTGAGGTTCGCAGATGACATAGCACTGTTGGCAGAGCAAGCAAAGGGCTTGCAGGAAACACTGACAAGCGTAGTGGAAGTGAGTCGCAATATGGGAATGGCAATAAATGTCACAAAAACAGAAAGTCAACTTCTGGGAGGAGGAGATAAGAGGTTTCAATTGAAAGCAGATGGGCAGCAACTTGTGCAGGCGGATAGTTTCGTTTATTTGGGGGGAAACATCAGCACGCAGGGAGGATCAGAGAAAGACGTGAAAAGAAGAATTGGAATAGCGAGAGGAATATGGCAGGCATTGGGGAAAATATGGAACGCAAAGGAAATAAGCAGAGACACAAAAATCAAGTTGTATGAAACGTTGGTGTTAAGTGCATTACTCTACAATTCCGAGACCTGGACACTGAGGGAGACCGAGAAACAACGATTAAGAGTGTTCGAGATGGCCTGTCTACGAAAAATAGAAGGAGTCACAAGAAGAGATAGAATACGGAATGAGATTATATACGAAAGATTAAACATCCGGAACGAAGTAGTGAGCAGAATACAAAACAGACGACTGCGCTACTTTGGGCACATGGTCAGGATGGAAAACAACCGGTATCCAAAGATAGCCTTCAATGGGGAGGTACAGGGAAGGAGAAAAAGAGGAAGACCGAAGAAACGATGGAGGGACGTGATTAAGGAGGACTGTCAGGAGATGGGGCTGTCGATGCAGGAGGCTGTGCATCAGGCGGAAAACAGAGGAAGATGGAGAGCTTCCATAAATGAGCGGCTTCTGCGTGCTGGGGCATCGCCAAGGCCATAAGCAAGGCCATAAGCAAGTAACAGATTTAAAGGTTTCTAAAATTGTCGACGCTTATATGGCCTGTGATGATGTATGGTTGTGAGAGCTGGACAAGCAAAAAGGGTGATGAAGATAGAATAAAAGCATTTGAAATGAAAGGCATAAGAAAAAAACCTCGGAATATCATGGACTGAGAAAAAAAAACAATGAATGGGTAGGCCTACTGGAGACGGCTGGTGTAGACAGGAGTCTACTTGAATCAATTAAAGGAAGGAAGATGTCATACTTCGGGCACACCAAGAAGAAACATGGAGATTGCTTAGAGAAGGAATTATGCAAGGAACGGTTCCGGGAGCAAGATCAAGAGGAAGACCTATAGGAAGAGGTGGTGGGACAACATGTGTGAATGGACGGGATTATCAACAGAGGAATATTACTGTTGAGAGCAACCGAAGACAGGGGAGAATGGAGAAGAATTGTCCAAAGTGCAACCAACCCTCGTATCGAGGATGGTTGAAGGCAAGGCAAGGCAGGGCAAAATTCTCCGTCGGAAAGTGCTTAATTAAAGACGTTTTGCACAATTATGATTGTCCCAGGCGTCGTACAAACTTTAAAAGCTATGCATATTGCACACACACACACACACACACACACACACACACACACACACACACACACACACACACACACAAACACAAACACACACACACAAACACACACACACACACACACACACAAACACACATACACACACACACACACACGCACACACACACACACACATATATAAATTATATATATATATATATATATGCACAAAATTAAATCAAATGATGGGTTATTGGGCGTCAAATCGGTGTAAAAGCATCCGATGACTATTATAAAGAGGACATCGTAAATTTGCCGGAGAAAAGTCGATTTTTTTTCGGTATCGTGTACTCACTAAAAATTTAAAATTATTAGGCTACATCCCTGTTTATTAGTCGTAAGTCGTGTTAGTATTTGAGAGTAGAGAACGCTAAGTTGCGTTACCGGTTATTTATGCTATTTATTTAGTTAGTTAGTTATTTCTCCATTTCTATAGCGCCCCTTCAAGCTCGCTACTCAGAGGCGCTCCCGACTACAGCGCGGACACTGCGAGTGAAGGACTTGTCCAAGGTCCCTACGCGGCGACTTTTTTTAGAAATTCGGCGACATTTTGAGTCAGTCATGAAATCTTAATAATAAAGTTATGTCGACCTTAAATTTACATGTATTTATGATAAACGTTACTTCGATATTATGACCACTAAGAGAAGCTAAGTAAGCAAGTTTATTATATCATATTATAAACAGCTACCGAACAGCACAGACTCTGGTGAACAATTATCACATATATATAATTCACAATTTTTTGCTACGCAGTCGTTATTAGTATCAACCGTTTTACTAGCTTCCTACTTAATTATATTTTCATACAATTTACCAAATTCACTTAGTTTTGGTCGAAGCGTGGTCGTTCTGTAACAATCACAGTTTCTTAGATTATTTATTATGGGACAAGTCTAGATGTCGTTATTTTGTTTTTGCACTTCTTAGACACCTGTTACTCGTGCAATAAAATCTTATATAAATAATTCATTTTACAAAACATTGATATTTGTGGATCTGATTCCTGTGTACGACAATAATTATAATAATATTCGTGACAGCAAGACTATAACAGATAAAATCTATGAGATATAATCGGGTTCTTTAAAAAAAGTTTCAAATCCCTGGCTGTTTGTCGACATAAATGGCTTCCAATACTATAAGATGCCACAGGTCTATAACTGTATAATTATGTATGGGCGTGGTTTAAAAAAATTTCATCCCAAGCAAAAAACCGGTGTGGAGCGAAATCAATAACGTTGACGGAAATTCGGGTATTAATAATAATGTTAGTGAACTATTTAAAGGTGTCTAAGTGAATCATTAAATCTCCATTGCTGGTAACTGTTTCTTGACGTATAATTATGCAAAGACATGCGTGCAAGGCGAGGGAGTCAGACTATCATGAGCCTAACTGACGCATCTAAGACAAATTTTATTAATATAAATCTTCTTGATTGCTTCCAACGAATTATTAGTGTTGACTTGACATTTCTTCATTTTTTGTTTGTTAATTAGATGTATCTATGTCTTTATGTCTCTGTTTCTGTTTATAAATTTGTTTGTCTATCTGTATCTATTTCTTTCTGTATGTCTGTTTGTATATCCGTCTGTGTCTTTCTCCACAATATAGCCCACTCTTTCTGCAAACGTTCTGTTTTCGTGTCGATTGTTTGCCTTAGAACCGGTTTCATCCTGTCTCGATGGAGACAAATTACACCGCACGACAGCATCGCTCGCTTACAGTAACTCACGAGACCATATAGTCTCCGTTCCCATCTCTCTATATATGTCTCTGGTGTATGTATGTCTGCGTGTCTCTATCTCTATCCGTCTTATTTCATCTCTCGCTGACTTTGTGTATTTCTTTCTAAGTCTACCACTTTCCCGAAAATGTGTCTGTCTGCCTTCACGCACGCTTATCTGCCTGATTGCCATTCTGTCTGTTTGCCAATATAATATTCTATCTATCTGTAACTGTGCTTCTATTGACTGCTTTCTGTAGAGAAACGCATTCTGTTTCTATTCCTATAGATGCTGGGTGACACGATCATTGCTGTATGGTGTAGTTCTTCATAATATATAGAATCAATGTAAGAGATTTAAAGGTTTCTAAAATTGTCCGTCGGAAAGTGCTTAATTAAAGACGTTTTGCACAATATTCATAAGTCTACCATTGTCGCAGGCGTCGCACAAATTTCAGAGCTATGATATAAAAGCATGCGATGACTAAAAAAGTCTTTTTTTTTCGGTAGCGTGTACTCACTAAAAATTTCAAATTATTACATCTCTGTTTATTAGTCGTGTTAGTATTTGAGAGTAGAGAACGCTAAGTTGCTTCACCGGTTATTTATGCTATTTAATTAGTTAGTTATTTATTTCTCCATTTCTACTGCGCCCTTTCAAGCTCTGTACTCAGAGGCGTTCCCGACTACAGCGCGGACACTGCGAGTGAAGGACTTGCCCAAGATCCCTACGCGGCGGCTATTATTAGATGTTCAACGAAATTTTGAGTCAGTCATGAAAGCTTATGTCGACCTTAAATTTAGATGTATATAATTATGATAAACTAAGAGAAGCTAAGTAAGCAAGTGTATTATTTCATAATTATTATAAACAGCTGCCATACAGCACTCTGGTGAACAATTAATTATCACAGAAAATATAAATCACTTGTTTTGCTACGCAGTCGTTATTAATATCAACCGTTTTACTAGCTTCCTACATAATTTATAAATTCATACGATTTACAAAATTCACTTAGTTTTGTTTGAAGTGAGGTCGTTCTGTAATAATCACAGTTTCTTAGAATTATTTTATTATGAGACTAGAGTTGTTGCAATTTTTATTTTTGCACTTCTTAGACACCTGTTACTTATGTAATAAATATTATATAAATCTTTCATTAATCGGAAACGTTAATTCTTGTAAATTCGTGTGTACGTCAACAATTTGTGTGACAGCAAGACTATTATACGTTAACAGATAAAATCTATGAGACATAATGGGGTTCTTTAAGGACATTTTCAAATCCCCGGCTGTTTCTCGACATAAATGACTTCTAATACGATAAGATGCCATAGGCCTATATGTATGGGCGTGGTTGGGTGGGGGGTAAGTTCGGTGTCTTAGAGCCTCAAGGTTGCGGATTCAAATATACCTCAAGGCCACCATGTATGGACCCTAAGCAAGCCCTTCGCTTGAAATTGCTCATGCGCTTCGGCGTGAAACTCCAATTCAGTGTCCGCGCTGTAGTTTGGAGGGCTTCTGATTAGTAATTTTGACGGGGAACTATATCAAATGCTCGTTCACATAATTATAAACACTATTCTTTGCTATAATAATTTTTGTTTGACTTCAAATTGACACAACTCTGATGATTAAAATTCACAGTATACTCACAAGTAGGCAATGAACCTACATGCCAATTCACAGACTGTCATTTATGAATAATATTATGACTTTCATTTTGCATCGTATTTATTGTGGTGTGTCTATGAATTTATACAACGCCTCTCACAGCATTGGTATTCAGAAGCAACTCCGGCGGTAAGCGGTACAATGGGTGAGAGACTGATGAGGGAAATGAGTCATTAGTTTGCCCCTTAGTATTTGTCTCTGTCACTGAATGTGGCGTGTCCCTCACGTCTTAACCCTCGAGCTACCAAGCTTTTTTTGTAACACTGACTACCAAGGGGAGGTGGTTACCACCCCCCCACCCCCTGGATTTTGAGTTTGGTTTGAGATATCATAAGTTGTAATACACCAATGAATTCAGCATTCATTTCTGCACAAAATGGTATATTTAGGTTTAAAATATATGAAAGCACCCCGAAGTTATGAATTTTTTACCGTAGGCACCCGTCGATTCCACAAAATGTATACTTTCGCATAAGCAAAATATTAGATTCTGTGTTTTTAACTTAATTTATTTATTTAAAAATAGTTTACATATAATAAAGTCCAATATCCAACTATAAAAACTAGTAATAAGATAGTTTTAATTACAATAAAAAGAAAAAAACATGTATTAGCTGCTGAAAAACGTTTACGCAGACTTATCGGTTTGCGTTGTAAAAAAACCCAACATTTTCACACATTTAAATTTATTTTGAGCACTTCCGGTCATCAAATATCAAATTAATTAGTATCAAAATATAGCCCTAAAAGCCCTCTATAGAATGGCATAAATTATTTCTCTTGAAAAATTAATTATGAATAATTTTTAATAGAAAAAACATAAAAATTTTATGAAAATAAAACACCTTTTTATATATTTTAATTTATTTTGAGCACTTCCGGTTGTCATAAGACAACTCCGTGACCACCAAAATGTAGCCCCACATTCCCTCTACAGAATGGTGTAATTTGTGTCTTTTCATGTCAAAGGACGGATAAGATATAGCCGATAATCTAAGAGGGGGGTGGTATCCACCCCCCCTGGTGCCTCGGGTATATCGCGTATACCTTTTGAATGGTATGGTATATCATCACACATTTTAGCTCAAAATGTGTGCAAATGAATCCTCTACAGCTACCTAAAACCTCAAAATTTTTTCCAAACGCAAAAGTTTTATTTGGGAAAAACCTAGGGGGGGGTGGTTAGAACCCCCCCCCCTGGTAGCCCGAGGGTTAATTAGCGAAGACAATAGTTATAGCAATTATTAGCCATGTTGATTCATAGTGATTACTTGCTCTACTGATAATTATCAGTAGAGCAAAATTATAATTTTATAAATGCTTGCTTAGTAAGGGATGCAGTGTTGAGACGATTCGTAAAGAAAATTTTATTATTAATAGCATCAGTAGAACAAAATTTAGAGGTGTCCAAGCGAAGCATTAAAATTACTTTGTTGGTCAGTGTTTAGCGACGTGTGATTATGCAAAAAGATATGTGCAAGACGAGGGAGCTATAATTGAAAGCCCTGCTATCACACACCCTTTTAATTATGTCAGATTAATTTTATAAATCGGTTATTTTCTCCACATCGGCGGTAATTTGGTTCTCTTTGGTGGCGGTGATAATGATGATGATGATGATGACGACTACTACAATGATGACGACGAAGATGATAATTAAAATAACGCGGTACTTGTCGGTTAATTCACCGCCACAAGTACCAATAACGCTAACAGTAGGCCTAATGATGATCAACTTCTTCGACTAGGCTACAGTAACTGGCTTTCACAATTATAATTACCAGAAGATGACTTTTCTCTGTCGGAGAATAATATCTATGACCATTCAGCGCTTCAACGCTGTCGCTTTCTGCGAAGACTTGCCATATTTTCAGAACATCGCACTTCCCTCATTGAGTCTGATGTTATATGAAACCTCCATTGCTCATCTCATACTGAATACTTGAGAGATATACAGAACGAGACAGACACGCAGACAGGCACACAGACAGACACACGGACACGCATACACACATACATAAAGACAGACAGACACAAACAGACAGACAGGCAGACAGACACACAGACACGCATACACACACATACATAAAGACAGACAGACACAAACAGACAGACAGGCAGACAGACAAACAGGCAGGCATACAGACAGACAGACATGCGAACAGACACACAGACAGACATTCAGACAAAGAGAAGCCAGTTTGACTTTATCACTGATGAAAGATTTCGATTATGGTCGCTACGAGAGAAAATCGACCAAACATCCATTGGCACAACTTCTCCATTGCAGCAACAGTTACTCCCAAACCATTTCCATAACATTTCCATAACATTACATAACATTATGATATCGATTCATCGAACTTAGATGGCAATCGTGTTTTTACATCGACCCCGGAGAGATGTATCCGTTTGCTCAGGAACACATTCATTCGTCGAATAGTTCATGTTGCATGATACTTCTTAATCGCATTTCCCATCTTGTTCTATTCAGTGTAATGTTCGTAATTTAATGTCATTCTAAAGAACTCCCTCAGATGCTATTCAAGTTATTGTTTACGCGATGGTCATAGAACGTACGCAGGTGTTGTTGAGAAGAAAGTCTGGTATTACATTAATTGTTGGTTTGATTGAGAGATTGTGAGACATCGCTTGGAGAAACATTAATGACGCCGTATTCGCCGCCGTATTGATATAACTAATTCTCATCTAGTTTATATAAAATATGTAGTCAACTATTAAAGGGTGTCTAAAGAAGTGCCTTTTATATTTTAATGAGATGGTGACTGCGTAAAGGACCTTGACTAAGTTATTCACTCACGATAAAATGTGCAAAGCTATCTATCTCCGCTTTGTTTAATAAGCGTAGAATGAAAATAAATAATAGTATGTAATGTTCATTAGTTACCAATTATAATGAATAATTTAAATAATAATGATAACATTGATGATGACGATGACAATGGCGATGGCGATGATGATGATGATGATGATGATGATGATGATGATGATGATGATGATGATGATGATGATGATGATGATGATGATGATGATGATGATGATGATGATGATGATGATGATGATGATGATGATGATGATGATGATGATGATGATGATGATGATGACGATGACGATGACGATGACGATGACGATGACGATGACGATGACGATGACGATGACGAAGACGATGACGATGACGATGACGATGACGATGACGATGACGATGACGATGACGATGACGATGACGATGACGATGACGATGACGATGATGATGATGATGATGATGACGACGACGATGACGACGACGATGACGATGATGATGATGATGACGACGATTGTACCCTTGTATTTTCATACTTTTAAGTTAAACCTCATCCTCTTGGAACCCTTAAAATGTGTTTCATCCAAGCTATAAATACTCTGCTTTCACGAGATGGTGTGCATTATCCATGTCATGTTGTTAACGATGTTATATGCAGCAACAGAATTTTAAAAAACATTGCTACAGTACTGTAGGCTAAACTCAAATTAAACTCCGCCACTTGTTGCACTATGCCAGTGCCAGACCCAAGCCTGGATAAAGAAGGAGGGCAACACTTTTAATCTCTGTCATCACACAATGCCGTCAAACTGAAACTTCTGCTACTTCTAACGCGCCTCTGAGGAGTTCTCTTGAAGGGGCGCTTTAATGTAGGCTAAACGATTACAATTACAATTACTTACAGAATGTTTTGCGTCGCCCTCCTTTTCCATCGATGCTTTGGACTGGCATTGCTAGTTAGCGGATATATAATCTCGAGTATTGTAGTTTTTGTAAGTGTAATAAAACATTTCTATAGCGCCACTTCAAGAGAACTCCTCAGAGGCGCTCCCGACCTGACACCAAGCCACAATAAAAGAGAATGGTTTTCAAACGCTTGCGGAAAAGGGGAAAAGAAAGACAAAGAAATTCATTACGGACACTAATATTGATGATATTGTAATATTGTATTGAGTGTTGTCTATAAGTCAGATCATGCAATGTTACACTATTATAGGTGAAAATGGTCGTTTTTTCTGTTATAATTTGATGACATCAACATTTTCATTTACAACGACATTAATTCTGCACATTTCCGACTCACGTGTAAACTTTGCCAATGACGATATCAAGTCGCACGCTTTAACCCTTTCCCGGCTGATCGGGTCACCTCTGACCCGATCAAATAGGGTATAGGTATCATAACAATTCCGGCTGGAAACAGTGGAAAGGGTCAATTGTCTATACAAG
Source organism: Lumbricus rubellus (assembly GCA_945859605.1). NCBI lineage: Eukaryota > Metazoa > Annelida > Clitellata > Crassiclitellata > Lumbricidae > Lumbricus > Lumbricus rubellus. The sequence goes on along the minus strand of OX243824.1, from coordinate 1,931,563 downwards.
TATCTTTGACACGAGTTGAATGTGCGTTCGTCGTAGGTATGGGCGTGCGTCGTCTGCAAGAAGAAGCAAGAGATCCTGATGAAGACGGGACAATGGTATCACGGAGACGGGACAGGACCAGGAGTCGGTGGCGACGGTTCAGGCGGTGCAGGCCTCGACCCTGACACCGCCGCGGCCATCGCCACCGCGACCGCCCGTCCCATTGAGAATACGATACCACAACAACCATTGATGCCTTCAACGCAGCCTCTACCGCCTCAGTCGTCGACCGATCCAAACTTCGCTCAAGGCCAGCAGCAACCACTGCACCCGGTGGTCGATGGTGTTACATCTAGAGGCCATGATCTCAGGCAACAGAGGGAGTCGCCTGGTCACGGTCACCAGCGCAGGGAACAGGTGGAACCGGTGGGACGACGGATGGAACCGGTGGAACCGGTGGGTCGAAGGATGGAACAGGTGGAACCGCCGGGTCGAAGGATGGAACCGGTGGAACCTGGTCGACGGATGGAACCGGTGGAACCGGGTCGAAGGATGGAACCGGTGGAACCGGGTCGAAGGATGGAACAGGTGGAACCTGGTCGAAGGATGGAACAGGTGGAACCGGGTCGACGCCGGGAACGAACGGAACCAGGGCGATCTCAAGTGGAACAGACGAGTTATGGTCGACCAGTGGAACTAGCGGAACCTGGTCGTCGGGTGGAACCAAACGAATTGGGTTACCAGATGCAACCAACGGAACCGGAACAAACGGAACGAGGTCGTCATGTGGAACACGGTCGCCGCGCGGAACATGTGGAACAGAGTCGCCGAGGGGAACTTATGGAACCGGATCACCAAATGGAACCGTCGGAACATGTGAGGCGCGACGGGTTCCTTGACGAATCAGCGTTCCAGCGGAACACGACTTTTTCTGGTCCGGAACAGCGGAACGTCGACCGGACCATCCGTGGCGAAAGGGAGGTAGGTAATTTGGATAATCTTCAGTTAATCCAATCTAATCCGTAATGTGTTAATTTAATTTGAATGAAATTGACCATTTGGACGGAATTCCTCATTGCAATAGTTGCAGAATTATTTTGTGGAATGGCTTGGATGATAGTGCCCCAAAACCCAGAAACCCTGCTGCTGTGTTGCTTGACTCGGGTTCTGCTGAAAATAAGATACCCCACTTCTGGCTTGGCCGAACCAGGAGTGATCCAGCACTTAGGCCATAGTGTTAATCCGAACCCACTCTGTAAAGCCGACCTGCGTGTCGTGCTATAGTGGGCCGTATTTCGTATAACCTGTACTTGTAATCATTCTGCGGTGTGTCGGATTGAGCTAATAAACGAAGATTATTAAACCCAGACGAAGGGCAAAAACACAGATCTAGTGGGAAAAGCCCAGCTCTGGCAGCATTGGACGTAACTGGCGTTAAACCTAAAATTAAATATTTATAGAATGTGCATTAAACTAGCCAGAGGTGTCTAAGTAAGAAGTTTCTGTTAATAATAATAATCTTCGTTTAATGATTCAATCTGACAGACCGCAGATGATTACAGGTGCAGCTTATACGAAATACGGCCCACTATAGTACTACACACAGGTTGGCTTTACAACAGTGGGTTCGGTAGCTTAACACAAGTGGCCTAAGTGCTGGATCACTCCTGGTTCGGCCAAGCCAGAAGTTGGAAGGGCTATTTTATTTTCAAGAGAACCCGAGTCAAGCAACGCAACAGCAAAGCGCCAATGGCAGCTAACAGAAACTTTTCTAAATTAATGCCATGTGTGAGACTCAAACTCGGGTCACGTGGATGACTCTCAGTTTAACGACCAGCGCTCTCTCAACTGAGCTAAGGTCGCTACCCGGAATCGAACCGGCAACCGTTCGCTCTGTGAGCAAACGCGTCACCGATCAGCCACCAGGTGGTACAATAATTAGTTGGAATAATTATATGCTGCACCTAATAATATTATTGAAATGTATGCGCACACAAATTAATACAATAAAATTTGAATAAATTATAAAACGATGCTTCACACCTTTTAAAAGTTTGATAAAGGTGTTATTAGTAGCTGGGAATTGAGACCTTAACAACGAAAACGCCACTATTTTATGTCGAAACTCATGATGTACCACAATGTCAAATAACTACGTCAAAAGGAAGTGATGTCACCCCACGTGACCTACGTTGGCTCCCACTCCAAAATAGACCACATGCTGATTCCTCGGCCCATCTGAAGTGACATGAGGCATAATAATTATACGGACTCTCGGCAAACCGGAAGAACCACACAAACCTATAGGCTGGTACCCTAGTCCAACTCAAGACTATCCTATAGGCATTGCTATGACTTCGGAGGAGTCTCATATAGTGAGAGGCTGGACCATCAACACTTCCTAGCCATTGCCTGTGGTCTTCTTTTCTTCGCTATCCGCCTGTGGGCTTCAAGCCCTTAATCAAACATCATTGTCTGCATCCTCTGCTTCTCTATATCGATCGGAGAATGTCTGTTGGCGCATTGCACAAATGATCAGGCGTTGCTCGGAGCACGCTCGGTGTCGATAAGGAACACGAGCGAGCAGTCGTGCGTCGTAATGGAGATTTTATTTTTGAAAGATATTGTTTAAATGCCAAACGCTTTGCTCCAGGCCTATCGACGAGTTGATGAGCGCTGCGTCAGGTCAGAGAGGTTGTCCAGATTTAAGTTTACACAGCAATGTGTCTGTTTAAAATTGCATTTGAACGGAGGTTGAAGAATAGGATATAATAATTATTTATATAATTATGTGTATATAATATGTGTATCTATGTATATAATTTATATATGTGTATATATGTATTATGCATATCTATGTATATAATTTATATATGTATATATAGCTGTGTGTGCGGGCGTGCGTGCGTAGGTGTGTTTGCGTATACGTGTGCGTGTGTGTGTGTGTGTGTGTGTGTGTTTGTGGTTGTGCGTGTATGTGTGAGTGTACAATGTAGAGATAATAATATTGAGCTGTATAATTATGACAATATAATTTCTGTGATTGTTTGCTATATTAAGATTTCGCTAATTTTTATCTTACACTCACCAGTCTTTTATTATAGCATGCGATCGATAAGAAAATGTAACATATTATTACATACCTCTTTCAATGTAGCAATTTTCTTGATAAGTGAAAGAGAATAGATAAATTAATAATGCAATTTCTCAACTGGTCATAATTAGATCATTGCTTATTAAGTGCTGTAATATGCCAAGCAAATTTCTGTCCAGGGTAACGGACTCTGTTGTCATAGACCCTGGTCAAATCGGATCCATTCATTAATAATAATAATGACAATCGCTCCAGTTGAAATTAGCTGCCAGAAACAGCCTAATAGTGTGGCTTAGTCTTTACACGAAATTATCATCATCATCACAAACCATAGGCGCAACGCCCGTTACGGAAAGTGTCCGACGCCACTCTCTGTCTGAGTTTGTCTCGCGTCATGCTGCCCAGCTTCAACCGGTCCGGTCAGCATGTCTGCTCCATACCATTAACATCTTGGAGCACCTAGACCACCTTGTCTGATTGAAGAGAATCGTGGGAAAGAGGCATGAAGGACAACCAGTGGGTCAATGCCCGTATGTGGCCCACGCATGCTCTCTCCTTCGACTCTCTCCACCGGTCTGCCCTGACCGGCTTGTGCATGTCTGCTCCACATCATGACACCTTGAAGCACTTGTGTCGTGGTTTTTGCGGATTTCAATCGTCTTGGTCTTCAACTGCCAGAGTATCTCCACCCATCTAGCAAACCTTCCTCCTTTATCCGGGCTTAGGACCGGCACAGGGAAGTTGATGGTTCCCTGTAGCGGAGGATGGATGCAGTTTAACGTCATGCCCAAAACGATAGACGTTATAAATATATAACATATAAATATATAAAATATATATATTATATATTATATATTAAATATTATATATTATTGTAATGTATCAAATGACAAACCGCATTTGTTTTTAAAGGCATAATTTTATCCTAAACGCGTAAATAAGCTCTCGTCATTCATGATTGTTCTCGATATCGCGTTCAACTTGTATCACCGAGTTTGCTCTGAGTCAGTCCCTAGCATGAGTGGAACGCACCCAAGATGCCAATATTGGACCATGTGCTCAGCAGGCCAGCCGTCAGCCCCCCTCTCTAGGAATAAGCGCGACGCCATCAGGCCGGTTGTTTCGGATCCCACAGACTCGAAGGGTTCTTGCAGACGAACGGGAAGCCAGTTCATATGAAGTCTTGCCATGTCTTGAGATTCTGTGTGCGCGTGAGTGTGGGGAGAGTGGAGTGTGTGTGTGTGTGTGTGTGTGTGTGTGTGTGTGCGTGTGTGTGTGTGTTATGTGGTCATGCGTATAGTTTGCTGCATGCATAATTGTTGTAATTATAAAATGATTTGTCTATAATTAGGCATGTGTATCATAATGTGCCACTACGTATTCACGCTTGCATTGTTAGAAGATATTCTTGTGTTTATTTGTTCTTGTGTTTGATGTTTGCGGATGCGCACGACCGATACTTCGATTTAATGCAAGAAACACACTTATATATGCGTGATGATCAACGCTTAAAAGGTGTCTAAATGTTTCAGCGAAAGATTATTTTTAAATTGTTTATCGGGTGTACTCACTGCCAAAGTCTTTTAACCGATCTTACCATTACAATTATTTAATTAATCTAAATTTAATGGTGTTTGCACAGATAGTAAGATCGGTCTCTTTGTAGCACAGGGAGCACAGGTTCGAGACTGTTACTGTGTAAACATTTAATGAGCTTCAATAATAAGAATCGATGACCTCACAAAAGGCTCACATGTATTACATGTTAGTATAGTACTGTTAAGATCTGTGTGTTCTGTGATATGAGTTCCTGTAAGCTGCTTCAACTGCATAATAATTGTACACTGTAACCGGTTGCGATCTGTCAACCGGAATGTTGAATAAGCGAAAATTATGGTTATTAATAGGCCTATAATTATTAACCGTGGTTTTATACAGATGGTAATTTAACACATTCGCTGCCAGAACAGGGTGAGATGTTAACAGCCTCGTGTGCCAATGTAAAACGAGGGGTAAAAAATTATTTTTATTATTATTTATTTATTATTTTATTATTATTATTATTTTTTTATCTATTTATTATTTATTTATTTATAATTTATTATTCATTATAATTTATTTATTATTTATTATTTATTTATTATTTATTTATTACTTTATTACTTATTTATTTATTATTTATTATTTCTTAAAATTATTATTATTTATTATTTAATATTATTTTATTTTTATTTTTTTAAATTTATTTATTATTTATTATTATTTATTATTTATTTATTATTTATTTATTATTTATTTATTATTTATTTATTATTATTTATTAGATCTAGACCAACAAGATCTTTCGAAAAATATAGTATTTCACCCAAAAAATATAGGTGTAGGCTAATATAGCACAAAATCTGAAAAATTCCATTACCATCAAACATTTTTAGTCATACTCCACTCCAATTACGTTTCTAGTGTGCCAAAACAAACACAATTTGACGTCGCGGTGTGCCAGATAACCGTTGTATTGCGTCTACTGAAGTACGTATATATACGTACGTGGCACTAGCCGTGCGCTTAATGAAGTACGTATATATACGTACGTGGCAGCGAATGTGTTAAGATAATAAAAATGAAAACCTTTTTTGTCTTTTCTTACAAAGGGCTGCATTTTCCTTTACAATGCTATAGCTAGTAGGCTATTACATGATTGTATAATAATCCTATTGTGCAGGAACAATCGAGATACCCCGATCCCCGCGATCCATCCAGACATCCGAACCGACCGGAAGATACCAGGACCCATCCACGCGGTCCACAGGTCCCTCGTCAGGACCAACCATCTCACCCGGACCTCATCTCGGACTCACAGCGCAGACCAGATCCACGTTTGATCGAAGGGAACAGACCGGCGGATCCAGCTCAGCTGTTTGGCGATGGACGGGAGACGGAGGGACCGGGGGAACGTTTTTCGCAAGGTCCAGGTCTGGAACGACACCCGGTGGGAGGTGGTGGTGTTCGACAGCAGCAGATGCAAGATTATGACCGGGGTTGGAATAAGGAAAGAGGCGTTGGAAGAGAGAGTGGAAGAAGGATGGAAACAGCCAGGCAAGGGTAAGATGATGTTGATGATGATGTTGATGGTGATGAAAGATGATGATGATGATGACGATGGTTAGGATGACGATGACGACGACGACGATGGGGATGGTTAGGATGATGACGATGGTGATGGTTAGGATGATGATGTTGTTGTTGTTGTTGTTGTTGATGACGATGACGACGACGACGATGGGGATGGTTAGGATGATGACGATGGTGATGGTTAGGATGATGTTGTTGTTGTTGATGATGATGATGATGATGATGATGGTGGTGGTGGTGCATGGTGGTGGTGGTGGTGCATGGGGGTGGTGGTGGTGGTGCATGGTGGTGTTGGCGCATGGTGGTAGTGGTGGTGGTGGTGGTGGTGGTGGCGGTGGTGGCGGTGGTGGTGGTGGTGGTGGTGGTGGTGGTGGTGGTGGTGGTGGTGGTGGTGGTGGCGGCGGTGGCGGTGGCGGTGGCGGTGGCGGTGGCGGTGGCGGTGGTGGTGGTGGTGGTGGTTGTGGTGATGATGATGAGCTTGTAGTGATCAGGATGATCAGGATACTAGAGTCTCTGATGACAAGCATTACGATGGTGATGAATGAGATTTCAATTATTTTAAGTTGCTCTTTTCTTTCTTTTGTTAAGACTAAGTCTTGTTATTTTTAAACTTCTGTCCTAATATCAGCCAAATTCAAAGTAACGTATCAAGAATTTGCATTACACATAGATCCATAGTGCACTGATTTAAAGGTGTTTAAGGTGGACATAGGGCAAGTAATTTTGTTGCAACCAATTTTACGCAAAACATCATGACAGGCAGATGAGACATTGGCTACAAATGGGATACACAGAATGGATGGAAATTCTTCTTGGATGGAACACCACGGAAAATATATTATCAAATAATATAAAACTAGTCGCTCAGTCCCATTCCTTTACGTCATTTGGCTCCTCTCCTTGGAATACTCTGTCTCCATCTACTTGGTCTCAACTTCTAACTGGCAATCCCACCTCCTCATTTTCTTTCCTCAAAACTTATTTCTTCTCTGGTGGCCTTGCGCACTGGGAGCGCCTCTGAACGGTTCACCCTAGAAGAGACGCTCTATAAATGTTTTTATGCAATACATTACAATACAATGATTCTCGATGTTCCTGCATGTCCTTCCAATGCAGTTTAAAGTTTAAACCTATTATTGTCTAGTCACACAATCTTAGTCCAGTGTTTTTTCTCCAACCAGTGATGGGAGAGACACGATGGGGCGCAGACAGGACGACGGGATTTTAACCAATGCAACCGACCAACCATCCCGCGATCCCTACACCAACGACCCCGACAATGACCCTCTCACAAGACAACGAGGAGGAGGAGGAGGTGGTACCCGCGACGTGATCACCGCTCCGGACAGGACCAGGGACACAACATCAGCAGCCTACCGCGATTACCGCGACCGTCTATCGCCCGATCGACCTCTGAAGGACCCTGCATCGGTGGACAACCCTCGCCCCCCGTCAGGGTCGTACCAGGGCTACGAGAACAACCGGCGATACCGACACAAGGACCCTGCAGGAGCCTCGATCCTCGACTCACCCCCAACGGAGTTCCACCCGGATCGACTAATGCACGGTAACGGTGCCATCGAGCCTCACCACCCGTTCGACAAAACACCGAGGAAACCATCCTCCTCCCGTGGGGGAGGAGGAACCGTCGTTGCTAGGGGCGACGTCATAATCGACGATAGCAACCGTCGCTATGGTGACAGCCTCTCAAATAGGAACCATCTCGATCCGAAGTCGGCTGCCGCGTTTGGTTCCTCGCACGGTCGACAGAGACTTGATTCAACGCTGAGGAACGACTCGTTGGGTTCAGATCCGTCGGACTACGCTCGGTCGTCTCCCCAGAAACACCATCGACCTCATAGGAATGGGGGAAAGCGGCAGTCGTCGATGAGTAGCTCGGATGATGGGGTTCAGACGACGCCGGAGGGGACGAGCGCTGAGGAGCAGGAGAGCGAGAGCATCAGCGAAAAGGGTTCGTCGAGTATTTTGTTACAGTCAATTCAAATGCATAAATAAACACTTGCAGTCATTGCACAAATTAGTTGCTTATTACGAGATTTAATATCTGCTATTTATATATATATATATATATATATATATATATATTAAATTGCTTATTAAGTGCTGTAACATGCCAAGCAAATTTCTGTCCAGGGTAACGGCCTCTGTTGTCATAGACCCTGGTCAAATCGGATCCATCCATCCATTGCACAATCTAGCTTTCTTGTTTACATTTAAACCAGGTACGGTAAAAGCGGCAACAGCACATTCATTGACTTGTATTTTACGCGCTGAGCTGGTTCGTTAAACTTATTTACAGATGCGGTGAAAATCAGTTAATGGTGTCTAAAATGAACTGTTATGTTTGTATGTCTTTCTTTAAAATCTCGTTCCGTCTACCTTTGTAAAGAGAAAGTAAATCTGTGTTTGTCTCCATTGTTACGATAACTTTGTATTAAAAAACTATTGTTTAATGTATATCAGAATCAGTACATTGTGTACTATGTCATGTTGTGCTTGCAGATCAGAGATTGGCTCTTGGTCAACAGTTCAATCTTGGCGATGAAAGTTGGAAGAGAGACGAAATGCTTGTCGCTAAGATCAGCAAATTTCTTGAGGTAAAATAATTCAATCCGGCAATCAATCAATCAATCAATCAATCATGCAATGAGTCAATCAATCAATCATTTAATAATGAAATGAGTCAATCATTCAAGTTGTCTATCATTTTTTTAATTTCTTAATGCTTTATTTTTGCGCGTGAGGTCATGTTTACTTATTGCTAGCACCTTTTTAGCGTGAGGAACGCGTTGGCAGATTGGCTAAAGCGTTCGACTTTTTTATAGTATTAAGAATAGTCGCACTATTATTATAGTAGCAGCAGTGTCATTATAGAAGTAGCAAAACCAATAGTAGAAGTGCCAGTAGTAGCAGCTGTAGAACTAGTAGTAGCAGCAGCATGACTGATAGTAAGAGATGTAGTAGTAGAGCCAGTTAAGTAGTTGCACTCTAGCTGAATGCCCCTAAATTCCCCTAAAACTATATGCAAACGTCATTATCTGCATCTCCATCTCGGACAACATCTTCCTTGATCTGTTTTATTCCCAGGACTAGGACTGCAGCTCTTGGCCAACATCAGGCGTTTGCTGGTCCGTCTATTTCAAATGACCTTCCACCGTCATTATGGCTTAACCCTTTAATGCCGAGATGGTAGTAAATGGCATGGGAAATCCTATACCATCCGTCATTACGGCTTAAACTCATGACTCGCTTTCCATTATCAGTCTGTCGTTCTTTAATTAAAAACCATTTCTCCTCCCCCCCCCAGAGTTTTCCGTGTTGAGAGCGCCTCTGAATAGTCATTGTGTGAAAGGCGCTATATAAATGTGTAAATATAATGCAATACAATAGCTGTAGTAACGGTTGTTGTACAACGGCAATGATGACGATGATGACGATTATGACGATAACTACGACGGCAATGACGATGACGATGTTGATTTTTCGCTTACATTAACCATAATCATTCTATCAAAGTTTTAAAAACTCTTCTTCTGATGTGAGCGCTTAACTAAATGTCGTGAACTTATTAAACACCATTTTTCAAATGATACATGATTTACTTAAGTGACTCATCGCTGTTATACTTATAACTACATCGGTCGTTTTTAACTTGCTTACTACATAACCACAATCCTTAACGTTACAGCATCCTGCTCAATGGCAGCCTTCACCTGATGGTAGACATCAAGTTGGTCACATGATCTTAAACAAAAACGTCGAAGGTGCCAGTCCCGGCGAGCGGGGTGGCGTCGGAGGTAAAGGGGCCCTAGGTATGACACTGCCTCTGTTTCATATCTCACTTTTGAGTTTCAATCGTAGTTATTGAAATTTCTTCTCACTTTAATTCTCAATAACTTCTCTATGAATTGAATTTTCGACATTGTCAGGGTTTAGGATTAGGTGAAAATTATTCGACGATTTTTGAAGTATCTTTGACTTTAATAACCTTATAGTGTTACTCAGAATCACTGTACTGAACCAACATGCTTCGAGGTATCCTAGCTATGCTGCCGTGTGCTTATGTAGAGTTGTTTTGAAAGATTTTGAAGGTGTCTTAAAGATGAGACGAAGAATTGTACTCCGGATTGCCGTTATTCGATTTTAATCTTTTAGAGTTTATTTCAAAATTTCTAAAAGTGTGTATATATATATGCATATTATATATACACACACATTAGTGTGACGATCATTGATATTCAAATGAGACATAATTATCCCAATTCGCGATAGTAATAGAAGAGAGCTCTACATCACTGGTAGATTAAAAAACATATATCTCTGACGCGTAAGTCATCGCAAACGATGCTGTTTACTCTTTCTATGAAATGGACGGTGTTAAACCCCACCAAATCGGCCAGTTTAGATTATGCTCAATGTAGTAAACCTATTCCGCCCGTTATTTATATAGCCATTGTAAAACACTTTTAGAGGTGTCTATTTCATTCAGTCCAGATAGTTTTTGTTGTTGCCCCCAACTTAAAACGAAGTTATTATCGTGATGATATTTCGGAAAGATGCTTCATTTAATTTGCATTGAAATTATTATAATAATATTATTATTGACCCGGTTGTGTTGATGATTGTGCGGAAGGTCAGGAGGTGATTGGTGGAAGATGACTCCGTCCGAGATGTGATATCAATCGTGCCGAACAAATTAGTAGAAGTCTTATATAGTCAATTTTAAATAAATTTAGAGGTGTCTATTGAAATTATATTTA
>OX243824.1:1917185-1920377 GCA_945859605.1 Lumbricus rubellus | reverse complement strand
TGTTTTTGGTACTTGTCGGTTAATTCACCCCCACAGGTTTCGTCTGTCTACCTTGTCGGTTAGTTCACCCCCATAGTTTGCGTGTATTTACGCACAGCATATATTATATTTACGCACTGGTTTTCAGTGACGTCATGTAATGGTGACATCCGATTAACTTATAGCACGTGTTTATTTCTTGGACGCCGTCTTGAGCGCCATGAATTTTTTAAGAATTTCGGCTTTAGTTCACGATAAACAAAGCAGCGTTAACTTCTTGCAGCAGCATGGCATCCTACATGCTGCAAGACAGTGTGCGAACAACCACCAAATGGTGTTAAGTTTAAAAGATCGGCAGGACAGATGGAGATGTCGTAAGCGTGGCTGTAGGCAAAGCATCCCACTGCGACAAGGCACGTGGCTACAAGGATCACGCCTAACTTACCGACAAATCATCCTGTTCGTATATTGCTGGGCCAAAGAAATGACGAGCATTCGTTTTTGCGAGTGTGAACTGGAAATTGCGAAAGAAACGGTTATAGACTGGAATAACTATCTGCGTGAAGTTTGCGCCAGCACACTAATTAACAATCCTGTAGTGATTGGTGGGCCAAACGCAATAGTTGAGATTGACGAAAGCCTCTTCACTCGGCGTAAGAATGCGGTGGGTCGAGTCTTCCCACAGCAGTGGGTCTTCGGTGGCATCTGTCGCCAAACAGGACATTGTTTCATGTTCTGCGTTCCAGACAGATCGGCAGCAACACTCATGCCCATCATTGCAGTCCCCCCATCAACAGTCATGTTTACGATTATTTCTTTCGTCTTTTATGCAACCTACATGTAATTTGAACAGTTCTAATTTGAACAGTTTATTTTCAATGCCAATGGCGTAATTAAATTTCTATTAAAGTTCACATGTAACCGGAGGTTAATTAATTTCTGGTTGTAAAATTTCGTATATACGGTTTCTGTGAGTGGCGGTGAATTAATATCTGCATGTAAAATTTCGTATATAGGGTTTCTGTGTGTGGGGGTGAATTAACCGACAAGTACCCTGTTTTTTATTTATTCCATGTCAGATAGATTTTTCCCGGCAATGTTTAGTAGATGGCTGTTTATGTCGTTCTTAGAGTTTTCTGTTCATTCCTCTTCTAACTTTTCATCACTTTATTTCACTTTCTCACATATAATTTCGTGTCTAATAGGATTCCGAGACTCTCTTATTTAAAATGTGAATTTTGAGGAAAGTTTTACTTTCAGTTAATCATTTAATAAACATGATATTCAGAATATATGCACATAATTATGATTATTGTATTATTCTAACTGGATTCACCAAGGAAGTGCATTCGAGAAATATTCCTTTCTAAACATAATATGTTGCCGTCATTGCATTTATTTTAAAGGTGTTTAAAGCTGTCCAGTCTCTAACGGACTAATCGCGTTTATTTATCGTCACCTGAAGAATAATAATTCTAATAATTATTACATGATTATCTGAAAGTTAAAATATCTTCGGCATCTAATAATTAATATTGTGAATTTAGAATTTTTTGTGTCATAGGTGACGAGGTCGTTCGATGGAATGGTCACAACCTGCGAGGTCTGACATTCGAGCAAGTCTACGATGTCATCTTCGAAGCAAAGATGGATCCAAGAGTCGAGTTAGTCGTCCAGAGACCGATTCGAATGGGAGAACTGAGAGTCGGCATACCAGAACTGCCAGGTAATTATACCTGTAATTACAGGTAATTGCACATGTGTGTGTGTGTGTGTGTGTGTGCGCGCGCGCATGTGTGTGCGAGTGTGTGTCAGTGTGTGCGCGCGTGTGCTTGTGTGTATAATATTACATGAAACCGCTGATATAACTTTTATTTTGTGTAGTGAATTCAGAATTATGGTCACGGTGCTTGTGTGATTGTGTTATTCCAATAATTATTTCTTTCAACACGAATATTTTCTCATTTATTTAAATTGATTTTTTATTCATTTTATTTCGAATTTCTCGTTTTTAGATTATTTTGAATCTATATCCTCATTTCGTTTAGATCGAACTATTTTCTATTCATCATGCAGTTGAATTACTGCGAGTGATGCTCGTTTTGTAGAGCGATTGGAGCAAAACCAGTTGACAATCGCTGCTCTGAATAAGCCGAGTGTTACGATTACGTCACCCGGATCACCAGGAACTGCTCAGACAAATCAATACATTCCACAGAACTGCGGCCGAATGCAGGTAAACTCTTATCAATCATTCAATCAATCAATCAATCAATCAATCAATCAATCAATCGATCATTCAATCAATCAATCAATCGATCAATCAATCAATCGATCAATCATTCAATCAATCAATCAATCGATCAATAAATCAATAAATCAATCAATCAATCGATCAATCAATCGATCAATCAATCGATCAATCAATCAATCAATCAATCAATCGATCAATAATTCAATAAATCAAAAAAAAAATCAATCAATCGATCAATCAATCGATCACTCAATCGATCAATCAATCAATCAATCAATTAGTCATTTTTTATTGTAACCATCAACCAAATTATCACATCAGCATGCTTCACATAACAGGATGGTAACAAGGGAAGTCCTAATTGGATCCTTAGGTCCAAACAGCCTGGATCTATTCCTTCCCAATCAAATCCTAATCTAATCAGAATGCACAAACATACACACATACACATAAACACACATACACACATACAAACACGCACATAATCCAATTCAAGAGCTAGCGAGCGAACGAACAAAAGATACAAAATTATCACATGTAAATTTTTTACACACCTGTATTTTAGTTCAGTGCACATCCATATAGCCTATGTTGTAATAATCATATTTCAATCATCTTACAACTTCTTGCCCCCAAAAATCGAATAATTGCTTATTAAGTGATGTAATAAGCCAAGAAAATTTCTGTCCAGGGTAACGGCCTCTGTTGTCATAATTTTATATAGACCCTGGTCAAATCGGATCCATCCAACAGTTTGAATCCATACTGCAAAGTGTCGTACCTACTTCCAGAAAGAAATTCGATAAATATAATTATGATGTCAATCTAACTAAGTAGATGTTACAACATAATTATTTCAATATTAATTGTGTTTCTTTGACGAAAGAAGGTTGATTATTATACCATACGCTATTATTATCCTCAGTATAATACTGTTTATTTTGTACACACCTGTATTT
>OX243824.1:1902185-1912185 GCA_945859605.1 Lumbricus rubellus | reverse complement strand
GCTAGAGGCACAAAAATATGACATTGTGTTTAAAAGAGCATTGTATCTACAGAATGCCTTGTTTATGCTATTTAATTAATGTGTTGATCGTATTCTCTATTCCTGCAGGAAACGTCAGCTGCCTCGCATTCCTCTCTCTGGGTCACATACTAGCGTCAACCGAGGTAGGAAGTATTTGCACGTCGTATGATTAGATCCAGTAATTTATTGCTTGTTTATTTGCTTGTAAAAGAGTGATACAGGAATGAAGTACCTTGGTGGCTAAATCACTTTACCTTACTTATTTATTGTGTGTATTTATCAATGCACTTTTATATAGCGCCCCTTCAAAGTGGTCTACTCCTGAGCGCTTAAGAGCATTGAGAAATGAGACCATTAAGCATTTGACGAAGAGTTGCAGGGAGACAATTCCAGGTCGCAGGGTCAATTCCAGGTCGCAGGGTCAATTCCAGGTCGCAGGGTCATATAAAGTCTCATCGACTTTGTTGTCTTGACCTCGGGTTATAAGATAGTGTGAATAACCAATCTTCTCATATGCATAGTCTGATGTTCCAACTGACAGAGCATGCACGGTCCGCAATTGGAGCCATCATTAGTAATTTATATAGCACCGGCTCTAATGTATGCGACTTTAATCAATATGGAAGAAAATGTAATTGGAATTATAGAAAGACAGCCTATTATAATGGTGGACAGGCAACTTTTAACGAGTTTGCGGTTGATCACGGAACAATTTTAGACACCTTTAAAACATTTGCTTCATCGCATTTGGGACAAACTGTGAGTTTAACGACGACTGTGGCAATAACGGCTGTTGACGTCGACGGAAAATATTCAATGCTGTTCGAATTGACAATAATTGTTGCTCGATCCTTGTTCGCCTCCATTCCCCCACCCTTGGGGTTCTGCGACGATTAGTTTTCTTGAAGGGACGCTGCTATAGACCCATAGAATGAATGAATGTTTATAATTGTCGTTACTTTGTCTTGAAAATTGCGGTTCTGTGGGAATAATACAGAAGCTGTTTGGCTATTACTTATAGGATAAAGAAAAACTTTTAAAGAGGTGTGCTATATATAGTAGGGTATACCAGCAGCATACGGCGATAATGAGGGAGAGATGGCCTGCAACAGCTGACGAATTTCGTAGTAACTGCCACGAGTCAGCAAATCGATGTGCATTGAGAAACTTAAGTTCGTCACCCAACGCAACATCAAGCATATAAAGACAATCATTCGTGTTTGCAAGATAAAATGATAAATGAAAAGACTGTTTGCTGCAACTGGTCACAAGAGCGCGAATTCAATGGAATAGTCCAAGGAGTGCGTTGCGCTTAAACGTTTATTTAATATGAATGATACGCTTAAAAGAGGTGTGCCTTCATTTTGACCGGTTTCTTTGGTGTTTGACTTAAAAGACTTATGGCTCCTACTAACAATATAGGTAGGCATAGTTTCCGCGTAACGTCACTCTGTTATAAGAAAGAGCAAGACCACTACCGCAATGCCCATTTAATATTAGCGCCGATTGGAAAGAAATTAATTGATTAATAATCAACAATTAAAAAGACGATGACGATGTGGCGATAACGACGACGCCGACGACGACGATGATGATTACGTCATTACGACGACGACGATGATGATGACAATGCTTTCGTCTGTGTTCCAGTTACCCAAGAGCTGGAAGAGCGTGCGAGAATGTTGAAGTTGAAGTTAAAGTTCAAGCACCCTGACGTGGGTCTCCCTCTGTCTGACTCAGAGGTCAGTCGTCACACACGATCACACAGACGACACGAATCAACGGACTACGCAGCCATGGATCGATTTGAATCCGACCCTGAAGCTCCCATGTCCAGACCGATGACCCAGGAGTCCTGGACTCCTGGAGGATACGGATCCAGTCTCGCCCGGAGTGATTTCAGCTCTGGTCGCGGATCCACACGGTCGCAGGATCACAGGGACATGGTGGCGGGCTACGGGTATGCGGGGGCTGCAGACGGAAGAACGTATCCGAGGGGATACGACCAGACGATGTTGTCGCGGAGGAAGGATGATGGGACGTCGGGATATGGAAGCGGTGGATACATCCATGATGGAAGGAATAGGGATCGAGGGAGAGATGGTGGATTGGGTGATCCTGGAAGATACAAAAGGGATCGACATAGAAGCGCAGACAGAGATTCGACGCGAAGAGGTTGGTTATGTTTTTTTAAATTATCAGTTTCATTTTCGCTTATGTTTGTACAATTTGTTAATCCCTGTTTAATTAACCGATATGTCAAAAAAACAATGAACCATTCTCCCTTGGTTGAACCGGTTGACTTGATGTGCCACTGCCATGGTTACCCACAGAAGACATTATTTTTATTACAAGCTTAGACAATGCATTAAAAAAATTTGATTTTTGCATGATTTATAACGTTATATTTTTCGTTTTTAAAGGTGTTCAGCTGAGACAATTTAATCAATCCGCCTTTTCAATTATTTTAGATCTGGATATTTTCGAATGTAAATAGTCGGAGGTGGGGCCAAGTGTATAAATAACAGTGGAGATGGTTAAAAGGGTGTCGTAACAGTGTCGTTAACAATCCCAATGGATGGATGGATCCAGATTTGACGAGGCCTTATGACAACTGTGTTACAGAGGTCGTTGCCCTCAACATACGTACATACCTACATACATACATACCTACATACATACATACATACATACATACATACATACATACATACATACATACATACATACATACATACATACATACATACATACATACATACATACATACATACATACATACATACATACATACATACATACATACATACATACATACATACATACATACATACATACATACATACATACATACATACATACATACATACATACATACATACATACATACATACATACATACATACACACACACACACACACACACACACACACACACACACACACACACATACATACATACATACATACATACATACACACACACACACACACACACATACACACACACACATACATACATACATACATACATACATACATACATACATACATACATACATACATACATACATACATACATACATACATAAATACATACGTACATACGTACATACGTACATACGTACATACGTACATACATACATGCATGCATACATACATACATACATACATACATACATACATACATACATACATACATACATACATACATACATACATACATACATACATACATACATACATACATACATACATACATACATACATACATACATACATACATACATACATACATACATACATACATACATACATACATACATACATACATACATACATACATACATACATACATACATACATACATAATTACATACATATATACATACATGTACATGCAGTTCTTTCTATTCGTGTATTAGATGGTGAGTTCGTAACAGATGCGGATGATCTTGCAATGCAGAGCGATGCATCTGAGATGAGTGATATGTCCATCTCAAAATTCAGCGTCCGTTCCACACAATCGGAAAGACCTCCATCCAACAGACATCAACCATACACGTATGCAGCGTATAATAATTATACAGATCTACATCACCTCGCTCTGTTACAGCATAACCATGAAATTTAATGTTGGAACACATAAATATTGGACACCTTTTAAACAGTTTTTTATGTTCTACGTAACATGGAAATGCGGGATCGTTAATCGTTACGTCTTACAAATTCCAGGACTTGTCTACGACAACGGCCTTTATTGTCATAAGCCGATCAGGGTTGCCAGATTTCGAAAAAGTTTTATCACGAAATCACATTTTAAAGTCGCCCAAAAGTCGCGAAGTGAGCAACTTACTGGAAGATTGTCCTGTTGGGAAGGAACGGTGTGAGGGAGGAAAAAAGAGGGAGCGGGACGAAGAGGGAGGGCAGGGACCGGAGGGGAGGGATGGAGAAGGGAGGGATGCAGGGATGCAGAGGGAGGGAGGGAGAGGAGGGGAATGGGACTGGGAGGGGGAGGGGAAGGAAGAGAGGGTGGAGGAGAGGTGAAGGGGTGGGAGGTGGGACGGAAACGGGGAGGGGCGGGGAGGGAGAATGGGACGGGGACGGGGACGTGACGATAAGGAGACGAGGAGGAGACGGAGAAGGTGGAGGAGGAGAGGAGGGAGAGGAGTGGAGGGAGGAGAAGTGGAAGGGAGGGAAGGAGGAATTTAGGTAGGCAGGGATGGTTGGACGCTCTTTTCAGCCACAGCAACTCGTGGCCGGATACAGCTAGTGAGATAATAAAAAAAATTCTTCTACTCTATTAATATTACTACTGGTATTATTCAGCAACATTAGGCCTACTGTAAAGTCAAAGGCTTCACTTTTCACTTTTATATTTAAACGAAGTTTTTCTATTTACACACCTTTCATTCATATTTAACTATCGTTATGAATAATTTTTCATTTCAAGATTTTCCAAATCCTCCCAGTGAGTCAGAAAATACTTTCTTCCAATTGGTGATTTTTGAAACGACGATGATGATGACGATGACGACGACGATGACGACGACGACGACGGCGGCGGCGGCGATGGCGGTGGCGATAGCGAAGACGATGAAGATGATGATTACGATATTACTTTTGTTACTGCTATAACTATTATTGCTACTGCAATTTCTACTGCTACTACTTTTGCTGCTACTGCATGCTATCATGCTGCTACTAATATCGCAACTCCTCGAATTTTTGCCTCACCAGTGAGCTGACTTTGCTTGCCTTACGAAGAAATAAGTTTGCCCTCTGCAATGAAGGAATTTCTACCTCTAATAATATACAGCCTTACAGCAAAATGATTAATGTCTTCACTTTTTACTTTGCAGAATGGAGCCTCAAACTGCGAGATACAATCAGTACAATCGAACTGAGAACAGCAGCAGCAACAGCAAAACGACAGCACACCAGCCACCTGGTGTTGGGGAAGGAAACGATGGAAGTATCTCGGACTCGGCACTCTCCTTCAGTCTAACGGAAGGTCGGAGGAAGCGAAGGTCGAGCATAGGAGACAAAGTGGCGTCGCTCGTTGGTCTCAGTCGAAACAAAAGCAACAGCGCTTCTCAGATACCACCAAACGGTTCGCTTTATAATTGTTATTCAGTTCTATAATTTTTAGATCAATACAATAGCATTCTTTGCTTGTTTAACAAAAAATTGACAAACCCGGGTGACACACCGCACCCAGTTAGACTCCAGGTCAAAGCACATTAGCCTAAGAAGAATACTTCCATGTGAACTGATCTACATGTATTCACATAAGCGTGATGCATGCAGTGGCAAAAATGCTAAGCTAATCGCATAATAATTATCATGTTTTATTAAACTTATGCCAATCTGGAGATTGTCTAGAAAAAGATATCATACAGAGAAATGTACCCGGAGCAAGAGCACGATGAAGGCCGAGGATGGGATGGGTTGTCAACATCGGAGAATGGATGGGAGCGTCTTTCGATCGGACTTTGATGGAGACAAGAGACAGGAGGAGATGGAGAAAACTTGTTCATGAAGCGACCAACCCTCGGATCGAGAATGGTTGAAGACAAGACAAGACAAGATGCCAATCTTAGTTGAAGACGTTTAAAAAACGACGTATATGAAGCGTTCGAGGAAGTCTATAATCGGTGTCTTATTGTAACATGAGATCACTGAACTAGTGCGCACACTTTTGGCAACATCTTGTGGCTCATAGCTATAACTGATCATGCAACGAAAACGTCAATTAAACAACGGGTAATGATAAGAAAGTTTATGTAGTTTTTGTATAATACAAGAAAAGGGTGTTGAAATTAGCGCAACAATTTTTTTATTTTGTACGAATCTCAGATGCACGTGTATGTATGTGTATATCCATTTGTGTGTTTGTGTTTGTGTGTGTTGCTGACGGTTGTGTTTGTCTTTGGCCCAGAAGAAGCGAAACGCGGTCGAAGTTCCTTTCAACGGAGCGAAGAAGTTGGACGACCCACGGACTCAAGAAACCACGTGGGAGAAAGAGGAGGAGGAAGAGCAGGAGGAGGAAGAGAAGAAGGAGGAAGAGAAGGAAGAGAAGGAGGAGGAGGAGGAGGGGGAACACGTCACTCGTCGAACCATCGTGGATCCAGTAAACACTCTTCCGGTGGTGTAACCTATCCAGACGAAGAGTACGTATTACTACCAATAGCGTAGAACCCAATTTTCTTTTAATAGCCCATACTTTTGTTAAACACCTTTCAAAAGAATATTCATCAAACTATATAAAATGAGGACGCATTTGCAGCAATAATTGAAGAAGGAGCTGACACGTAAATACCTGTAGTGTACATTTACAAACACGAAAACTATCAATTAAAATCATATGAAGACTGCGCGTCACTCCCTCCCCCCATCCCGGCAAGCTCAACATGCGATTCACGAGGTTGGTGAGCGGCCTCGAATAACAATGTGAAGAGACGAACTTTCTGCGCTGTAGTGAGACAAATCCAATTGTATTATACATGTAATGTATTGCAGGCTGGCTGTCCAGTTAGTATACAGATAAGATTAGTGTATTCTGTGATCTGCGTTCTTGTGAACTGTTTAAACTGCATAGTTCTACAATACACTGTAACCGGTATCGGTATGTCAACCGAATTGTTGAATAAAAAGGAAAATTATTATTTGATAATTTTTAGCATTTTAATTGATGCTTCTTAGATGCTGCTCCTGTAATTTTATTTACAAGAGCTCTGCACCGGTTGTCCATCATGATGAACGTCGTATTCTTACGTTCTTCAACTCCTGGGGAACTCCTCATTAGCAGAACACAAACTGCTCAAAGACAGCACCAAGCATTTTTTTTATTGGCCCCATGGTATGGAATGGTCTCCCACGATCTTTATGCCTAGGATTTGCTCGGAAGCATTTTATCGGAGCCTGAAAACAGTGATTTTTAGACGAGGTTGTGCCGGGACTCGGGAGCGCTCCTGAGTAGTAACTTTGAAGGGCACTATTTAAAACACCATTTTCTCATTAGTCCATCAATCTTTAATATCGTATCGTCCAAAGTTACTTGCTGCTGAGATAGTCACATTATCATTTTTTCGAGAGGCATTGGTGTGAACTCAAAACAAAAACTAATTCCAAGTGTTTTAAATCGTTATCCAGGATGTTTTCTGGCATGGACCAAGAGGGTCACTATGGTGACTTCATCGAGGGTCTTGGTCCGTCACAGATGGTGGGACGTCAGGTCCTCGGTCTACCATGCATGGGTGAGATTCAGCTGAGCATCGCGGACCGGAAGGGACAACTCGAGGTCGAGGTGATTAGAGCGAGAGGACTCGTCGCAAAACCAGGAGCAAAACTTCTTCCAGGTTTGTATATCGCACATTTTTAATTCCAAATAATAGCGTGCACATGGCGTACATATTATTTCGTATTTTTCATTCATTTGGAACGGACAGTCCCAGTTGTAAAAGCGGGCAGCTTAAACACCTTTAAAAATAATCAATTTAAAGTATATATTAGTATTCGCGACAATGGCTTTACATTACCTGAAAGCCTTGGAGTAAAAACACAATGGAAAACTACGAAATAATTATAATTTATTTATTTATATATTGGCTGAGACTGAGCCACCCGGCTTTCCTCGAAAAATCTCAGTGTTTCACCCTAACCCGCTGCATGGTCACAGGACGGGCTTGAGGGGTCTGGTATTGGTGGCTATCTGTATAGCTGCTATAGGTTTGAGGAAAAAATGTGCAAAACTGTGACGGTAACTGGCGTTGACGGAACTATTTAAATTTTCGCTCCCCCACACCCCGCCTCAAGATGAATGGCGGGGGCCGTGGTGGTCCTGGTAGAACTCGGTCTAGCCAAGTTGAAGAAATGGGGTTATTGAAAGTTATGGTTTTCGTTCTCCCTCTCCGCACCCGCCCCAAGGTGAAGTGATTGGACAACCCGTAAACTTGGTAGTCCTGGTGACCCCCTCTTCCTAGGTGCAAGGCTTGAGGAAAACGGACGATGGGGGTGAAGTCCTTATTAATTAATGGCCGCCGAACTTCAATGTGCACTCCTGAGCTTTGTAAGGAAGGCATTATCAAATTTCAGTTGTATTGCATTGTATTGTATTGTATTGTATTGTATTGTGTTGTATTGTTTTGTATTGTATTGTATTGTATTGTATTGTATTGTATTGTATTGTATTGTATTGTATTGTATTGTAGTGTATTGCATTGTATTGTATTGTATTGTATAATGTCCTACATTCAAGGTTTTAGGTTAATGGCTGCACAATTGTGGATGTGCATTCTTGACAAGCAACTATAACATGCGAATACATTCTGCTCTAGAGACATAGATATTGATACCTCAAGCACTGCATGTCCAATTGTCCTTATGTCTCGCGGTTTCACGTAGTGCAAGTCCACACCATAGATGAAGGGGAGGACAACGCTAATATTGAACCTCAACTGCCAGATAATCAGAGTGCTCAACTTACACACCCGTTAAACAATTATAATAGAGGCTATATAAAATTTAATTTGGACACGCAATGCGTTTTATATAAAATTTGATAGACTACAGCATTACAAGCATTCAATGAAAAAAATAAATATCAGTTTTAAAATTATAACCTGAGCGCTAGACTGTACTGGAAAGAATGCAGAGCAGACTAGAGGAAGAAATCGCTCCAGAACAGGCAGGATTTAGACCAAAGCGAGGCACAAGAGACCAAATATTGAACATAAGGATCATCTTGGAGAAGGCAAAAGAGATGAATCAACCGTTGTACCTCTGCTTCATAGACTTCTCCAAGGCTTTCGACATGGTTAGGCACGACCAGTTGTGGTTGGCCATGCTCGACACGGGATTCCCACCGCAGCTGGTAGAACTAGTCAGAAATTTGTACAGACAACAACGTGCTAACGTGAGAACGAACGACATCACATCGGCATGGTTCAGGATCAAGAGAGGGGTCAGACAAGGTTGCAACCTCTCACCCTGCTTATTTAACCCTCAGATTACCAGAATTTTTTTATACACTGAGTACCAGTGGGGTCAAAAATGACCCCAACACAATTTTTTCATTAAATTCTTTGTTTTTTGTTTTTTTATTAATTGCCAAAAAACAAATAGTAGTAGAGCAATTGGAACATGTTTAGGCTGTTGAAATTAATTAAATTTTTCATAGTTATATGTATGTTTTAGTATTCAAAGTGTTCGAGTGTTCAATGTTGAAAACTAACATAGAAAATATCCTGTCATTCCAGCTACAGTTTGCAGTTTATGCATGTATACTGAGAATGTTCTTTGCACACATTGCATGTACAGGCTGCACAGACTCTGGCCTTTTTATCCTTTCCCCTTGGACAAATGGAACATCGTGCACGTTTCTTCGACAGGGTTGGAGGCGACATCTTGATCAGCCGTTGTACTGCATCACCATTGCTGTTCTCTTCCGAGCTGCACGATAAAAACTCGTCTTCTGTGCGTTGTCTGCGCATGCCACTCTTTTCTGTTCTTTCAAATAGTGCCCAGAAGTGTCATTTGTTTCTCAGCCAGTTTTTGAGCAAGTCTGAAACTTGTGAAGAAGTTTTCTGTGGTGACATGTCGTCCAGAACCAGCCATATTTCGTGTTGGGTCGAGCACAACAGGGTCTCCTTGGTTCCGTTCCATTTTCTGGCCTATACTGTATATAAATTAGTATCTAATACAGATTTTCTTCAGATAATACTATAGAAAGGATTTATAAATTATAATTATGAATTATTTCAAAGAATACCATTGAAAGTATTCAAAAAGCTATTGGGGTCAAAAATGACCCCACTGGTACTCAATGCTATAAAAGATTGCCAGCGCCCTCTGGTGTTAAAAAAATGGAAATATTAATTGATATTTCGATAGAGACTAGGTACATCTTGAAAGTCACAAATTTTAAATAAATTTGCACGAACAGATTTTGCGCAGTGTACAGTCAAAGTTGGCTTGG
>OX243824.1:1864685-1897185 GCA_945859605.1 Lumbricus rubellus | reverse complement strand
CTTTGTTGGCATAAGCTGCCAATGACTGGAGCCTTTCTTCCGCGCTTAGTTTTAGACACCTGTAAAACAGAGTCCACCGATGCAATACAAAGACGGAGGGAGAAACTTATTTGAATAAGTTCTTTACTCCGGCATCCTATTTTCAGGTTTGCGATGGGTTCTTAATAATAAGAAACTCAGTCAGGGTTAGAATTCTATATCAGGGGGGCACTTATAAGTACTGTTGTCGCCATCCCGTGGAAAATTGACTCCTATCTTTAACTACTACTTTTGGATTTCTAACAAATTTCTTCAAACTAAAGCACCAGTGATACTGTAGGTCTACACAAAGTTAAGCCGAGGAAAATAATATTGTCATAAAATTATGCATTTACAAGCCTGTGTGAAAAATGCCAAGCGCTTGCTCAAGACTAACCGTGACCTCCGTGTTTGCTTCTGCTGGAGAATTATCTTCTTCGGGCGCCCATGCTCCAAAAAGTACGATTTTTTAAAACTGTTTAAGATCTTGGTTAGAATCAGTCTGTGTAAAACAAAAGCAACAACCTGCTGCTAAGCCAACAGCACTGTATGTACATGTGGAGGGAGGAAGAAGCAGAGGTAGGCAGCGGAAGACTTGGATGGAAAACATCACAGAAGATCTGAGGGAGAAAGGCACCAGCTTAGCTGAGATCAGGAGCAGAGAAGTTCGGAGAAATTTTGTAAAGGTTTCATCATCATGCCAATGACGGAAATGAAGAAAGAAGGAGAGAAGAAGTATGTTGTAAGCTTGTTGATGGATGCTTTGTAAGAGTTTTTCAAACCATTTGTTTCAGTTTTAGGAAAACAACAATTATTCTTGAAGTGAAGTCAAATCACAGGGCTAATTTGCAGGGTTTAAAAGGACTTGACGATTGTAATTTTAGTTTAGTTTCATGCGTTTGATTGCGTGTAATTTCACATGTTTAATTTCACACTTCTAATGGATTTAATGTGATGCTTAATTTCAATTATTTAATAGCACTTTTTAAAAACTTCATTCTAAATTTCACTTGATTAAATTTCACGTTTATAGCGATGATAATCATTGTGTTCAATAAGACATGTTTGATTTAAACTGTTTCATGCAACACATGTGAATTTATCACGCTTAATCTATAAGATGTTAATTTTTAATTGAGCCCGGAACAACCTTCTTGGTTTGACCCCCTTACGAGTTGGTCTTTCTGCTTCTTTATTTAAAGCCCTGTGCAGTAAAACGATAAATAAAAATTGATGATTAATTTTTAAAGGGTCACACTAGTCCAGTTTGCAAAAAATATCCGACATTTCTCAGCACTACAAAAGAATATTTCAAGTGATAACATGGCAAAGAGGTATTTCGAGTGGTAGAAACACGATTGAAGTATTACCCTAATCACAAAATATGTTAAAAGTGGTATTCCAGGTGGTAAAATCACGAATGAAGTGGTGGGCCTGTCATGATGGTAAACCATGTTAAAAGTGACCAGTAAACCGCGTATGGTGTAGGCCTAATAGTCAAGTGAGATCATGCGGTTTATTCGTCGAATCTTTTTGGTAAAGAAGTTTTTAGTGCAAAAACGATTGCAATTGTTCTTTCTCAAATTGGTCTTTCAGAATTTTGTGTGCGCGGGTTTCTTGAAATAAACATCTTAGTTAATGCGTGAAATAAGGTAAAACGTGATTGATGACTACTTCTCTAGTAGGCCCTATTCTGACTATGCGTAGAAAGTTTCTATAAAAAAAGAACCCAAGCAAGCATATTAACATTATGTCATTTGCATTGGTGATTGACCTTGGTAGTGTGAAGTTTATTGGGAAGTAGGGTCTATCGACAATGTTTCGTAATTTATATATTTTCTTTCTATTATTATCGCAGTTATCGTCATATTGCATTTCATTCCCGTAAATGTAAAAGATGTAAATATTAAGTGTAAAACAGTTGCTCCCGTAAAACTATTCATGCTAATCTTTTCCGTCGATCTCTTTTTTTGTAAGTCTAACGTTTCTCTTCCCGAATAAAACATGCTGCGTTTTATGTCCCGATCATACACGAAGCCACTATAATTGAACCGATGCTTCTTCATATGATTGGCTTGTGACACCAGCCTGAACCCTGAGGTAGACCAGTCAGTAGCCGTATACGTACGGGACGCATATAGGCATTCCGTACCCGATTTCGTAGCATTGTCAGCCTTAAGCGCTTTCTCATTGGCCGATCCCATATTATGAATATTCATAACCAGTGACATCATTAAGCACGTTTTGTTTACAGACTTTGCGGCTTGCGTTGGCAATATCAATTAATCTTAGGCTATTATGTTTAATATATCGCAGCCTTTGCGTTCATTAGGCCTAGTAGGCTATGGCAGTTATTTGCTAAAATTTCCAAAGTGCTTTAAAAAAAGATAGCCTACACCAAACAGTTTTGCATATAATGGGATAAAGCTGCGTTGCGTGATTTATTATTGGGCGGATATGCTTTGTAATTAAGCTGTTTTTATCTCCATGTAGCCTATTGCAGGCTGTCTGTTCAGTTAAGATTTTCTGTATTCTGTAATCTGAGTTCCTACAAACTGTTTCAACTGCATAATAATTATTGTACACTGTAACCGATTGCGGTCCTTCAACAGGATTGTTGAATAGACGAAAATTATTATTATACTGCCTCACCCAAAAATTTAAACACCCGATTTTAGCTTAATTATTGCATTTAAAATGTAAGCAATTGGCAGGTAGGTCAAGCTGTAAATGTTGGGACTTCGCTATGTCTGAATCGTGACAAGTTGTCATTAGATTATAGATTACGGCCTGTCAACCGTATTGTTGAATGAAGATAATATTATTTATTGAGGAGCAGTGATAACAGAGTAACACTGATGTTTTTAGCAAATGCCTTTCTATTATGTAAAGCCATAAGGCTACTTGCATTCATATTAATGTTTTTATTGGTAGGCCTACTTAGGCTATTCACAATTCAGCAGTAACGTTCACTCTTACAGGGCTGTTTTAAGGAATTTTAGAACTGCATAACGCCACAGCCCCTTCTTTCCTTTCTCATCCTCCATGGTAAATTACTTCCAATCGGAGGACAATGACTTTTTTGCTAGTTTTTAACTGTAGCCTACAGAAGTGTTTCTACAAATCTATTCCTGTCAGGAAGTCAGAACGTGGAATTAGAAGGTCTGTGAGCGTGGATGCAAAATGTTCTGATTCATGATTCAAAATAATCAAATTTGAATAATTTGAATGAAGATAACCGTCACACATCTTAATAAAACGTATTTAGGCCTACAGTATATGCAATTTCGCATAGACTACACATAGGTTTAAAATTTAGGGTGATTTTCACTAGAACTGAGATTGACATGAACTAGGCCTACTGTACTTAAGCTCGAAAGATTACTGGTTGTCGAACAGTAGGCATGGAAAATGAGACAGTTCACGAAAACTGAATAAACCTAGAGCTTTTAAAGTTACAATTGGGAATGTGTGGAGCACTAATTTCAACTGGTTCGAATTTAGGCAACTGAAGTCTAGTTAAATCTAATGCAATGACATCAGTAGCGCAGTTTTGATTTTTGGTATCGCAGGAGGCGGTTGATTCAACGAAGCAGACGCCTAATGCATCCCATAGCGTATTATTGAAGCGATGAGTTGGTCGATGACATATTCGCTGGCACGCATGTAACAGGGCGTGACCTTTGCATTTTTTTTGCTCTGATTTGAAGTCTACCTTCACACTTTCGATTACTTCACTATCGAATGAAAACTCCTTATAACTTTAAGAGCACCGCAATCGGCCAGTTTCCCCGTATGCCAACAACAGCAGCAACAACAGCGCACGAGAAGGCACTAAACACGTCATTGGTTATGAATATTCATAATCTGAAACCGGCCAATGAAAAAGCGTTATGGCTTGCAATGCTTCGAAATCGGGTATGGAATGCCTATATGCGTACGAGACCGTTCATAGACCTACGTGTAGGCTAATAGCCACGAATTGGCAGGACAAGTGTAATAGCTTAGGACTTTGTTTTCATTATTATTGAAAACGCTGATTGTTGAGTGATCTGTAAAAGAACGAGAACAAGGTGGTAGTAGGGCAGTGCAATAATTGGTAAGACCATGGAAAAAGTGGCTGACAAAGTGGTGAAAGCCATAATGGAAATGATTGTACAAGTGATGAAATCATTTTTGCTGGTGTTATTGCTCTGGGTTAAGCCACGATAGATGTAATTTTACAAGTGGTCAAATCATTTTAAAAGTGGTTTTCAAAGTGACAGTGCCATGCAAAGTGGTAATGCAAGTGTGAAAACTACGTACGGCGTAGTGAAGAGTGTGGTCATTGAAATGGTTCATTAGGAAATATTTGAATAGGAGAAAACAAAGAAATGAATGGATATGTATTAAGCTTATACATTAACTGTCGTCATAATAATTACTACACTATGCATGGTAATTGCGTTACATGCATGGCCATTCATGCAGAACGATATTAGACATGAGTGCCATATACGGGCACAAGTGCCATATAATATGCGCATGAGTGTCATTATAATGGGTATCTGTAGGCTTAGGCTGCCGTCTATGGTCATGGGCGCCGACTATTAATAGGCACTAGTGTCATAATAGGCCTATACATGGACACGAGTGCCATAATTTTAATTATGGGCATGAGTGCCATATCTGGGCATGAGTGCCATAATGTTAATTATGGGCATGAGTGCCATAGCTGGGAATGAGTGTCATGTATGGGCATGAATGCCATGATACATGGTCATGTGTTTGCTGTTGTCTGTCTCTATGTTTTGCTGCTCACATAGTTAACTATCTGTAATTATTTACTTACTTATTAGATTTTGCTACTTGTTCGTAATCTAACATTGTTCTTTTGTTTCTTTTGCTGCATTTTCATTGAAATTCTTGAATAATTAATACATGAAGTTAATGACTGAGCCTTCGTGTCTTTGTTCTATTTAATTATGTGGCACGTGCTCACATTCCAGAAGTTTGTCTTCATTGCTGAAGTCTAAGATCGTTACCAGTTATGGTATAGGACGACGGCATCGTGTCTGCAAACTACAAAACGTACTTTATTATTGGAAACCCATAATTATGAAGTACGCTAAAACTTTAGACCCCTTTATAACGTAATCACCTCAGATATATAAAAGGAAAATCTATAACTGCGTTATCTACATCTGCAATTTGCTGTTACTCAATATCAATTAACAATTATGTTTAATAAGTGCTGTGATATGTCAAGCAAATTTCTGTCCAGGGTAACGGCCTCTGTTGTCATAGACCCTGGTCAAATCGGATCCATCCATCCTGCATCAGTCACATTATTATGCTGTGCGCTTAAAATTCAACAGTGTGTATATATACAATATTCTTAATCTGACAATATTTTTTTTAATTTTGACATTATTATTTTTTAATTGTTTTTAGTAAGTTTGTCTTCATTGTAGTCCAAGATCGTTACTAGTTATAAAGTAGGTTGACGTCAATGTTTCTGCAAACCACAAGGCGTAATTTGTTATTGGAAACCCAAATGAAGTACGCGATCGCTAAAACCCCTTTAAAACGTTTCATTACAGATATATAAGATTGAGAATTTCAAATAGTGTTAAATGATATCCGTACTCTACCATCAGTAAACATTAAATTTTGCTCTCTCACAGTGCCAGTCACAATCCTGGATAGAACAGGAGGGTGACACTAATGATCTTACTTATCATTCAGTGTCGATAAACTTAAACAACCAGCCAATTATTCGTGCCTAGGATCACTGCTATGACAACGAAACAAAGAGGTCACAGTAGGCCTAATACACTTAAAATTAAACAAGCTGCGTAACAACCTTATTTACGAAAAGCATTAAAAACCTTCGAACATTTCTCAGCGCCCACAAAAGCCATGTCAGGGAGTCCGGCTTAATGACCTGCGCCAAGTGAAATCAAGTCCGCTAAAGTCTGTTCGTTCCGGTTCCAGGTCAAAAACAAATACATGTAGGTCACATTTTTTAGCCACCATCTTTGATCAGATGATCGGCTATGAGAGAGGGTGGTCGTCTGGATTCATCAGTGGAACATTCTTTACGACTACATAATTATGCGTTTCAACGGTAGATGATGCTTTCCCAATGCATAGCCACCCTTCTAAACCGGTATTTCTGCACAAAGTCAGATTCGTTTTCCACATACACTTTGTCGGCACCCGAATAACCTCCATTGAAATGTAATCCTCCATAGCAATGGTGGTATATGACCCTCGACCTAGAACGGCCTCCCCATGACAATCAGAACATTTCTAGAATTATTCCTTCTAAGGCATTCCTCTCTCATATAACGACAGTTTTATTTGGCTGCACTGAGGCTTGGAGCGCCTATAGCAGTGATCGCTGTACAAATTCCAAATTCACTTAAAGAATTACTGAATGAATGTCAGTCATGTTCAGGAGTCTTTCAACTACACGCAGAACAACAGAACACTTATGTATAGTCTTATACAATCTATGCAGATCTACTACACGCATTTATGCATAAAAACCGATGAACCACTGGGTATTTACCCTATGATAACTATTCCTCAATTCACTTTTGTTAACCGACCCCAAAACGCACCATCATCACCCCTTAAATTTCTGAAGCGTATGGATAGTTGGCAGCACGAGTGCGTTGCTGTGGTGCATACATTTGTTGGACATGTACAGGAAGAGCCACCGTATTCACATTGTAAGACCTTCCAGTCGCCTCTGATGGAGTGTAATCATCCGAATCCACCAGTAGCTCAGTGGAGCCCTTCTTTTTCACTCCATAGATTGGTGGAGCAGGTGGTGTAGCTGCGGGTAGTAGCGGTGATGCTGCGGAATTCGTGTAAGCGTAACCAGTCCTACATCAACAGAAAAACACACTCTTAAAAGTGATGGCTAGACCAGCAGACACTAACTTTACAGCCGTGGGTTGATTTGATCAGTATCTAGTGGTGCAACACGCGTCCTAGTCAGGTGCGTTTGTCTGACCACAATGGACATATTGCTCGAGAATGTCTAGTTGTATTGAGTAACCAGACACTAATTATTGTGGCTTGTTGCGATTTGACAAAACAATTTGGTGGCAGGAAACAGAAAACTTGCTTTGATACTAGACAATTTTCGTGTGGGGGCGTCTGAGCTAAATTTAGTGTCTGCTGTGACTTACTTAGCATCACTTTTAAGAATGTGTCCTTCATGTTGAAAATTGACCAATATCGCTCACCCGATTTCCTTAATTTATGCGAGTGCTAGATAAAAAGTCACGGCCACCTCGGATTGTCTTTTGTCCACGGAGGGAGTTTGGTAGAACTTCGACATACTGAGGCTTCAGAAACCTATTTTAAAACTTGTAAAAGATAAGTCAACAAGTTATTGTGTTATGTACTAACATTACCAGACTGCTCTCCAATCCGGAATCTGACACAATATTTTCTTATAAGAATTTCTAGAAAATGAAGTACGTTTTGAATCTGTGCTTCCTGCCACCAATCGCGAATACAGATTTGTGATTACGGTATACTGTATACTAATAATAACTTCAAAGGCATGATTCAACAAATTATAGACCATAATACAATAATAATATTATTATCGAGCTGTTGCCGAAACATATCTGAGCAGTGACCAACAATAGTCTACAACTATAAAAACATAAAGCGTAAATTATATTCAACCCCAATATCATAATATCAACTGTATCTGAACAGAATAATTATAGCCTCCTGGCTAGTCTAATAGTGTTCTAAAATCACAAACTACATTGTAGTAAATTGGCTGGCAGCCTGGCACGATAAAAGTGTGCAGAGTAAAAATGTACAGTAGATAGCACCATCTTGATTACAAAACAGAAAAAGAAGTTCAATCGCAAACGCATCTATAAGCTTAGACATTATAGATATTCGAAAATTGATCATCTTTACAAGGTGTTTAATTAAGAACAAATCATTTTATGAACATGATTGTAGAAAAAGCAGGTATTTGTTCAAAGCAGTAATAATTGTTGAATTCTATTCCAAGTTCATCGGTCTCTCTGTCTGTCTGCCTGACTCTGTGTGTCTCTCTTCGTCACGCTGCTTGCATTACTGATGTTTGGCCGTGAGTAGACTGTTATCTGAATGACTGTTTGTTCTTGCGTTGTTGTCGGTCTGTCTATCAGTGAATCAGTGCGTCAGTGAGATGGCGAGTCTGTTTGTCTGTCCTGTTCTGTTCTTTCAGTGCTCGGATTATAAGATTGTAATTGCTTAGATTATATTTGCCGTATAAATAATAATTAATTAATCTGCCTATGTGTCCTCCACTTTCATCCGCGTGCGTCTTCATGTTTCTTCCTCTTCTTAAACCTCTGACTGCGGC
The DNA here is from genome assembly GCA_945859605.1 of Lumbricus rubellus. Taxonomy (NCBI): domain Eukaryota; kingdom Metazoa; phylum Annelida; class Clitellata; order Crassiclitellata; family Lumbricidae; genus Lumbricus; species Lumbricus rubellus. Next base: position 1,888,796 of record OX243824.1, on the reverse strand, counting down.
ACTGCTCCGTATGGGTTCCACCCATTGGTTTCATCCGTATTGAAAACTTCTCCCTGGCTTTCATGACTGAGATTACGTATCTGATATCCGTTGCCATCCACATAGAACAGTCCGGATGGCGGAGCTGTTACCTGCACCTGCCTTCGTGCAACCGTGTAGTTTGGTAAGTAAACGTTTTCTTGGTCTCTCACATAGTAGGCGTTAACATCCTGGCCTCCTAGGTCAACACTGTCGTCGGTTGTCGGCTCTGGTTGCCCGGTTGCAGATGTAGTGTAGGTAGGCAAGTAGACTTTTGCTGGATTTGTCACATAGTAGGTGTTTACAGTCGGGGTTCCGACGGTTAGATTGACATTGGCTGGGGGCTGTGTTTTCTCTGTTGCTGTAGTTGTAGTGTAGATGGGCAATTCAACGTTTGAAGCTGACCTAAAGGAGTAGATTAAAGGTAACAGCAACAGTAACACTCGTGACTCTTCTTCTTCTCTGATCTTTGAGTCTTAGTCAGTGACTAAGTCTTCAACAGTTACTGTAGCTGTGGTATGATATTTGGGTCACTTAAATAAGAAAAAAACTCATCAGTGGCTCTCATAACCTTCACGTATACGAAGCTACTATCAAATAGTACAGAATTCAGGCTCTTGGGAATCTCTTTAATGACAAACTGGGGAATTCAATACACACAATTCTTGAGAAATGCGATACGTGATGGTGGTTCCAACGTATACTGAACTGTGTTGTATGATGGCCAGAGTCAGACAGGCCTCCGCCTCTGAGCAGAAGGCTGCCAAAAGCAGAGATAGGAGCGACCTAAGCACGAGAAATATCGCAAGCGTGTGCTACCCTTCATGTTTCTACGTGCCAGCACCACCATCACCAACACCCTCACCACCACCACCAACAACAACAACACTACCACCACTACAACCACCGCCGCCGCCACCACCAACAACAACAGCAACACCACCAACACGAACACCAGCGCCTCAATCAATGTCATTACCTCTATCGATATAAATACCATCATGACGTTCACAAGCTCTACCACTACTACCACCACCATTACCACCCATCAATTTGATAGTTTTCCTACTTGGTTACGACATGTTCTTGGAAACCGATTATCTTCAGTTCCTTCTCTGGATTGTTGCCATTCGCTCTTTCGCGTTCATCAACTATAAAGCCAATACATTGTTTCGTTACATTGTTTATACTATCTCTATAATAGTTTTAAAACAAATCATTTTACATTTCCCATAAAACTGTTATTATAAAATAATTATTATGTATATATGCAAATATATATATATATATATATAAATATATATATATATATATATATTTGCATATATACATATATATATATATATATAAAATTTCATTTGATATCAGTATAATTCTCCTGGTCATCATCATAATTGACATCTCCTTTATCATCATCGTCATTGTTATGCTATCAGCTTAATCATTATTGTAAACTTTGACATTTTTTCACCTCGGCGAAACACATGACATTTTCTCGTATTGCGCGTCGATCATTGGCTGCCTCTCTGCCTGGGTGTTTACCTGGCTCTGGTGTCTTCTTTATCAGACATCGGCACAACAGAAAGCACTAATTAGATACTAAATCACTTGTAATACTGCAATGTTGATCATTTTATATATTTTCTTGCATCATCTTTTAAGTGACATTCAACTCAGTGAACGTTCTCACCTGGATACGACTTTCCTTCACCGCAGCAGCAGAGGAAGAGACAGCAAAGAAGAAGCAGAAGTAGGAGGAGAACGAGAAGGGCAACGAGCAATCCAACCCACCAGAGACTGGCCGTGTTTACAGCACCTGTTTGAAAAAACCAATAAGCATCAAGTACACAATGAATGACGTATGAGCTTTTGCTTTAATCTAGAGTTCTAGACATCATCATGGTCGTTCACTCGCATTCAGCATTGGACGAATCAGTCACGAATGAACGATAGGGAAGATGACTAAATAAAGGAACGAAAATATTATTGAACTGAAAAATACTGATGAAAAAGCATAATAAACGAATGAACGAATACGTCAAGAAATGAACGGTTGAACGGTTGAAAGATCAAATCCAACGATTCAGCGAACGAACAGACGAACGAATGAACGCATGAACGAACGAATGAACATGATAGATTGTAATAAATTATATATCGATAGGCCTACTTATAAAAATCCTTTCTCTCCAGGGCTTTTTTTAGCGTGCTGTTGTACACAAAATGTGCAGCTCTAAATGGATATGTGCAGTTGTAGAAGCACCTCCCTGCAATTAAAATAATTTAAAACTAGTGAAAATGTCATTGTTCTGCGAGTGGGAGTAATTTACCGTAAAGGATGGGAAGGCAAAGAAGGGATGTGTGCAGATCTAAAAATTCCTTAAAAACAGCCCGGTTTCTCTCTTTCGCCTCCAAGACTCAACAGCCGCTGTTCCCAGCGTTGCCACTCTGAAAAATTTTAAAAAACAAGTTGGTTGGTCAAAAAAACCAAGAAAACCCAAGTTGCCCAAATCTTCCGAAATCTTCACATTTTTCGTACAAGCAAAAACCCAAGCTTTTGCTCGAAAAACCCCATTTCCCAAGTTCGAAGAAAAAGCCAAGAATTTCTGTGGCCAAAAAAACCAAGAAAAAACCCATTTCCCAAGTTCGGATCAAAAAACCCAAGATCTTGTGAAAAAACCCAAGGAGTGGCAACGCTGGCTGTTCCATCAACGATCTTCTTACCGTCGCCTAGAATCTCTGCATCCATCGTTTGCGAACTGTAGCCATTCGTGAAGTTACACGTGTATGTTCCTATGCGGGAGTTTCCAGCGTCCGGGTCGTTTGCTGTATCGATGTATAGTGAACCATTGTCATAGACGAACAGTCTGCCATCTTCTTCTTGGACCGGTTCGCCCTTGAAGGTCCACTGCGGCGGAAGACACGGGGTGCTGTCATCACACGTCGCCTGGTAGTCGAACTGGTAGTTAGCGTTAGGAGACCACTGGACCGACACTGGCTTTGAAATTATCTGTGTAGCCACTGCGAATCACCATGTATAATAAGGTTAGTGTTATTTAATGTTAATAAATGATAATAATAATGCATCAATCTATAAATGATAGAAATGCAAGTAAAACGAGTAATGGGAAATGTTTTATATGATGTCAGTGTTAACCAAATTAAAGGTGTTTAAATTCGACCTACCGTTAACGTCTCTGTCAGTGCTAACCACAATATTAATGCATCTGTTTAGTTAACGTTGCGAGATCGACAGCTATAAATTATATAAAATGATTCTCAACTAGTAAAAAGGTGTATAAATTCCACCCTATGGTTAATGCTGGGGGCTAATATCGTTGGGATATGAAACCTCAACTTCTCAGCCAATCACACATCGCATTTACTGATTATTTGTTTGTTTGTATGCGTACTTGTTATAGCGCCCCTTCAAGTTGAAGCTCTCTAATCAGAGGCGCTCCCGACTGCAGCGCGGACACTGCATCGGAGTTTCACGCCGAAGCGCAGAGTGAAGTACTTGCCAAAGGTTCTTCCGTTGCGACTTAAGGTGGATTCGAACCTGCAACCCTCCGGCTGCAAGGCAACGAACATACCCACTACACCACCGTGGCCCCACTGATGTGTAACGGGCGACGCATGTAACTCTATCCGGGTATACAGCAGAGTGATTTAGAACTGAATCGCATCGTATCAATAGTTTTTAGTCGCCATCCGTATAATCTCGACACCAATATCAGGCGTATTCACCCAAAAGTTCGTCTAGATTTATATAACTCGAGTCACAAGGATCTTCCTTAGAACACATTTTATTTAGTTGGCATTAAATGGCGTTTAATTAATACGATTTTCGCTACGACAGTCGTCAACAAAAGAAACTGGAATGGCCGCGTGAGGTCACTCCATAAAAAGTTTCAGATGCAGAAACAACCAAATTCTGTTTTAATTACATAATTTTCGTCTGCTTAGCATCCCTTCAATATTAGTCCCAAGTTAATGCATCAGTCTCCTCATATAAAAATTAACAAGAACATGTTATTCTAGTTTGTATTGATATAATTCTAACGACACTGGGTGCAAAGATCATTAGCGTCTCCCTCTTTCTTCGTTTATCTTCGCAGTGTACGCCATTGAAAAACCACTAATTGCGAAGTTTGAATTATTTACAAGGTTAATAAGATACAATATAAAGGTGTCTAAATTCAATCCTTCGTTAAAGTCAACACAAACTGCCTGCAGCGACATCCAACGGCGACTAAGGCAGTTGATGCTGGCAATGCAAATAATTCAATATAATACATTACAACTCACTCTGTTATAAACACGTTTACCACGATAAGGTGGCGTCTTGGGCATATGAGTAGGCTACTGTTACAGTAGTAGAGGCGTTTAGAGACGCGTGCTAACACCATTATCTAACCGACATGGCAAAAATACTGAATGCGGAGTTTTGACTATTTATAAAGTCAGAGGGTCAAATATCAAGGGGTCTAAATTCAACCCTACGTTAAAGTAAACACGAACATTCAACGACATACAACGGCGACAAAGGAATGTGATGCAAGCAATGTAAATAATTTAATACAATACATTACAACTCATCGTGACAACGAGTATAAGTTATATACCGCAATTATTTTATTGTAATTAGTCACTGTGCATTTGAATTATGACGGATGTGAACTTACGTAGAACATTGTGGTATCCCTGTGCGAACGCGTATCCATAGATGTTGCTTGCGTTGCATTCAATGTTCATCAGATCGGTTGATCCGTCCAAACAATCTCTGCAGACGTTTGAGATCGTCAGAGTCGTCAGATCAGAACTGAGGCTGAACTTCGGAGGTAGAGTGCTTCCTGGAATCAGTCAACCGTAGGCTACAACTAGTTATTAATGTAGGATAAGTTGAAATAATAGTAGTAGGCATATAATAGCCCAAATTTTAAATAGCCACAAACACACACACACACACACACACACGCACACATGTGAGGCCAAACAAACCAAAAGTGCTGCAAGGATCTTGTTATAATCATGATTCAGAGAAAAGAATAGGATGAAAGTGGAACTTACGATCAAAGACGGTTTTGTTAACGGACCATCTGATGGATGCTGGCGGATCTGCGCTCGCCTGGCATCGAATGGTCACAGTTGATCCCTCCGTTACGTTCATGTCATGCGGTTGGTTGTTTGGGTCGACTCCAAAGTCAGGAATTTCTATTAATAACAATAATTTTAAAAAGTAACAATAATGGTACTAATTTTCGGTGAGCCGCTTGAGAGAAACCACCTTTTCCGACGCATTTTCATTTGCAATCAACGTTTTAATGTCGTGGCGTTCAGGGTCACAGCCTACATGTATTTGTGGACTTGTAACAGAGACTCGGTTTTTGCCTCAGATGTGAAAAAACGATGGAAACGGAATAAAAACGGAAAAATCGTCGTTTTATTCGAAAAATTAAAAAAACGGAAAAAACGAGAAAAAAAAACGAAATGGAAAATAATTTGACTTTTTACATCTTAAACTGCATTTTAAAATTAAAACCCTGGTTTACTTACTAGGCTACATGTAGGCTATCTCTTAAATGATGACGTTAGACCATTAAATAATGACATCAGTTAGCTGAAACCTTGAGATTGGGCTGAAAACGTACGGAATAACAGGAAAAAATTAAATTAAGGAAAATAATAAGAGACAGAAAATAAATAAGAAGCGTTAAATAAAAAAATAAAAAACGGAATAAAACGATGGAAAAAATAAAAAACGATAAAACGACGTTTTTTGGGAGTGAACAAAAAACTAAAAAAAGTTTTAAACAACTATGGTTTTTGCATAGTTTCAGGGATCATAATATTATGAACCTCGAGTAAAAAATATTCATTGTTATGATTATTTTAATAATTATTATTGCAAAATCGTTAATTGAGAACGGCAATGTAAAATATATTTTATTACATCTCATTACTAAAATCATCACTTAAGATCGGACATGGCCAACTTACGACGGACATTGAGTGTAAACGTAGCGTTGGCTTGTCCGAGAGTGTTACGGCCGAGGCACGTGTAGGTTCCAGCAGCTGAAGGGTCCGTTACACCAGCAGGTGAACTGGCCACGCCATCCGAATATGTCCAACCGGGAGGAAGACCGTTCTGTCCGTTGTATGTCCAACTGTAGCCGACTGAACCTTGAACATCACTTCGAACATAGAACCAGATCATTGTCTCAAACAGTCAAGCACATGTGTAAACATACATGCAAGCACACACACAAGAAGTGTGGGCATACTTGCATAAAGTATCGTGTGTTATTACCTCTTGTGGCGCATTGTTAGTTACCTGCCTTCTACTGATATTCATTTAACCTTTTGTTACCAATTGTTATGATAATTTGTTACCTGTCCGTTGCCTATTGTTTCCTACTGTCACCTTTTGTAACCTATTATAATAGAAGTATACACACTGCCTATTGTATACCTATTGATCTCTGCTGTTATCTATAATTTCATACTGCCACCTATAATTGCTACACATTGATAATACACACTACAAACTGTTATGTATTAGACTACCACCCATTGCTATATACTGCAACCTACATATATTATTACCTAGTGTATTCCACTGTCACCGAGCCGATCGGCGATCGCCACCCATTTTTAATACGCACTGCCTATTCTACCTAAAATTGACACCCATGGTTACCTGTTGCTGCCCATGGTAACCTATTTTTAACTCTTGCTATCTATTGTAACCTAATGTTACATAATTATTGTAACCTACTGTTGCCTATTGTTACTGTTGTTACCTATTGTTACCTACCTGCCAGAGAAGAAGCATCGAAGTATCGTCTGCTGTGATTTTAGCCCGATAACAGGAGATGGAGTGGAGAACTGGAGTTGTGGAGCGGATCCAGTAATGGACCCTGTTGAAAATAGAGCAGGTTGAGGAAAATGTTGCAAAAACCTTGAGGCGAAAAAATGGCGCCAGATGATTAATTAAGAGACAAACCGCCAGGTTGACTCAATTGTTTTTCAAATTCTCTGGATAACTTACCTCTAGTGTTCGGTCGTTGTGCTCATTATGGCTGAGTTGGCTAGGGGTTGCTTGTGGAGGAAGAAATAGAGAGACAGATATCCTATCAGCAATCGATCCATGACTCAGCCGACATATATCATAAGGCACAGTATAGTACTGGATACTACACCAGACACTATGATCAATATCAGACACTATGATGCTTAAGTAACACCATTATCAATTATTAATAATAGTGTATGTATCAAAATGTCTGATATATATTATCATTGTATGATTCATGTCACTATGATCCATACCAGACACCATGATACATGAAAACAGTATACATGTAATTATCCATACCAAAACACTGTGATTCATACAGGTACAGTGGTTCGCACCAGACACTATGATATAGGCTACCTACCGGTCACGATGATCCTGGAATATGATCCTGAGTTCGTTGAACTAATGATGTAATTGTAGACGTTGCATCGGTACAATCGGTTGGTGGGTTCATTGGGGTCAACATGTGCGAATACAAGGTCACCTGAAAGACCAGGATATGCGATTAATGTCATCTAATGTTATGTGAGTGTTATACATGAAGCAATTTTGATGCATGCTACTATTTTGATGTAAGGTTACGTCGCTTAATGTTCGTTTCCTATTACATGACAACATGTTCATTTCCGTCGGTGGCCCGTAATTCAAGGGTTCCATGATGGTGTCATACTATAATTATTGTAGGCTAATAAATTTATTTTCGCCATAATATGGTTCCTATTATAGTTGGAACCTTCAACCGCCGCCATAGCTACAGTTTGAGTTCCCCAGCATTTATCGTCGCCTGCTCCATAAGCACCTGAATCCATTTAATTTCTTAATGATGCTTTATCTGCATACAGTGCAGAGGTAGGCTTTCATCTATATGAAATGGACTTCCACCACCAGTTCGCTTTGCCATTCTCCCCGGTAGTCTTCCCTCGCCATTCGCTTTCCAGAATCATACCTCTTTACACTTCCACTAAAAGGTTATAGTTGCTGAGAGAAGCACTTTACATATTGTGAAATACAATCCAAAGTTAAGGAAAAAGTCTAGAGTTAGGCTACACGATAGCAACACCAATGGATGTTTTTTCGCACCGTTAGTTGGATCAATCTGGACCGTCGACGAAAGACTGAAATCCGTTTGTGCAAACACGGTGGTCGTGTTGTACGACCATGTGTACGTGGCCTGTGGTATGCTGTTTGGAGGATTGCATTTCAGACGTAGCATGTCATTCGCCTTGACTGTATAGTTGATCTTTGGAGCGTTGGCGTCATAAGATCCCAGGACAGCCATCTGTAGGCGCGCTATATCGGAAATCGCCCGACCCCACGGGTTAGTGGCCAGGCATTGGTAGTATCCCTCGTGGACCTTGGTCGCCTGACCGATTTCGATTGAGCCAACAGTAGTGTCCGGAGTCACAATGCCGGTCATCGAAAAGGTAGCGCTGTTCTTCTCCCAAGCGTATCTGCAAAAAAGCAGGGGTTATTTTAATGTGCAGCTGGACACAAAGTGTGTAGCTGGAAAAGAAATTTGTGCAATTTAAAATAAGATGTTGTGCAGTAACTCATAGTGTTATAGTGAACAAAGGACTAAAAAAGGGTCATCAGTTTTGTGGGTCCGGGAAAATGTCAAAATGGTAATATTTTCACGGGATTTCGACTATCAAACATTTGGTCCGGACGACTAAAAAGGTCGTTTTTGTGCAGTTCTAAAAATTTCTTAGAATACCTCTGCAGAAAAGAGCAACAAGCCTGATGAAATCCTCTGTGTTAGCTTACTTAATGCCGACACACAAAAATGCTACTATTATTTATTTGTTACATGTTGTTACCTATAATTGTTACTCATAGTGTCCAACTGTAGCCTAGTGTTAGGCTACCTAAAGTCACATACTTTACAATAGGCAACTTATTGTTTACGTTATGAAGAGCATTTAATTGATACGATGTCAACGATAAATTAATTCAGCGCTGAGCATGATAGACTACTCACGTGGGCGGAGGATCTCCGACTGATTCGCAAGGTAGGGAGACTTTCTCGCCATCACGGTAGATATGGACTTGCTTGGGCCCGACGTGGATACTCGGAGGAAGACGAACTAAAAGAGTTAAAACGAAAGGAGATAAAATGGGGGGTTGTAAATACATGAGGGTTTATAGGAGGAGAAAGTCGCTGACCACTGGACATTAAATTTCACCTCTCTGCCCTTTCGACGAGCATAGACAATTCTCTGACCATCACCACGCAGGCTACTTGAAATTTAAAGACTTATTTTCACAAGATATCACACAATTTACCTTAACTCATCCCCTCCTCCATCTTCCAAATCCTTGACCCTCTGCTTCCGTCCCCTCAAACACTCCGACCAGTGACCACCGGACTTTACTCTTAAAAAATGTAGCTTGGCATATCCGAACAACCAGAGAGGTTGTTCGGCAGGAGGCAACGCTCCTGATTAAACTGGTGCCCTCCGCCTAGCTTCACGTAGCGCCTTAACAATTCGAGTTAGGCCTACCATTACCGTTACGATTACAGAGATGAGTATGGTCAGATAAGAATCGTGCAGAGCACATGCAAGTTACTCAGTGAAGTGTTGGTCAAGTCAACACTGAATCATGATGTTTCAACTTGACTATATTGCTGTTTGTCTTTACTTTTATGACACTGTTAAGCACGTTCAGTCTGCATTACATGTACATGTAGAATTGCCCTATAGAAGGAAAAGCGTATGCATATTAATGAATCTTAGAAGTGAAGCTTAAATGTACATAATTCTGTCGCTACCTCTGAAGCCTACGCACCCTCAAATTCATTGCGTTGCCGGTTCTTAACACGACACAATGGAAAGTGGTCCTTAACTTAGGCCTAAGTATTCCAATCACGCAGTCAGAGCGACTCTCTATGATAAAGTGGGTGTTTGCTCATGTGCAAGGTAAAAAATTCGTATTGTATGAAATTATCCACTTTTTAGTAGTAGGTTTAGTTTCAATTTGATAGTTAGTAGCATTAACGTTGCCCTCCTCCTTTATCCAGGCTTAAGACTGGCATTGTAATATTGCAGACGAACACCAGATGGGTATTCATAATATTTTTAAATTTTGCCTAACTAAAGTTTCCGTCTTTGTACCCAATGACTAATACGTTTTTACCTTTAGACACTGGTGTCATAGAAGTTACAAGGCAATTAACTTTCTACGAAGACCCGATTCGTCTGTGTAGAAATATCTTAGCAAACTTCCAGCTTGATCCTGTATAATAGTGTCAAGTTCAATAGTTAAAGGTTCTGCAGGTGATGGAGTTTAGCTCTTACCCCCAATCGTTTTCGCTATGATTTCAAGAGCGTCAATGTGTAGGCTATTCAGCTAACTTGCTAATCTAACAATAGACTATTCATAATATTCATTTTACCAAATTATTCATTATTTTATCTACTATAATAATGCTTACTATCGTCTGCTCTCACGGTTGTTAGTACGACAGCAGAAAGCCAGAACAACTCCGATAGAAAAATCATTTTGTACAATAAGTTGTTGATTGTTGACCAAATAATAATCCTTGGATCGATTCGAACAGTCTGTGTGTGGCTTCGTTGTCTGGCACGGAGCCTAGTTGTCTTCAGGATAGCACCAAACAGCTAAATATTAACACAGCATAAACACAAAACAACTCAACTTAACATAAGGATATAGGAATCTTTACATTATTACAAACGTGAACGTACAAAATAATTTCTCAAACGTGATTGTAAACGCGTTATTGTCATTTAATTAAGGCCATTATTTTGTTAAGACTTCTGTTCACCTTGCGGGATCATGATGTCTTTTCCGGGTCTGTCCACCAGGCCTGTCCAGTTTCCATAGGTCCTCCTTTGTCTTTCTGAGTATCGATCTGGCCCCGGGCACCTTTGTGACCCATTCGCCGACCGATAGCTGCCACCTGCCACAATCCATTTCGCTCACTTGCTTGCCCGCACCTTCTTGTCCCACGAGCGAGAACTAATCTTGAGCCATTGCCTTGGTAGGGCTTTAACTATGGAACCTACTCCCTCCATCAACACGCTCTTTGATGTTAACTGGATGTCCAAGAACTATCTTTCGCTGTTTCAAGCCCAACCTTTTCTCTTGAGGTCACTCACCTCTGATCTGGATTGTTAGACGGGTTTTAAAAAAACTCTTTCGATTTAATACAATAGGCTGCAATAATGCAATGCGCTAATACAATACGGCAATACAATACAAAACAAATCTGACTCACTTATAATTGATCAGCCAACAGTTGCTATGTTGGATCGGTTCTCGCTGTTACCTAAACGACTTTCGAAAACTGACAACTTCTTTTAAAATATTTAAGAAACCACAAACGAATCGAAGTATTTCATTACATGTAGCTACTCTCGTGCTGTCGAAAAGACTAGAGTTGATGAAAATGATTGAAAAATTTCGAACGAGCCGAGCCGTCACTAAAGGTACGTACCTGTATTATAGGAAACAAAGCTTTAGAGCTTCAGCACACCTTGAAATCGTAGTAGAAAGCAAAGGTCGAGGTTTTATGTGCGTCCTGCGAAACGGTTTAATCATCAAGACGTTGACCGTTAAACAAGAAGAACGTAGGCTGCCAGAGAATCATAAAAGGCGCGTAAGCCGGACACACTCAAACCTCACCCCAACATCAACACACCCAAGCTTCATCCTTTTCTGTATTTATGGCATGTATTATATTGCGTTTGCTGTCGATAATGCAGCCTATAAGTGGAAGGTTAGACCATTAAAGTACGCATCGAGTCAGACTCTTCAATATTTAATGTAGCCTATAATATGCTGCCTACGTCTAGGAGTACATGTCATGGGTTCAGTTTCAACTTTTAGTAGCATGACAATTGACAAAGCCAATTGGAACGGAGATTTTGTACCGAAATGCATATAGAGACAGACATAATTTATAAAGAGAGAGAGGGAGATGGAGAGACAGACAGAGACAGAGAGACTGTCTGTCTGTATGTCTATATGTGCATTTGTTATAGCGCCCCTTCAAGCTCTCTCTACTCAGAGGCGCTCTCGAATGCAGAGCGGACACTGCATCGAAGTTTCACGCAGAAGCGCCTAGCAATTGTGAGTGAAGGACTTGCCCAAGGTCCTTACGCGGCGAGGTGGATTCGAACCTTCCGGCTCCAGGGCAACGACGCCACCACTGCACCACTGCGCCCCACAAAGAGACAGACAGACAGGCACAGACACAGACAGATAGACATAGGCCCTACTGAGACCATGCAGCGAGAGATGGAAGACACGCATGCAGAGATACATAGATAGAAAGAAACAGAGAGAGATACAGAGAGAGCGTATTAACCCCTGGTCTGCCCTTATGACGAGCGCCGCTCAAATTAAAGGGCCTGAAAGTCATTTCTGTATGTTACTCGATGTTTTGGCTGTTTTTGGCCTACTTTTGTGTTCAGTTTGTACGATCATTCTTACGCAGGCCTGCTAAATTATGTCAATGTTGAACACGTTTTGGGGCGTTTCATCTCATAATTATGTTTCTAAGACATTTTCAACTTTGTTTTGTGATAAATTAAGACTTTTGCCATCACGTTTGACTCTTTATATACATGTAGACGATTGCTTTGATATTTATAATGATATAAGTTCTGGAAGTAGTAGGCCTATCTGGGTTAAATGGTGACACAGGCGATCAGTAGAGAGGTCAATCAGATTACGCTTGGTCAATGGTCAGCTGCTGCCGGGAGCCCAACCGTATGAATTTGGTTTTAGCAGGTTTGGTTTTTGACTAAGCGACACCTCCCAAACTGTTCTCAGTGTCACCAAGTTACTGTTGAGGGCTGCCTTTTTGCGTTTGACCTGGACCGATGGCTAATATGAGTAGCTATCTTGAAGGGGCGTTCTATAAATGCTGATTGATTGGTTGATTGGTTGATTAGTTGATTGGTTGATTCACTTGATTGGTTGATTAGTTGATTGATTGATTGATTGATTGATTGATTGATTGATTGATTGATTGATTGATTGATTGATTGATTGATTGATTGATTGATTGATTGATTGATTGATTGATTGATTGATTGATTGATTGATTGATTGATTGATTGATTGATTGATTGATTGATTGATTGATTGATTGATTGATTGATTGATTGATTGATTGATTATCTGGTTTTTATGAAGTTGCGTTCCAGCCAACGATCCCAATAACACCGCAAAATATTATTTACTCAATTTCATTATTCACAATTCACATAAAAACTCATCAATAATTATTGTCCAAATTTCTTTCAGGATTACAAGAAGACGATTAGAGAATTAAACATAATTGTTATCGTATTTATTGTTCAAAAATTAAAAAATGACGAAATTTGCCCACTAGGAACTCCCCTTAAGCAAATATTGTTAAAAAATCGAAGCACGTAGATTAGATGTCACTATTGGCGCACATCGTGAGGAAGGCAACGAGCAATCCCATCCACCAGAGTTTAGGTTTTCCAACGCCATCAGACGTATCTGTTCGGAAGAAGAATTTTCAAAAGTGGCATTAAGAAATAAACATCGAATGAATGACAAGGCTTGTCAAGGCATTAAATAAATCTGAACGCTACTATTCAGTTGTTCAAAGTGCTACATTAATATGCTTATGAGACTGTATTGTTCAAGATATGTGGTCTTGTTTCTATGATCAGTAAATTGATTGATTCAATAATTAATTAATTCATTCATTAATTTATTCATTCATTCATTCATGACATCGCCACTATCAGAGCTATTGTTTCAATCAATGCGTCTTTTTTCAACGAATCATTTAACGAACGAATGAATGAATAGACGAACGAAGAACTGATTGATGGAAGGAAAGAATGAACAAAAAAAATCAATGGAGGAATGAACGAGTGAACACAAGAATGAATGAATGAATGAATGAATGAATGAATGAATGAATGAATGAATGAATGGACGAGCGATTGCGAAAATAAATGGACGAATGAAGAAATGATTCAAAGAATGAACGACAGAAGAAATGACTGAGTTTAAGTTACCAAACGAAATAAGTAAGAAACAATAGAACGAATAAACAATCACAACAGTGCTGTTCATATTGATGGGCTAACACTGTTCATCGCCTCCATGATCCAACAACCTTTCCACCAATGATGTTCTTACTGTGACTTGTAATCGTAGCATTCATCTTCTTCGAACTGTAGCCATTCGTGATGCTGCACGTGTATGTTCCGATGCGGGACTTCCCTTCATCCGTGTCGTCTGCCGTTTCAATGTGTAGTGAACCATTACCATAGACGAAGAGTCTACCATCGTCTACTTGGATGGGGTCGCCATTGAATGTCCACTGCTGCGAATGACACGGGGTGCTATCATCACACGTCGCCTGGCAGTCGAACTGGTAGTTTTCGTTCGCAGACCATTGAACCGACACTGGCTTTGAAGTTATCTGTGTAGCCACTGCAAAGTTAGAAGAATATTATACAATTAGGCTATACATGTATGGTTATGATAAGTAGGCATTATTGTTATTATTATAACACTTAACCAATACATCCATCGTTTTGGGTGTCCGGTGCATGGATGTCAATTAATTTGGATGGATGGATCCGATTTGACCCGGATCTATGACAACAGAGGCCGTTACCCTGAACAGAAACTTGCTTGGCATATTACAGCACTTAATAAGCAATTTTTCGTGGATTCTTTAATTTACATGTAATATCATTTTTATGCAATGTTCAATAATATTTGTGGGCCGCAAAAGTCATCATTGGGGAAGATGGTTTGCTGATCTTACGCAGTACATTGACGTATCCTTGAGCGAATCCGTATCCGTGAGTGTTGCTGGTGTTGCATTGGATGTTCATCAGATCAGTTGTTCCGTCCGCACAGTCTTTGCAGATGTTAGAAATCGTCAAGGTCATCAGATCATCACTCAGCCCGAATTTCGGAGGCAGAGTACCAACTGGAAACAAAATCAAGAGATCAACGGCTTAATGCAGATATGAATGTCAACGTACCTATGATGTACATGTAAGTGTAAATTTTAAATGAACTATAATTATTTTAAAAGTAAGTATGTACAGCAAATAATAATAATAATAATAATAATAATAATAATAATAATAATAATAATAATAATAATAATAATAATAATAATAATAATAATAATAATAATAATAATAATAATAATAATAATGAATAATAATAATAATAATAATAATAATAATAATAATTAATAATAATAATAATAATAAATAATAATAATAATAATAATAATAATAATAATAATGAATATGAATAATAATAATAATAATAATAATAATAATAATAATAATAATAATAATAATAATAATAATAATAATAATAATAATAATAATAATAATAATAATAATAATAATAATAATAATAATAATAATAATAATAATAATAATAATAATAATAATAATATTAATAATAATATTAATAATAATAATAATAATAATAATAATAATAATAATAATAATAATAATAATAATAATAATAATAATAATAATAATAATAATAATAATAATAATAATAATAATAATAATAATAATAATAATAATAAACAGCAACAGCAATAACAATAACAATAACAAGAATAAGGATGAGAATGAGAATAAGAATTAGAAAAAGAATGATAAAAAATATTAACAAAATTATAATAATAACAAAAATAATAAGAACAGCAGAACGTTGGACAATGGACAGCACTGCAGCAGTCCATTCAAGCAAGATACTATTCAATTCAGACAGGCTGTTGAATGTGATCGCAAATGAAAATATAAATGCAATTGCACCTGCAAATGTAAATGTAATTGCAAATGTAAATGTAATTGCAAATTCTAATGCAACTGCAGATATGGTTGCAAATGCAAATGCAAATGTAAATGTAACTGCAAATATAAATACATATTAATTTTTTATACGTAAAAAATTTATAATGATGTAAATGCATATACAACTGTAAATGCACATGTGAATGCAAACGTGAATGCAATAATAAATATATAAACTTAATCAACATGAACGCAGCCTGCGAACGTCTATGAAATCCCGATTCAAAAAACTAGATGAACGGTGGAATGTTGGAACATTGGGCCATCGAATCTTACTATCAAGTACTTCTGTGTTTTTGAACCACTGTATTTCCGCATCCGGCACAGCAGTTGGTTGGCAGTTGATTGTGATCGTGTCTCCCTCCGTTACGTTCATATCGCGCGGCTGGTTTTCGTTATCCGGAGATCCTAAGTCCGGGATGGCTAAGAAAGAAATATACTATTGTAATACATAAGTAAGTATATACTTTATTGAAAAACCAATATTGCATATCGCAATTTGATGCACAGAGTTCGTAAAATTTATATTAGATATAGCCTATTTAAGCAATGGGCGCCTGAATATACTGTGGGGTAGGTGCAAGAGGGGCACAGTGCACAAACCCTGAAAGATTGACATCTGTGTTGTTAACTACCGTATTAGCCCACCCTTGTCCTTTAGCAAATTTCTTCGCTTTAAATGATGGTAATGAAATACAAAGTGAAACTGAAAGCTTTCGATTTCGACACGCCATAATAAAAGCCATTTTCTAATTTTCTGTTTTATATTTTTCAACATATTGCTTAAAATATTAAGCGCGACGATTTGTGCTTTGCTCACTTCTGCAACAAAAATCTGCATGCGCACACAATCCAAGTAGCCTAACAAAAGTGTTTAATGTTTGTCTAGTAGCCAGTTGTTTTTCTGTAAACATTTTATCATTTGAAAGTTGAAACCTGGATCTTGCCATCTCCTGGAGTTCAACCAACGTAGTCTGACGGGGTGAGGAAACAACCTTAGTGGACGAAGCGATGCGACCGATGTCGACGGCTCATCGTTAGCGTTTAACGCATGTTTTGGTTCGCATGCAATCAATAGTCTAATCGAGCGACGAATTGCTACGATAATGTTCAAATTCTTTTTTCAATATTTGCCAAAAACTGTAGTTTTAACCATGCGCCTTAGGTTTAAAACGAGTTTTCTGCCTCTGATTCCATTTTAATCAGATCTAATTAACGCCTACGATTATTGCGTTAAAACATTTTTATCGCAAATTTTTTAACGCGTTAATCGCACGCGTTAACGCGATTAAATCAACAGCCCTTATTTAAAATGAGTGAATGACCAAACGAAATACGAATCACTATTTGCTATCTCTAGATTGTGTGAGAGACTTAAGGGACTTCTGCTGTCACACGTTCTTGTGTTAACCTTTGGTAGATCAGGCAGGACATGCCCGGAGTCATTGAAGATTGCTGTAAGGAGTGTTTCATCTGCGGAAGATCTGCCTTAGAACACAACATAAAGAGTGCATTATTGAGCTTATGCCTATGCAGTGTACGTATCCAAAATGCAGCCAATAGATTTATATGGCCACCTCTCCAGAGCTTTTTAAGGAATGTTTTAAACTGCACAACGAGAAATTTGAATCTGGTGTGCCTTTTGGCAGAGAAAATGTCTGATGAACTTTTTTTGTTCGCCCGAAATTTTTCAAAAACCTTGCAAGTACACGGCAGCAACTATTTGTTTAGTCATTTTCGCCTTTTTGACTTATTTTTCACTGCGCAACCCTTTCGTTCCATTCCGCTCTTTTATGCTAAAATGGCCTGCAGTTAACTTTTTCAAATGATTTCACTGCGCGTGACTGCCTTTACAACTGCACAAATTCATTTAGCCTACAACTGCACATTTTGTGCACAACTGCGCGGTAAAAATCCCTGCACCTTACCTTCAACGACGAGTTCAATGGTCGTGCTGGCTTGACCGATGGTGTTTCGTCCGTAGCACATGTAGATTCCGGCAGCTGAAGGGTCCGTTCCACTAGCGGGTGAACTGACATTTCCGTCTCTAATTATCCAACCCGGAGGCAGAACGTTTCGCCCGTTGTATGTCCAACTGTATATGATGCCGTTACCAGTGTTGTCGCTGTTCAACACAGAACCAGAGCATTGCTTTACTCAGTAATAGGCCTACATTCATGCAGAGAACTTGTATTTAACGCAACTTCACGGAACCTGCTCAGAGACCCTCTTCCACCCAATCAGGGCTAAACAGAAAATACTAACTAGGCCCTAATTGCATAGATTGTTGGCAGAAATCAAGAGCGAGGGACAACAAGCACCCATTCCAGAGTAGGGTCCAAGAACCGAGAAGGCTTGACGCATCATCAGAGTTGAACGGCCCCGGTAGACAAGCTCTCTCTTGACCGAGAAGCGAATATCTCGACGGAAGCCTAGGACTGAGAAAGAGAGTCAGAAAGTAAGCGGGAGCACTTCCCAGTCAAATCTTCACCGCCAACGAATGCTACCATTCTGAAAAGGATGCGCTGCGAGACAGGAAACCAGTTCAAAAATCAATGCGAGCGAGGAGTATTGTTGGAATACGAGCAACAAGTCAGGCATCAGACATCTTTTTTGAGGACCTGGTCAAGAAGCTCTATCCGCATGGGAGACAAGCAGCTGACAGAGCCTGAGCCAGAACAGAGCGTAGCAGAGCATAACCCCAAGGTGACAGGTCGCGAACGGTAGGCCTGTGTGGAAAAGTGACACGAAGAAAGATATCAGCCAGCAGATACAGACATTGTATTACATTTAGTTGCATTGTGTTTTATTGCGTACTATCGTTATCGTATTGTATTGTATTGCATTGTACTATACCATTATGTAGTTGCATGTAAGCGTATTGAACTGAATTGTATAAATTGTGTTGAAATTTCTTATTGTATTATTATTGTATTGTGTCTTAATGCACTGTTACAACAGTAGGCCTAATATTGCATCGTATTTGTATGGTACATGTATTTTGTAGTAGCATGGTATTTAGGCTAATTGTATTTTATTCTAATTAAACCGCATTATAATTAGGTCTATAGTGCTACGTATTATATTTCATTGCAAAGCAGGCTAATTTTAGTATTCTGTCATATTTTAATGCATTGCCTTGTTTTATCGCATCGTATAATTATTGTATTATTATTATTGTTTCATTGTATCGTGTTGTACCGTGTCGTAGCGTGTTCTATTGTTACTTACGTGCCAGAGAAAAAACACCGAAGTGTCGTTTGTTCCGATTGCAGAGCAACAACCGTTGATGGTGATGAGAAGAACACGGCAGGAGCAATGTTGTTTAGAGCGGGCCCTGTCAAAAGCAAAGAACGATTCAACTGAAGTCTATTGCTGAACACCAAGTCGCGTTGAAAAATAATCATATTGCTGGTGATTTTTAAGTCCACACTGGCTCTTGAGATGAGCTTTTGAACTATTTATATCAATCACTCAATCAATCGAACAAACTATCAGTTAATCAATCAACCATGCAGTCAATCAATCAGTGTGAGAATGACACTGTACTCCACACCACAAACTATCATTCAAACCAGACACTATGTTCCAGATTAGACAAACAAATCTAATACAATGTTGCATACCAGACACATCGATCCACGAAAGTGCTCCATAGTGCGTTACACTCATGACGTAATTGTAGACGTTACATCGGAACAACCGACCTCTTGTTTCACTAGCAGAAACACTCGCGAAACAAAGGTTACCTAAAAGAGTAAACATCAATTTCATCCAATAATATAAGCGATTCAATGCGATGTGACGCAAACGGACAGTAGCGGCGGCAGAGGTATAGGAGGATAAGTCCCCCCCTAAAAAATAGGCGATCCATTTTCCCCGCGTAAAATGGCAAAGTTTGACGTTGAGCCCCCCCCCCCCAAAAAAAAATTGAAGCTGATGACTAAAAAAAGATCATCGGAAATGTTGGCGGTGAAAATGGAATTTTTTACAAGATTTCGACCCGGAATCGACCGGATGACTAAAAAAGGTGGGCAGAATTGGAAATTTTTCTCCGGAAATTCAGCCCCCCTCCAAACTGAAATCCAGGCGCCGCCACTGCAAACGGATTGCACAACTGTCAGACACGTCTTCTTTCGCTTTGTAAATATCGTACTGAATAATATGGCTGTTTTATAGCATTTTTAGAACTGCACAACCCCTTCTTGCCTTTCCCATCCGCCATGGTAAATTACTTTTAATCGGAGGACAATGACCTTTTTTGCTAGTTTTACATGTAACTGTACGTAAGTGCTTTTATAACTGCCCAAATCCATCTAGAACTGCAAATTTTGTGAGCAACTGCACGTCAAAAAAGCCCTACCATTTTATCACATTAATTGTTATTACATTTTACTGCATTATTATTGCAATAAAGTATTTCATTGTATATTATCGCCATTTTATAGTATTTTATCGCATTTTCAGTTAGCCTAAACTGCATTCAATTGCTTTTTTTGTGTTTCATTAATTCCTATTGCTCATAATTAGGCCTACAGTAGACCTACTTTGTTGCTTTTTATTGTATTTTTCTCGTATTCGTGTTTCTAGTAGGCTACAATTTTTTTATTGCTCACTGCATGTTAACCCTCAGGCTACCACGCTATTTTGTAACACTGACTACCAAGGAAGGGGGGGTGGTTACCACCCCCCTGGATTTTGGGTTTGGTTTGAGATATCATAACTTGTAATACACCTATAGATTCAGCATTCATTTCTGCACAAAATGGTATATTTAGGTTTAAAATATATGAAAGCACCCCGAAGTTATGAATTTTTTACCGTAGGCACCCGTCGATTTCACAAAATGTATAATTTCGCATAAGCAAAATATTAGATTCTGTGTGTTTTTAACATAATTTATTTAATTAAAAATAGTTTACATATAATAAAGTCCAATATTCAACTATAAAAACTAGTAATAAGTTAGTTTTAGTTACAATAAAAAGAGAAAAAAACATGTAAAACATGCTGAAAAACGTTTACGCAGACTTATCGGTTTGCGTTGTAAAAAAACCCAACATTTTCACACATTTAAATTTATTTTAAGCACTTCCGGTCATCAAATGTCAAATTAATTGGTATAAAAAATAGCCCTAAATGCCCTCTATAGAATGACATAATTTATTTCTCTTAAATAATAAATTATGAATAATTTTTAATAGGAAAAACATGAATATTTTATGAAAATAAAACACCTTTATTTATATTTTAATTTATTTTGAGCACTTCCGGTTGTCCAAAGACAACTCACTGAGCATGGAAATGTAGCCCCACATTCCCTCTACAGAATGGTGTAATTGGTGTCTTTTCATGTCAAAGGACAGATAAGATACAGCCGATAATCTAAGGGGGGTGGTATCCACCCCCCCCTCTGGTGCCTCGGGTATATCGGGTATAACTTTTGAATGGTATGGTATATCATCACACATTTTAGCTCAAAATGTGTGCAAATGAATCCTCTACAGCTACCTAAAACGTCAAAATTTTATTCCTGACGAAAAAAGTTTGATTTGGGAAAAACCTAGGGGGGTGGATACCACCCCCCTCTGGTAGCCCGAGGGTTAATGCATTAAATTGCTGTTTATTGAATGGTGTTGTATGGCACGGTCGTACGTCTTGCAATGTTTTGTAATATCCAAAAGTTATATCCGATATTTCCGAGGCACCAGGTGGGTGGTCGCCCCCCCCTTTGATTATCGGCTGTATCTTAGCCGTCATTTAATATGGATACACACAAATTATACCATTCTGTAGAGGGAATGCTCACTGAGTTGTCTTTTGACAACCAGAAGTGCTCAAAGTAAATTAAAATGTATATATAAAGGTGTTTTATTTTCGTGACATTTTCATGTTTTTTTTCTATTATAACTTATTCGCAATTTATTTTGCAAGAGAAATAAATTATTGCATTCTATAGAGGGCATGTAGGGCTATTTTGTGATGTTAATTAACTTGACATTTGATGACCGGAAGTGCTCGAAATAAGTTTAAATGTGTGAAAATGTTGGGGTTTTTACAACGCAAACCGAAAAGTCAGCGTAAACGTTTTTCAGCAGCTACTATATGTTTTTTTTTTTTAAATTTTTTAACTAAAACAGACTTATTAATAGTTTTTATAGTCGAACATTGGAATTTATTATAGGTAGGCTAAACTATTCCTGTATAAATAAATTATGTTAAAAACACACAGAATTTAATATTTTGCTTATGCGAAGGTATAGCCTACATTTTGTGGAATCGACGGGTAGCCTACCTATGGAAGAAATTCATAATTTCAAGATGCTTTCATATATTTTAAACCTAAATATACCATTTTGTGCAGAAATGAATGCTGAATCCATCGATGTATTACAAGTTATGATATCTTAAACCAAACCCAAAATCTATGGAGTCAACCACCTCTTCCCCTTGGTAGTCCGTGTTACAAAAAATGCTTGGTAGCCTGAGGGTTAAGAATAATTGATTCTATTGCATTCTATTCCTATTCATTCAATTCAAATTTGTTCAATTCAATTCTATTTCATTCTAATTTCATTTATTTCATGCCATTCCTTTATCTTCGAGTATATTCCATTACCAGTGATAATAATTAATTCTTAGCATAACATTAATTTTACTGTGTGGCCCATAATTGATGTGTTGTAGTTTAATCACCAGACATAATTATTATGTCTGGTGATTAAACTACAACACATCAATTATGGGCCACACAGTAAAATTAATGTTATGCTAAGAATTAAGCCACCAATGAATATAATTGTATTCCACCAACCGTCGAAATCGATCTGCACTCTCCTTGACAGGGCTACGTCCGTCTGACCAAAGACAGTTGTTGTGTTGTACGACCAGGAATATATGGCACTTGGTATGCTCTCCGGAGCATTGCAATTGACTTGAAGCTTATCGTTAGGCGCGACGGTTATGTTGGCCTTCGGGGCGTTGGCGTCGTACGAACCAACGCTTGCCACTCGCAGCAGCGCAACATTCGACATCGTCACACCATAATCGTTGGTAGCAAAGCACTGGTAGTAACCCTCGTGTTCTATCGTTGCCTGACCAATCTCGATGGTGCCAAGTGTTGGGTCCGGTTTGACTATTCCGGTCATAGAAAGTGCAGCACCGTTTTTCATCCATGTGTATCTGATTGGAAAGAGCGACAAACGGTTATGAAAATGTATATAAAATTTAATGTTCAGTATAATAATTAGGCCTATAGAAACATCAATTTTACTATTTGAAACATTATTATTTACTAGTTATCTAACATCTAAATAATAACAATTGTAAATCAATTGCAAGCTATTTCATATAATTTTTCTTGTGCAAAAAAATTGCAAACAATATTTTAAACATACAAAATTTATATTGTATTGTATCGCATCGTATCGTATTATTATATTAATTTGTTATTCAGTCCAGTTCAGGGTCTACATAAAATAATGTTTACACTTTTGTCATGTCATTCAGTCACCGACGTCGCTGCGCGACGGTTGGTCACATGCATGGACTAAAGCTCTCCACTGCCTCCTATCGCGTGCAGCGGCGAGAAGATTGGATCCGGAAAGACGGGACCAAGCAAGAATGTTGTCAATCCAGCTAATACGCGGTCTACCCTTGCGTCGATAACCTTCCACGTGACCCAGCATAATGGCTTTTTCCACGCAATCCTGGGGAATCCTGATGATATGACCGAAATAGGAGAGTTTGCGAGCCTTGATGGAACCCAAGAGCTCTGGTGAAGTTCCGGCAAGCCGATAAACCTGCTCTGTGGTAAGCTTGAGCGTCCAAGAAATGCGCAAAAGCTTACGGGTACATAAATTTTGTACTTGAAACTCTGTATCTGCTTTTCCTCCGCCTTTTTGAGCATCCATGATTCGCAACCATAGGTTGCGACTGACCAGACCAAAGATTTCATCAAACGAAGCTTGGTTTGAGTACTAATGGACTTGTTTTTCCAGACCTTTGTAAGCTTCACCATGACCGCCATACCCATGGCCAGCCTGGACTTAACATCGACTGAACACGTCGCATCGCTTGAAATTTTGCTGCCTAGATATGTGAAGTTATCCACTTGTTTGAGTTCACTGCCCGCGACAAAAATCCTGAGGATCCTATCGG
>OX243824.1:1836340-1864485 GCA_945859605.1 Lumbricus rubellus | reverse complement strand
GTCTGCCATATCTATTAGAAGTTAAACGACTTTTAACCAATCATCACTGCTGGATGGGCTACAGACATGAGTGAGAGTTGATTCGGATGCATTGCATATTAGACACCGACACAACAAAATTCAGGTGCAAATTTGATGCTAAGTTAGTGGATAGGCTACAGTAATATTCCAACAGGCCTAACTGACTATTATAATATTATTAATTATCTACTGTCAGCATATATATATATCCCGCTCCATCCTTGGTTGCGCTCCATCGTACCTACCGTAACCTACTGTCGCACAGTCTCTGACGTTGAAGCGCGTTGGACGTTTCGCTATGCTATGAAGGAGCAGGTCCGAGTTCCTCAGGATCGCCTAACTGCCAGACAACGCCGAACATTCTCGACTGCGGGGCCAATAATCAGATAATTATTAGATCCCTTCAAAGCTGAATTTATTACATCTAACGAATCAAACTTCCTAGACTGGGAGCGCTCCTGGGTATGTCTATTTGAAGCGGCGCAGTAGCCTATGAGTTCATAGTTCATAGAATGAATTAATTTAAGTTATTAACAGTAGATACTTTTAGTAGCTTATCATTACTTTAATAGCTTGTTATTTCAATGGTAGCTTACTGTACATTACTTTAGTAGCTGTCGAAGATTGTCAATTTGTAAATATGTTGCGTTTTGGTTTGTGTAATGTTCCGTGTTGGACCGTGTAACGTTTGTAGGCCTACCTGGTCTGGACGTCCTTGTCCTTTTTCTGTAGCAGTACACAGAGAGAAGAGTGATGAGAAGGAGAAGGAGGAGAACGAAAACAGCAACGATTAATCCAATCAACCAGAGTTTAGGTTTTCCAATTCCATCTGTGCAGAAGATGAATTATAATTATTATCGGAAGAAACACCAAACATTGAATCAATGACATCGCATCAAATGCACCTGTATCGAAGTCCATTTTTTTACACCATTAGGCCTATCCTATTATAGGCTTATTATATAATCGGTTCAAAGCGTTGTTTTATTATGGTTGATCGCTTGTGCGACTGTATTGTTCAAGATTGTATCGTTGTTGGATCAATAAATTGATTGTTTGATTGATTCATTCATTTACTGATGACATTGTCGTAGAAAAGTCAATTTTACAGAGCTTTTGTTTTGATCGAGACATCATCGTCTTTGAAAAATCCATCCAACCATTGAACGACTTGACGAATGAAGAAACGGGTGATTGAGGAAATAAAATAGATAAATAAATGACTGGACGAATGAATAAGAGAAACGTCAAAAGAATGAAAGAATTAACTAAAGAACGATTTGTCAAAAGAAGGAAAGAATAATCACTGTTGCTGTTCATATTGATGTTCCAACCCTTCTCCATCGCCTCAGAGACCCAGCAGCCATTGAGTCGACGAAGTTCTTACCTTGGCGTGCAATCGTAGCATTCATAGTCTTCGAACTGTAACCATTCGAGACATTGCACATGTAGGTTCCAATGCGGGACTTCCCTTTGTCCATGTCATTTGCTGTTTCGATGTGTAATGAACCATTATCAGAGACAAACAGTCTACCACGTTCTACCTTGACTGATTTTCCATTGTAGGTCCACTGGGGCGGACGGCATGGGGTGCTTATGTCACACGTCGCCTGGCAGTCGAACTGGTAGTTGGCGTTCGGAGACCATTGAACCGACACTGGCTTTGAAATTATCTGTGTAGCCACTGCGAGAATAATTAAATAAGACAAGTTTTTCCCCAAAATAAATACGTATAAAAATGAATCCAATGTCAATTTTTTAGTTTCGACTGCTTAAAAATGCACTGAGTATGCCTATTGTTATGTTAATCAACATAAAGGCCTATGTTGAGAACAATAGACAACTTCAAGACAATGCATATATAAGAGCGCATTGCAACATCAACGAACATAGGTAGCGCATGCATCTGAACGGTATTATTGTACGTAATAACTTTGATTCCGTTGCCGACCTAACCTCTTAGCAGGCCTAGAATGCAAGTAAGTATTATCAACTATAGGCTACTTCTTAGTTGCAGACCGCATCATGTATGCACACTCAAAGACAAGACTAATCATAACATAACATAATATGCGAATAAGAAGCGTTTAGTCATGGCGAATGGGAACTTACGTAGAACGTTGTGATATCCCTGGGCGAACGCGTATCCATAGATGTTGCTTGCGTTGCATTCGATGTTCATCAGATCGGTTGTTCCATTGCCACAATCTTTGCAAACTTTGGAAATCGTCAGAGTCGTCAGATCAGAGCCGGGGCTGAACTTCCGAGGCAGATTGCTTCCTTGAATAAGTCAACAGTTCAATTTTTGGTTAAAAAAGCCGAAATTACGTGAACGCGAGGGGCAATTATGGCAGAGTCAGGGGAGGGCTGAGACATAGGCAGTGCCAGGGACAGAGTTGGTGCTGGAGTATGAGCAAATTTGTCTCTGTAGTCATTCAACAAAGTTCACCGAGTAAATAAATCTAAATTAAGAATAAGGGAAGGGTCGACGCCGCTACGGGGCGGGTTCAGAGACTTCTACAGGTAAACACATACCATCGCAAGCTTTTTAAAGGAGTTTTTGCTGCACAATCCCTTCTTTCACTTCCCTTCCAACAGGGCAAATTACTCCAAATCGGATAATAATGAAGTTTTTAAAACAAAATTTTCACTTCACATACTAAGTGCTTCTGTAACTGCACAATGCTTTTAGAACTGCACATTAAAGTTTTGTGTACAACTGCAAGCTATAAAAGCCCTGTGCCATGGGATGAGAACAATAGGCTACAGGAGAGTCCGCATTTACTTGTCGATGACCAAGCAATGTGAATCTAGGTCAACACAGTGAAATAAGTAAGTAACTAGCCTATATAATATATAATTATATATATATTTATATATATATATATATATAAGTCATGTATTTTAGATAGGCAAGAGCATTTTAGGTTCAAATGAATGCATGGAGAAAGGCAATACATGTATCATCAAAGTGGAACCTACGATCAAATACGGTCTTGTTAACGGACCACCTGATGGTTGCAGGCGGATCTGCGCTTGCCAGGCATCGAATGGTGACAGCTGTTCCCTCCGTTACGTTCATGTCATGCGGTTGGTTGTTTGGGTCGATTCCAAAGTCAGGAATTTCTAGCAATAACAATAAGAATAAACGTAATAATAAGCTTAATGAAAACAATTTCCGGTGACCCGCTTGAGAGAAACCACCTTTTCCAACACCTTTTCACTTGCGCTCAATATTTTAATGCCATGGCCTTCAGCCTCAGGTGCACATTTGTGGACTTCAGTGGGGACGAAGCTTACTTACAGAATATCGGTTAATCCTTAATTGGATAGTTTTAAAGACCATGAGAAGTGAGAAGTCATAACATTAAAAAACCCGGGTAAGAAAGTAATAATAATTACTATTATTATTTTAACTATCATTATTATTAAATCATTGCCATCAGCAAAATAAATTACATCATATTAAATTTAATAGATCATTACTTAAGATCAGACAAGGTCAACATACGATGGACGATGAGCGTTATGGTAGCGTTGGCTTGTCCGAGGGTGTTCCGACCGATGCACATGTATGTTCCAGCAGCTGAAAAGTCCGTTCCACTAGCAGGCGAACTGGCAACCCCATCCGAATATGTCCAACCTGGAGGAAGACCGTTCTGTCCGTTGTATGTCCAACTGTAGATGATCGAACCTTGACCATCACTTCGAACATAGAACCAGATCATTGTCTCAGTTATGAACCAGCTATGTGTATAATATGCATAAAAGAATGAATGTGTTGATAAATTAATTTAATTAAACTTAGTTAGGCTAACCAGTTAAGAATGATGTTTTATCGTATGCTTTTTTAACACTACATCTGCCTGAAGTTAGTTCGTTGTTGCACTTGGCCAACTCGCGGATTCCAGGTTCTTTAGGGTCGTTGTCCTGTTGATCTCTTGTTGTTAGTCTGTTTTTCTACTGTCATTATTTTTCGATATCACTAGTATTCATTGCTGTTACATGGATTCAATAAAAGACAAATTATCTACCTGCCCGAGAAGAAGCACCGAAGAATCGTCTGTTGGGATCTTAGCGCGATAACCGGAGATGGAGTGGAGAACTGAAGTTGTGGAGCGGCACCGGTTACATAACCTGTCGATTTCAGAACAGTTGTAGAAAAAAATCGTCGAAAACCGGCGATAAACAAGGACCCAACGGTTTTGTGCTCATTATGGCACGTGGACACCGGTGGGACAGATAATTAATTCGAACAAAACGTTTGGCTTGGTGGGTTTCACAACCTGTAAACCAAAGACTAAAGGAGAAGGTCCAGCGGATGGAAGAGTGGCGACGTTGGACAGCCGAACTTGCCTACTGGGGCAGAGAACCAGAAGAAGAAGAAGAAACCAATCGAACCACGATCCAGCGCGCTGATCACTGCAGTATTCCGAATTCCAAATGCCATGAAGAACGGTATTTGCCCAGATTTCACACCAAAGAGCTGAAATGTAATCATTACCAGCAGTGACGTTGCACATTCCGAGGGTTTGGACCATCCCACTCCGAAATATATGACCCATGGTGTTCCACAAATTTTTCAAATCCGCTGAGTTTTCTTTCGGGGAATTTGTGCCGAACTAAGTTTGTTACAAATGCCAAATGTCTCGGAATTGTTCACAACCACTCCACTTTCTGAGGGATGGGTACGCCTCTACAATGTCTGCATACCAGGCACTGTGATCCACACCAAATATTATAACCCATACCTGATACAATGATCCGTACTAATCACTATGATATACTGTACCTACCGGTCACGATGATCCTGGAATATGATCCTGAGTTCGTTGAACTAATGACGTGATTGTAGACGTTGCATCGGTACAATCGGTTGGTGGGTTCATTGGGGTCAACACGTGCGAATACAAGGTCACCTGAAAAACCAGAAAAATAAATGACAGAATTTGAATAGTTCGGTCCTTTACCTCTATTAATGGCTTCTCTCTTTGGAATACCTGGCCTCAATCTGCTCAATCTAAAATAATAGATCTAACTGGAAACTTCACTATCTCCTTTGCTTTCTCACAACCCATTTCTTCTCTATATAATTGGCCTGGCACTCTGAGAACGCTTTAACCCTCAGGCTACCAAGCTTTTTTTGTAACACTGACTACCAAGGGGGGGGTGGTTACCACCCCCCCCCTGGATTTTGGGTTTGGTTTGAGATATCATAACTTGTAATACACCTATGGATTCAGCATTCATTTCTGCACAAAATGGTATATTTAGGTTTAAAATATATGAAAGCACCCCGAAGTTATAAATTTTTTACCGTAGGCACCCGTCGATTCCACAAAATGTATACTTTCGCATAAGCAAAATATTAGATTTTGTGTGTTTTTAACATAATTTATTTATTTAAAAATAGTTTACATATAATAAAGTCCAATATTCAACTATAAAAACTAGTAATAAGTTAGTTTTAGTTACAATAAAAAGAGAAAAAAACATGTAAAACATGCTGAAAAACGTTTACGCAGACTTATCGGTGTGCGTTGTAAAAAAAACCCAACATTTTCACACATTTAAATTTATTTTGAGCACTTCCGGTCATCAAATGTCAAATTAATTGGTATAAAAAAATAGCCCTAAATGCCCTCTATAGAATGGCATAATTTACTTCTCTTAAAAAATAAATTATGAATAATTTTTAATAGGAAAAACATGAAAATTTTATGAAAATAAAACACCTTTTTATATATTTTAATTTATTTTGAGCACTTCCGGTTGTCCAAAGACAACTCCGTGACCACCACAATGTAGCCCCACATTCCCTCTACAGAATGGTGTAATTGGTGTCTCTTCATGTCAAAGGACGGATAAGATACAGCCGATATTCTAAGGGGGGGGTGGTATCCACCCCCCCCCTGGTGCCTCGGGTATATCGGGTATAACTTTTGAATGGTATGGTATATCATCACACATTTTAGCTCAAAATGTGTGCAAATGAATCCTCTACAGCCACCTAAAACGTCAAAATTTTATTCCTAACGAAAAAAGTTTGATTTGGGAAAAACCTAGGGGGGGGGGGGGTGGATACCACCCCCCCCTGGTAGCCCGAGGGTTAACCCTTTAATGCCGAGATGGTAGTAAATGGTATGGGAAATGCTATTCCCTCCGGCGTTAAAGGGTTAAAACTGTTCACCCTAGCTGCTAGATGGTCTGACATAACTATTTTGTTAGAAATAGCACAGATCAGGGTCGGTATTCACGGGGGCGCCATACAATTACGACTGCAATTACAATTGCAATTACAATTAGCCTACGCTGTGCATAATTCAGATGTTTACAATTGCATCATCTTCCCATTGACAGTAGCTTTCAACAATAGAAATTATTATTGATGATCAGTTTCCAGCAAAACTTGCAAATAAATCTAAACAGTTATATAGAATAGCGATACCGATGGATATTTGGCCAGACCGTTGGTTGTATCAATCTGGACCGACGGCGTAAGACTGACATCGGTTTGCGCAAACACGGTGGTCGTGTTGTACGACCACGAGTACCCTGCCTTTGGTATGCTCTTTGGAGGATTGCATTTCAGACGCAACCCATCGTTCGCCTTCACTGTGTAATTGATCTTTGGAGCGTTGGCGTCATACGATCCCAGGACAGCCATTTGTAGGTGCACTATGTCGGAAATCGCCCGACCGTACGGGTTCGTGGCCAGGCATTGGTAGTATCCCTCGTGGACCTTGGTTGCCTGATTGATTTCGATTGAACCAAGTGTAGGGTCTGTTTGGATTATGCCCGTCATCGAAAAGGAAGCGTTGTTCTTCTCCCAAGCGTAACTTTTAAAGTAGAACAACAAGAATGTTATTTCATAATGCCGACACAGGAGGTGATAGCAAGTTCTGGGAGAGATGTAGTCCTAATCTATTCTTTGACAATTTATTGATCTTAATTCTGGTTTCTGTACTTAAACATCGTTTTATAAGTAAATTTCAATCAATGTTCAAAATAATGTCCCTGTTGAAACAACAGGTCAGGGTGACAACTTGGCCTACTAGGGTACTTCTGCTCCCTCGGAATTTTAAAATTATCATTGTCATCGTCATCATGATCATCATGATCATCATGATCATCTTGATCATCATCGTCGTCGTCGTCATCGTCATCATCATCATCATCATCATTTAAATTGGGCATCCTAAAAACAAACGAGTCTTGTGTTTCGAAATTCGAACTGAGTACCTATTAAAGGAATACTTCATTAATAAGACAACAGAATGGTTGAACCGATTTTCAGGATGAATTAATTTTATACTTTGAAGAACACGAACTTAATTGATAACACGTTAAAAATTCACTTACAGGTTCTATAGTATATTTAATTAACAAGAAGATGAGAGGTTAATAATTAGTTCAAAAGTTAATTCGTATGATACTTACGTGGGCGGAGGATATCCGAGGGATTGACAGGGCATGGTGACTTTCTCGCTTTCCCAGTAAAAATACAATTTTCTTGGTCCGACGTGAATACTCGGGGGAAGCCGAACTAAAAGAGTCAAAGCGAAAGTTGATGCTAGCACTAACACATGGTATTATAATAGGTCAGGGCTTATCGGCTGACTAATCGTTAAAATCGGCAGTCCTTGGTCAAACGAGCTAAATCGATGCTTTGGAGCGAAGACACTCCTAAAATTAAAGATATTCCTCTTTAATAATTCTTCTAACCCTGTCTCATCTGATTTGCCACCTTCAAATTTTCGACCCAGACCACACATGCCTTAGTAGCTGTTGCGCCCCTCTGATCCTATGACAACCGAGCCGGATCTCTTTTGAACTACTCTTACGGACACCCCTTCTGACTCAACGTTGCGCTCGTGAATAAGCTGATGCCTCGCGTTTGGCTTTCGAGTGGCGCTTTAGAAGTTTGGAGATTACGATTTCGATTATGATGTGTTTTGGTTGAGAGGGTCTGGGAATTTCATCGAGTGAATTATAGAGAGGATCTGAATTTTCTTAAAAGCGGACTGAATT
Source organism: Lumbricus rubellus (assembly GCA_945859605.1). NCBI lineage: Eukaryota > Metazoa > Annelida > Clitellata > Crassiclitellata > Lumbricidae > Lumbricus > Lumbricus rubellus. The sequence goes on along the minus strand of OX243824.1, from coordinate 1,856,433 downwards.
TTTGAACGGAAAGGTTGAGGAATAACAGGGGTAGCTTATCGCAGACAATAGTGGAGGAAAAGGAATCTACGTCGTTTAAGCAGACCTCGTAAAGTGACGAGAGGCCTACGCAGCAATGAGTGCCGCGTTTCTAACAGTTGGTCCTCAGACTCATCTATCTATGAACACCTGAATTATTAGAGACTAACCTCTTCAAGGTGTCATAGCCTACTCTGAGCACCTGATCCAACAATTCTCCGTCTTCCCAACCTTTCGCTCTAAGCCACACTCCACTCAACAGTAGGCCTACCTCCCCTCCATCTTGCTTCTTCAAAATACTCAGGTAGGCCTAACCGGACTTCTGTTTCTTCGCTTAGGGTCTCTTAATTGCTCTAATTTGACGCAGCGCTCATGACTAAGCTGGTGCCCATCCGCTTACCATCAAGAATCGCTTAAGAAACGCGAGACAACGATTACGAATACAAGCATGCAATGAAAATATCCCGTAGAGTGAATTATTAGGCTACTTGGCGGAGTGGTTGTTTGTCTAGTCAACAAATTGACAACAATTGACTTTATTGGTTCGTCTTGTTTCAACTTCATTAGATCGTCGTAGGTTATAATAGTCTATAGGCCTACTCACTTGACGCCGTCTGACACATTCAATCTGGATAGGACCTTGCTTACAAGGAAGTGTGTGTCCTTCACATGAAGCCAACGCATTCCAAGAAGTGCAAGTTGAAACAATTTACATATAGCCTACTTAAGTGTCTAAGTCATGCAGTCGTTATTCGCTGGCGACTCTTGCAGGTGGTTAAATCTTCTATGGTTATTGTTTGACTTTGCAGAACACGTCTTGCCAATCCTAGTCTATGGAGAGCATTGAACAAGTAGGCCTATGTTTGCGGATGTATTATTACAAATGGAATGTCTGCTTTTATATTCTTTCATCTCGTAAACCGGTTAGGCCCCAATACTTTGTCCCACTAGACGCCGGTTAGCCTAACAAGCAATTCATTTTCTATTAGCCTAAGTCCCAAATCGTCCGAGTTTAAAATTCATTTAAACAAAGATTCTAACTTGAATCTGTTTGGTTCTTCAAAAGCAAAATTCAGTAGGCTTAGGTCATAAAAGTCAGATGTGAGCAATAATACTTCCAGAGCCCCGATATCATGCGACGCTAACTAATTAAATATTTGTTGAAAAATAAAAGGATTATAATAATAAATAATCGTCTTCATTATTTCATTGCTATCTCAGAATACTTACTTTCGTCCGCTTTCACGGTTGTAAATAGTACAGCCGACATTGAAAGCAGCTCCAATAGAATCGCCATTTTATAGATGGTGTTGATTATTATTGACCAAAGACACAACAGCGGTCACTCAAGCAACAATATTTCGGCCAGTACTTCTGTGTTTTGGTTGTATTGGTAGGCCTGCAGATGTACAGTTGTTATCAGAATTTGCCTATACGATCAAATCCCTACACGATAACATACATCATGTAGCATAACACAAAAAAGTTGATAGAGGCTTTGTCTTTTCACGTGGTTCTTTTCAAAGACATTTTAAAAAGCAAATAAAAGCAAAAAAATGCTTCAATCAAATTATAATTATCGATTGCCCCTTCTATCCATGTTATTGAATTTGGTTGTCTGTCACAGTATACTGGCTTGCGGTTTGCCAACCTGTTTTTGCGCAATAAACAAATAGGCCTATAGGTCTAAGCCTACTGCTATTATAGACCTAACCTAGGCTACTACTATTAATGCAACTCAACATAGCCTACAATGTCATTGTTACGACACACACACTATTACAAAGCGCTCTATATTAGTTAGCATTCTCTCTTTCCGACACATGGCTGTCAAGTTAGCTAAGACTCCATATCCAAATAAACACAAGGAACAAGAACCATGATTATTAGGGTCGTGTACACAAGACAATGATAAAGATAATACAGAAATAGTCTCAATGAGATTGGATTTTTACGGCGATAAGAACAAGGCAAGCCGTTTGAAATACCCGCACATTTCTGCCCACACGACTAGTGCCCTGCATTGGCTTTTCTGTTAGCCTACCTCTCGTATCCAAAACAAGGAATAGCTTATAATACTACCGGCACTTAAAAAAAAAACAAAGTGGAGTGGACAGGCTCTATCTACGCATCTTTGCGCAGAACCTCTCTTCTGTGTCTCACCTCTCACTTCGTTCTACAGATCGATTTGATTTGGTCTGTTACGTGTGCTCGATTTTTTACGACTATCCTTGACTGGTGTCTTCTCACCCTTCCATGTTTATAGACCGTCTCCTGGCCTGGCCCTCTGGTGCCTATGTGGATGACCTATCAACGCTACCCGCCACAGTCCACCTCACTCACTTGATCGCCTCTGGTCTTCTTGTCTTTCAAGGACAGGCTAAATCTTGAGCCTTTATCTTCAGTGGATCCCTCACTATGGAACGAACTCCCTTCACCAATACTTTTTTTAAACAGTAATATTGTTCATATTATTCATAATATTATTATGAACTTTCGTTAAAAAAATTAAGGGAACTTCGAACAAAAGCGACGAATTTAATAGGCCTATTATAATAGCAACTCGTTGGTTTTTCCAAAGATCAGAACTGCTGATAATAATACTCGAAACACTATTCGCCTGCAGACTACACTGAACAGCCACTAAAGCTACGTACCTGTCGGAGACAACTATTCAGCACACCTCGGAATCGTATGACAGCAGCGGAGTCGAGACTTATGATATATAGACGGCATGAGAAATGGTTTACAATCAGGATGTCGACAGTTCACAAGGGGAACGTTCATGTAGGATGACAGAGACTCCTAAAAGACTAGGCCTACTCAACCGGACACACTTACAGCCACACCCAAGGTATTTAGATACACTTAGGCTACTTCGTTCTTTTATGTCTTTTACGTAGGATTATATCGCACCTAGCCTATATCTAGCGTTTGTTCACGATATGAAGCTTAGCCTATTGCTTTATAAGTGGAAGGTTAGGCCATTAAAGCTACGAATTAAGTCAGGCTCTTAAGATTAATGGACGTCCGGGAATTTCCAAATACATTGTTAAATTTAAGATTTTAATGCTTTGAGTCTTAGAGACAGAGACAGTGACAAAGACATAGACAGAGAGGCAGATAGACAGACAGACATACTGAGACAAGGACAGAGACAGACATAATAATATTATACAAAGACAGAGACAGCAAAAAATAGGCACTCAGACGGTCGCTGTGTATAGGGACCCTGAGGATTGAGTCCTTCACTTACAATAATTATATTGTTCGGTGCCGTTGATGCTCTGTCGTATGATCGTTAATGCACATCTGATCTTTCGAAGAAGTGCAATATCAATTTACAACTGCTCTATAGTTATAAGTGCAAACGTCGTGGAGGTGCAGGGAAATATTTAGGTGGGTGCAAGGAAAGGTCAAATTAATGAAGTCTGTGAGATGATGGAGAATAAGACGTAGTGTAATAACCCGGGGGTAAAGTTCAGGGGATGTACAGTGTAAATGTACGAGGGGAAATCTAAACCATGCATATTGCATAACTAGTTGATCCACCAAAAAGCATTCTAAGCTTTCTAGCGCAAATAGGCCTAATTATAATCTGGACAAAGCAAATAAATGATACTTAAACCATTACACATCTGAATGAATAATAGCAAATTGTGTCAGATATAGGCCTACATGTAGCTGCAAATATAAAAAAACTTAGCGTAACATACTGTCAACGTTTGAGACATACATGTAGTCCCTAATCTGTTAAAATGTTACCAAAACCAAGTGGTTCACATTATTAAGCACTGTACTGCCGTGCTAAGCAAAAAGACAGTAACTCAAGTTTTTCCGTTTTTGAGTTAGCACTTGTTTTCACATCCTGACAACATGTTCTATCATAACTGGAAGCAAGGAAACGGTATCGGTCCGGGAACATGGAAAAAAACGGAAACGAAATTCACAGTATCTCAAAATTGGGTCGTCGTGCTAAGCAAAAAAGCAGTAACTTGAGTTACTGTCTTCTTGCTTAGTATTCCATGTATATTCAAGGCCGACCGATTTACAGATATTTCAAAATATCGGCTTTCAAATCACCTAGGATCGCCATCTTGGTGTCAAAACATGCACATTATAGGTCAAGGATTCCAATGGGGCCATTACAAAGTTCCCCATGACCTCAATGACGGCCATTTTGGAAAATGGCCACCATTGACTACCCAAAAAGAGGGATTTTTCAATATGTCGGCTTTTAGTTCACTTGGAATCGTCATTTTGGTGTCAAAACATACACATTTCGGGTCAGGGATCACAATAAGGCCATCACAAAGTTCTCTATAACCTCAATGGCGGCCATTTTCCAAAATGGCCGACCCAACAAGAAGGATTTGTCAATATCACGGCTTTCAATTAACTTAGAATCGTCATCTTGGTGTCAAAACATACACATCTCAGGTCAAGGATCCCAATAGGGCCATCACAAAGTTCCCCATGGCGTCAATGGCGGCCATTTTCCAAAATGGCGGACCCAAAAAGATGGATTTGTTAATATCTCGGCTTTCAGTTCACTTGGAATTGTCATCGTGGTGTCAAAACATGCACATTTCAGTCAGGGATCTCAATAGGGCCATCACATAGTTCCCAGTGACCTCAATGACCACCATTTTCCAAAATGGCCGACCCAAAAAGAGGGATTTGCAAAATTCACATTTTGGACGGCCATTTTGAAAGTGACCGCCATTGAGGCCAGATGAAGTTTTGGGAGGCCCCATTGGAATCCTTGTCCCTAAATATGTATCTTTAGGCACCAAGATGACGATTCTAAGTGGATTTAGGGCTAAGATTTTAAAAAATCACGATTTTGGGCGGCCATTTTGAAAAATGGTCGCCGTTGAAGCGAGAGCTGGTTTTAGATGGCACTATTGGAATCATCGTCCCTACATATGTATGATTAGACACTAAGATGACACTTCTAAGTTAAATAGAAGCTGAGATATTTAAATATATGTATAACTGTCGGCCATTTTGGAAAATGGCTGCCATTGGGGCCAGAGGGCAAATCTGCAATGACCCTATAGCCAACTATATATATAAATTTTGCTTAGGACATGTTCGTGGTATATACAAAATTTCATTCTTGTATCGCAAAGAGAACAATTATTTTTTACCACCCTCTCTACCATATGATGAGTTACTGCTTTCTTGCTTAGCATCAAACCAATGTTCAATTCTTCGATACTAAGCAAAAAAGCAGTATCTCATTTTTATACAATTTTTACACAAATTCAACGAAAAACGAGTTTACTTCCAAAATTCAGTAGTTTATATATAACTATTTGCAAAAATTCAGAAAGATTCTAGCTTTATTTCCGGTTGAATTAAACCGATTTCTTCTTTATCGTTTTACGCAAAATCGTCTTTTTTGAGTTACTGTCTTTTTGCTTAGCACGGCAGTGTAGAGAACTCGAAAGATATGCCTACTTCACGGATTCAACATGTCAATGTAATAGATATTAATTTACAGTAAAGTAAATGAAATTTAAATTTCTAGATTCAGGGCCAAAGTCCGTCCTAGGCAGGGCTTAAAGTGTGGCTGGACGGTCATGGACGGCGTCCATGCACTTATTTTAAAATCTTAATGCCGTCCTGCCACTTATTTGTCAGCACAGACTCGAAAGGTAAGGAGCGTCCAGGCACTTCTTTTTCTACACTTTAAGCACTGGTCCTAGGTCAAGATCTGTATTCTGAAATGGAGGTCCTTCCGGCTAGGGGATGGAGGGGGATGGTAAATATCCTCAAATATTTCAGACACAAAATTTTCAATCTACCCCTCCACATACATGTCTATTCTGTCCATAGGTGTCTTCGTCCATTGCCAGATCATTTAATGTGACACCCATCTTATGAGAATGAAAATTATCTCATTTAGTTCTCCATACATGTCACTTATGCCAAAGAGTCTTTCAACTACACGTAAAATAGCAGAACACTTGAATAGCTCGTCTTAACAGCCTCTACAGCAGATCTCCTACTTCCAGTAAAACACAAATATAAAAAAGCAACACCACTAGACTACATATTCCTCATTTTCACCTTTGTCACCCAACCTCAAATTCGTTGCACCATCAGCATTCCTAAACTTCCGACGTGTAAGGGTATTTAGGAGCAACTTGCTGCACGTTGACCTGCTGTTGACCTTGGTCAGGACGAGCCAACCCATAGCGACCGCTCACACTGTATGAATTGCCAGTCGCCTCCGAAGGAGTGTGGTCATTCGAATCTGTGGAGCCCTTCTTTTGCACTCCATAGATTGGTGCAACAGGTGGTGTGGCTGCGGGTAGTAGCGGTGATGCTGCGGAATTCGTGTAGACGTACGCAGTCCTACATCAACAGAAAGACACACTCTTAGAAGTAATGGCTAGACCAGCAGACACTAAAACTCTACAGCCACGGGTTGATTTGTTCAGTATCTAGTGGTGAAGCACACGACCTAGACAGACACGTTCCTTGGACCACTTTGGACCCATTGACCGTGACTGTCTAGTAGTGGTCTTATATGCAGACACGACTGTGGCGAAGTGATCAGACAAAAGCACTTGGTGACAGGCAACAGAGCATGTGCTTTGACACCAGGCAATTTATTTGTGAGCTGCCTATAGTGTCTGCTGTGAATTAGCATTACTTTTCAGAGTGTGCCCCTCTTGTTGGTCCTATACTATCATCGCTAACCAAAAATAATCTCCTTGAGCTAAGCATCCGCTTGGTCACAGAACGTTACACTCGGATTTTCCGCAATGGGTGTAGCTTGGTAGATTCTCGATGCCTTGAGACTTCTGAAACCTACTTTCAAACGTGTAAAAGACAGGCACTAGCATTCTTGAATTGCTCACCAATCTGGCGCCGCGGAAATTTGTCTCCACAAAACAATAAATTCCTATGGAACTATGTCACCTGTCACCAGTCTAGAGATATATCACACGAAATTATCTTATAAACCTCTCCTTTATTTATGAATTCGTTGTCCACGTCCAGTAATAATAATTATTGAGCTGTTTTCTAAACATATTATTTTGAGCAGCTACATATTCCATCAATTATAGCGTACTAGTGGCGAACATAAAACGTAAATAATAGTCAACAATAATTACAACCGAATATCATAATATCAACTGTGTATGAACAGAATAAAGCACACGGGCCGAAATGTTCAAAAATCAGAGACCATGTATAGTGGCCGTCCATAAAGTACGTCACGCTATTTTTGACCATTTTTGACCACCCCCTTCCCCCCTGTCACAAACTTTCACAAATCTCGGACCCCCCATAAAGTACGTCACACTCTCGAAATAAAATAAATTAACATCGCAAGGCTATACATAGGGCCTGAAACAAGGCTTCGCAACAGCATTGCTAGCGCTCCTAGCGAGAGGAATCGTGAACAACACATTCAGGGATACGCATTTCATGATAATTTGACATAAAACTAATTCAAATGTTTCACAAAATGTTTGAAAATTATTTTTTCAGCTATTCAATTCTACTTTAAAAATATAAAAAAGAATTAGAAATAACATTAAAAAATAATAAATATGTGACGTCACTCATGGCCTGACCCCCTCCCCTGTCACAAACTGTCACACTTTCCTACACCTCATCCCCTGGAGCGTGACGTACTTTATGGACGGCCCCATAGTGGATTAGCTGGCACGGTTAAAGTACAGGGTACAAATGTACATGTAATAGCACCTTCTTGGTGTCAAAACAGATAAACAAGTTTTTCAATTAAAACGCATAAAATAAGAAACAAACATAAATTAATACTATCTAACAGTGTCTATGAAGTCTAAACAAGAAAAAATCATTTGGTAAAGGTGTAGAGACAGCTGGTATTTGTCCTATCAAAATCAGATCTTGGCTCAACGCTGGCATAAAATTGATTGAATAGTTTCCCATTATCATCGGTCTCATTGTCTGTTTGTCTGTTTGTCTGTCTGTCTGTCTGTCTGTCTGTCTGTCTGTCTGTCTGTCAAGTCGGTCTGCTTGTTTGAATATCTGTCCAGATACATATGTCTGTATACTTGGCTCTGTCTCTCTTGTCTTTTGGTTGTAGTTATTTGACTGAATGACCGTCCATTTTCGAGTGTCTGTCTGTCTGCCTGTCTGTCTGTCTGTCTGTCTATAAAACTGGGCTTGCTACTATATCACAGGTTCTCCCTGTTTGCATTGATAGTCTTATCAGCGAATCAGCGTTGATTATTATGATTCTCGCTGCATTGATAATTTTCCTAGTACTATAATATTATTGTTAATTAATCTGTATGTCTACGTCTGCTATTTCATCGTACACGTGTACGTATGCGTGTCTGCCCCTCTTCTTAGACTTCTGACTGTGGGACTGCTCCGTACGGGCCAAACACATCTGGATCATCCGCAGTGAAAACTTCTCCCTGGCTTCCATGGCTAAGACTACGTATCTGATATCCATTGCCTTGCACGTAGTACAGTCCGTTTGGCGGAGCCGCTAGCTGCACGTGTGATGGCTCAACCGTGTAGATGGGCAAGTGTACTTGTGTTGGATCTTCCTCATAGGCTGGGTTTACAGCCTGGGATCCAACGGTGAAGCTGCCATTGGCCGGTGGTTGTGGTTCTTCTGCTGGTGTAGTGTAGACGGGTAAGTAGACGTTAGAAGATAACCTAAAGAGGCAGGTTAAAGGTACAATCAAAAGACAAAAACGTTTTTCGTTTCCTTGTGAGATCCATGCATGATTCAGCGAGCAGCATCCTTTTGGCGGCGACGAAAGACAAAAGAAGTCATCGTTGGAGTGAGGTAGATACATGTACCACTAATCTTTGATTTGATACAATCGAGTTCAACCGAATTTTTATTTAATACAATACAATGCTGTGCAATGATGTGATCAAATACAATAAAATTCAACACAATGAGAGACGGTTTTAGGTTTCGATGCAGCAGACATTAATTTTGCCTGTGGCGCCATTACTCTTTAAACTTTTAATGTAGCCTATCATTTTCACAGAAAACTCAGAAAATGATTTCGTGTTTTCAGTAAATTGTTGCTCATTACTATGCCCGCATTGACGGCAACTTCTAATACTGCTACAACTCGCACCAGTACTTTACCGCTACCACAATCAGTGACCGCCTCTGTCAATGCCGCCATCACCATCACCATCACCACTTCTATCATTACTGCTCTGACCTCTGCCACTAAAACGCCTACACTAATTACTACCCCACAACTATAAACACCAACACTTCTGCAACCACTACAATTATTTTCACTGCTGCTAATATCTATACTACCATTACTATTACTACCATTACTATTACCATCACCAATACAATATTTTGAGGGTTATTATACTTACTGGTTCGGGACGTATTCGTTGATAGCAAGTTTCCTAAGATCTTCCACCGGGTTGTTGCCATTCTCCCTCTCTCGTTTATCCACTGAAGACGACAAGACGACACATCGGAAATTATTAGTTATTAAATAATAATAATAATAATAATATTGATAATATAATAATAATAATAATTATAGTAATGATAATAATAATAATGATCCGTTGGGCACTAGACGAAGTGCCATAAGAAGACCATTCCAGGTCATAGGATCAGCGACCAAAAATTAGGTCCACGAAGCTGATTGCCTTAACCCTCGGGCTACCAAGGAGGGTGGTATCCACTCCCCCCCCCTATATTTTTCCCTAACATTTTCATGTTTTTCCTATTAACAATTATTCATAATTTATTTTTCAAGAGAAATAAATTATGTCATTTTATAGAGGGCACATAAGGGCTATTTTTTGATACTAATTAATTTGACATTAAATTTTTGATGACCGGAAGTGCTCAAAATAAATTTAAATGTGTGAAAATGTTGGGGGTTTTTTACAACGCAAACCGATAAGTTGGCGTAAACATTTTTCAGCAGCTACTACATGTTTTTAAAATTTTAACTAAAACTAACTTATTACTAGTTTTTATAGTTGAACATTGGACTTTATTATAAATTGTGTAAACAATTCTTTTATAAATAAATTATGTTAAAAACACAAAGAATCTAATATTTTGCTTATGCGAAAGTATACATTTTGTGGAATCGACGGGTGCCTACGGAACAAAATTCATAATTCCGAGGTTCTTTCATGTATTTTAAACCTAAATATACCATTTTGTGCAGAAATGAATGCTGAATCCATTGATGTATTACAAGTTATGATATCTCAAACCAACCCCCTTGGTAGTCAGGGTTACAAAAAAGCTTGGTAGCCTGAGAGTTAAAACCAGACTGTCCTATAATTCAGCCTTGGTTGAATCGGGACTCTCGGGAGCGTTTTTGAATAAATAATCGTGAAGAGGCGCTGCAAGCTTATAACTGCTCTTAGTAAGTAAATGCAGCGTTCTTACCAGGATATGACTTTCCATCCACGCAGAAGCAGCAGAAACAACAGAGCAGAAGAAGCAGAAGAAGGAGGATGACGAGTAGGGCAACGAGCAATCCAACCCACCAGAGACTTGCGTCTCCTGGCACGCCTGTGAAGAAGATAAATAACAAAACAGCTTCTTATCTGTTGGATATCGAATTGATTTCTCTTTGAAGTTCTTTTCAAATGCATAATAATTCTTAGCCTACTGTTTATTGCGACATAATGTTATAAACATACATGTATCTGTACTACCGTGGTTGGACTGGGAGCACATGTGAGTGGACATCGTGAAGCGGGGCCATTTAATTTTTAAACGAATAAGCGAAAGAGCATAGCTTTATAGTTATAAAGCACTAGCTAAAGTAGGTTAGTGAAGATGAAGTACGAATGACACTTAGAGATGGACCTTCTTTAATCGTTGCATTGATCGCAGCCTCACTGATCTCATTCGTCACAGTACAAGTGTACGTTCCTATCCGGGAACTCCCATCATCCGTATCGTTTTCCGTCATGACGAATAGGGTTCCAGCGTCATCGACGAACACCCGGTCGTCCGTGTCATCCAGGGGTTGACCCTCGAAGGTCCAATCTGTCGTGCAGGGGGTGCTGTCATCGCAGGTGGAGGCGCATTCCAACTGGTAGTTCTTCTGAGCTTCCCACCGCACCGACACCGACTTAGAGGTTATTGTCGACGCCACTGAAATAATAAAGTTAAAATTTAGAGTAGATTAACCGAGGTAAAACGGACTCAGGTCCGCTTAAAGGGGGCAAGAGGAGAAAATGCCTTTTTCGATCCTAGAAGATTTAGAATCCCCACAAATGAGACAGTGATGAAGTGATCAAATGCATAATTTATACATGTGTAGTAAGCTTATATTTTTTAAATTCTAATGCAGTAGCAAACTATTATATATATAATATATATATATATATATATATATATACCAACCTTTGTGAAACCGAAGACAGACCTGTTGAAATGCGCATAATAGTCATAGCGCCTCTGAGTAGTTACTTGTATCTTGAAGAGGCGCTATATAAATTCTCAGAATGAATGAATGGATAATTAGGTCTTGGCGAGAAAAGTCAGCAATGCGTATTGCGTAGGCCTACAACCCTACATGATTTACAAATAAATCATTGGGAAGATCAATTCTCAAACAAACTATTTTTGATGCTCATTGGTGGTCGAAATAGCTTGACCAAAGCATCTATGTTGGCATGATGGCTAAAATATTGAATTAAATCTTTAATGCAAATTTAATTTAATATCATTTTTATACAATGTCCAATTTTGGGGACCGCTGATTGGCATAAGTGGGAAAGATGGTTTGTTGATCTTACGCAGTACATTGACGTATCCTTGAGCGAATCCGTATCCGTGAGTGTTGCTAGTATTGCATTGGATGTTCATCAAATCAGTTGTTCCGTCCGCACAGTCTTTGCAAATGTCAGAAATTGTCAAGGTCAACAGGTCATCGCTCAGCTCGAATTTCGGAGGCAGAGAACCAACTGGAAATACATTAAACAGATCAATGAGTAAATGTGAACAGTGAACAGTGAATACTGAAGTAAATTCATATGTGAAAAGAAGGAATTATTATTATAATAGTAATTGCTATATGTAATAAATAATAATACTAAAAAAACCTAATAATAACAGCAGTAATATTAATAAATTTTGATATCTGCAAGTATCTCTAGGCGCAAAATAATTAGGCTATAGGATATGTCCAGTTTTTCGCTAATAAACTCAATGACCACTGCAGCAGGCCATTCAAACAATACACTATTCAATTTAGACAGGCTGCTAAATGCAAATGTAAATATAAAGGTTTATGCGAATGTAACTATAAAAGGAAGTGAACCTACAAATGCAAATACAAGTGTGAATGTAAAAAAGCAAATGCAACTTCAACTGCATTATAAAGCAGGAAGCTGCAAATTCAAGTGTAAATGCAAATGTATGTGCAATTCAAAATGTAAATGAAAATGTAGAATCATGTAAAAAAATGCAAATGTAACCTACTGTATATGCAAAATGTAAATTCAAGTATAAATGCATAAACACATATAATTGCAGCACGCAAACGTAACTGAAATCCAGACTCAAAGGGAACTAGAATTACTAGATGGACGGTGTAAGGGTGGAGCATTGGATCATCGGATCTTACTATTAAATTCTTTTGTGTCCTTGAACCACTCGATGGTTGCACCCGGTACAGCATTTGGCTGGCAGTTGATTGTGATCGTGTCTCCATCTGTTACGTTCATATCGCGAGGTTGGTTTTCGTTTTCTATCGATCCAAAGTCCGGGATGGCTAAGAAAGAAATATAATATAGGGTAAAGAACCCAAAGGTGAGCACCTTAACGAAATTTTGAAATTGTAGGAAACTGATAGAATATATCAGACTTCTGATAGTTGCAATAGGTAGGTACAATATATGTCTATACAACATATAACCATCATAAATTAAAATAATTGACATTATATTTTTTATAATAAAAATAAAATTTTGAAAAAAGTGCTCACATTAGGGTGCCATAACTTAATGTGAGCACACACAAATATTGCACTATCTTGCATTATAATTACAGTAGTGGCCATATTATTATTATGGACAAGGCTAAAAACAGTTATTTTCACATTTCGCACTTATTTTATGCAATCAAAGGGCTGAGAACATCATATGGCATGGCATGGCATGACATGGCAAGGCATGGAATGACAAGGCATGGCATGGTATGGCATGGCATGGCATGGCATGGCATGGCAAGGCATGGCAAGGCATGGTAGGCCTATGGCATAGCATGGCATGTCATGGTATGGCATGGCAAGGCATGGCAAGGTATGGCATGGCAAGGCATGGCAGGGCAAGGCATGGTATGGCATGGCATGGCAGGGCGGTGCCACGCCATGCCATACCATGCCATGTCTCGCCGTGCAAGCCATGCCATGGCAAGGCATGTAATGGCATGGCAGGGCAGCGCCGTACCATGCCTTGCCTTGCCATGCCTTGCCATGCCATGCCATGCCTTGCCATGCCATACCATGCCTTGCCATGCCATGCCTTGCCTTGCCATGCCTCGCCATGCAAGCCTTGCCATGACATACCATGCCTTGCCATGCCATGCCTCGCCATGCAAGTCATACCATGCCATGCCATGCCTTGCCATGCCATGCCATACCATTCCTTGCCATGCCATGCCATGCCATACCTTGCCCTGCCCTGCCATGCAAGTCATGCCATGCCATAACATGCCTTGCCATGCCATGCCATTCCTTGTCATGCCATACCTTGCCCTGCCCTGCCATGCCATGCCATACCATTCCTTGCCATTCCATACCTTGCCCTGCCCTGCCATGCCATGCAATTTCTCAGTTTAAACCTCCTGTAACTTCTAATATAGTATAAAAAAATAATGTCCTTAATGTGAGCACGATGCTCACATTGCGGTACTGTTTTAGTGCTTCTAGTGTAGTAAAATTGATGGCCATAATGTGAGCACCATGTGCTCACAATGCGGTACTCCTTTGGTGCTCACATTATGGTACAGGCAGTCAGTATGAGAAAAAATTTCTTGTAAATAAACGGCACTAGAAAAATCTCTTATTATCGATCACTGTTAAAGTGGACATTAAACAGATTCGAACAATACCAGTAGCTATACCATGGCCAAATACACGACTAAGTTATCGATTATTTACGAAAAATGAAAAATAAGATCATTTGCATCATTTTGTTTCAAATAATTTACATAGATCTTTCGAAAACAGTGTCAGCAAGTATATTTAAACGTTTTCTGGCGTGCTTATGGTTACTACCATGGATATTCGCAGTGTGACGCCACCGAATATGATGATTTTGTGAAATATAGGGGGATGCTCACATTAGGGGGCTGCTCACCCTTGGGGTCTTTACCCTAGCCTAATACCAGTGTTGTTGAAAGTATCGGGCAAATGTACTTAAGTAAAAGTAAAAGTAAACTGGATTTTAATTACTTAAGTAAAAGTAAAAGTACTCGTCACAAATTTTACTTAAGTAAAAGTAAAAAGTAGCCCCTTCATATAATACTTTTTAAGTAAAAAGTAAAAGTACCGAGTCTTTCTATAAGCTTAACTCAATCGATTATTAGCCTTCAAAAATACTAAATTCTCGAAATGGTTAGGCTATCGTTGCGTCTAGTGCACACGCAGCACACGCTTCCGATTCATTGTTAGCAACTTAGCACAATGCACAGCAGAAGAGTCGTTATGCTGCAGAAATGGCAGTGCATCCATCGTGCTCCACCCATCGAAAATCTATTTTTAGGCATGCAAATTTGAATAAGCTGTCTTAGCCATCGACGTCGATGGTCTTAGCTTAGGGAAACGAAATGTTAATTAGCGCTTTGAAGTAACGAACATTGTAACGAGCGTCACATAAATTGTAACGAAGTAAAAGTACTGAAATATGAGTAAAATTTTACTTCGTTGAAAGTAAAAGTATTTAATATTTTCGATACTTCGTTACATGTGAAAGTACTCAAACTTTTACTTAAGTACAGTAACGCGTTACTTTTACTTCGTTACTGTACAACACTGCCTAATACATAAGTAAGTATATACTTTAGTGAAAACCAATATTGCTAACCGCAATTTGATGCACAGGGTCATTGTTCGTAAAATTGATATTAAATAAATTTAAGTCATGGACGCCCGATTATACTGTAGGGGCAAGAGGTGTACATTGCACAAGCCCTGAAGGATTGACACCTATTTTATTGGCTGGTACTCTTGGCATTTAGTACAGTTATTCGCTGTCAAATATGTCAATGACATACAAAGTGAAACTGAGAGTTTTGGATTTAGACACACTAATAATTAAAGCCAATGTTTCTAATTTTCTTTTTACTTTTTCAAGTTTTTGTTAACAAAACTAAAGGCGACGATTGTGCTTTGCTCACTCCTGTTATAAATTTGTATGCGCCCAAAATCTTAGTAACAAAGCTTTTCGTCCAGTAGCCAGATCGCTTAAACTTGTATATGGTTCCATTGTGTTCTGTGACGCAATGCGTATAAAACAGTTTCAATTGATGGCTGATGCAACAACGGAGTTGCAGGACATTATTCCTCAGGACATTATCTCCACTCGAACATTGCAACCGCGGACAAAAGCCTCTGATTGCGCGTAGGACATCGCCGCTTGGTTAAAATTCCCTTTGCTAAACGAAAATGAGTACAAGTTAAGTAGTTAACTAGTAGGCCTACGTAGCCTGTATCCATTATTACCCCCACAGGCAAACGCACAATGGAACATACGATATTAAAATAAATTGTATTGATGCCAGTGATATATTAGTTCAAAAAATAATTTTCGTTTTACTTCTATCTCAGTTCGGACAGCCTCAATTTAAGTTCTAATTAAGTTACAGTAGCCTAACTGCTCTTCAAAAAATATAAATGTTATCATAAGATAAAGCTCCGCACTCGTCCGTTATAGGGTAGGCCTACGCTGCATGAACAAGTCTAGGCCTATTTATGTTCTGCTTATTTGCAGTAGAACTACTTAAACAGTCCAATACACGATTTTCGTCAATTAGCCAAGTGATTTTTACATAACCAGTCTTATCGCGAAGTTAAAAAAATAAAACTTACATGAAAGTCCAAAATAATGCAGAGTCAGAAAATATGTGCCTCTTTTAGATAAGCACCACGTACTGCATCGGAAAGACTTTAAACTAAAATTTCCTCTTTTTTATATTAATTTCGGTTCGAGAATGAATTTTAGTTTTTAATTCTAATTTCCATTAAGTATACTTTATTTCCGACCTATTTCAGTTTTAGTTCTTAAAATAATTTCAGTTACAGTTGTTATACTTAACGGAAATCAATATTTTCGGTTCTAATTTCACTTAACGTTAATGAAAATATAACTGATTGATACTTAATTATATAATTATGTAAACATTAGATATTAAAATATGCAAATTAAATCATAAACGACTGGAATAATAATATTCATAAGTGTAAATAAAGTCATCCACACCATTCTGCTGATATATCCTTTTCCGACCAACGAATTTCTAGATTGTGTGAGAGGCTTAACGGAGCCTAGGGAACACAATGTTACCGTTCTTGTGGTAGCCAGGTAGCCTATAGTAGATCAAGCAGGACATGCAGGAAGCCACCGAAGGTTGCAGCAAGGACAGTTTCATCTGCGTTATAACACAACAACATAATTATAGAGCGCAATATCTGTTCAGATCCAAATTGCAGCCGATATAGGTCTACATGAATATGGCCACCTTACCCTCTACGATTAGTTCTATGGTCGCGCTGGCTTGGCCGCGGGTGTTTGTTCCGAAGCACATGTAGGTTCCGGCAGCTGAAGGGTCCGTTCCAGTAGCAGGTGAACTGACATCCCCGTCTCTTATGATCCAACCCGGAGGCAGAACGTTTCCCCCCTTGTATGTCCAAGTGTATTGGATCAGGCCTTGACCATTCAGGTCGCTATTCAACACAGAACCAGAACATTGTTTTTACGCAGTAATTCATTCATGCAGATAACTTATTATAACGCCACTTGAAGAAGCCTACTCAGAGGCTTTCCTCGTTCTCCCTGCCCTGTCATTTCTAAACAGATAATACTAATTAATTACTTATGCTGTTGAAAAGTAGGACTGAGCACTTTCCAGCGAGATCTTCATCGCGAAACCGACGCTACTATTCTGTAAAAGATGCGCTGCGAGACGGGAAACAGTTTTTTTTTTTAAAAACGGCGCAATAATTGAGTACCAGGGATCAACTCTTCAGATAACAAAGGCAAGGACCAGAGATGTCACTCATAGCTTTTTCCACCTAGATCTAGGTGTTTTCAATATTGCTTAGGTTTCTAGGTTTGTTCTGACAGGATCTAGCCTTTTTTCTCACGGAAGTTTATCCGACTTTTTACACATAAAACTAGACACGTGAAGGTGAAATTGCACAAAAGACATGAAAAAGTCGAACATTTTGTGAATTTGGTCAAAAAATTGTAAATTTTGGAGCGAAAAACGTAGAAAAAATCATCAGAAATTTTATTGGGAAGGAAAAAAGAGCAAATTTTAATAATCGGATGACTAATAAAAGGTCGTCTGAAATTTCAAACCTGAAAAATGGAAAAATCCATGCATTTTCGAGAGAAATTGTCAATCTAGCCTTTTCTAGCCTTTTTCGACCGGATCTGACCTTTTTAAAAAAATTCAGAGTGGCATCCCTGGCAAGGACAAGAACCACGGAGAGAGAGAGAGAGAGAGAGAGAGAGAGAGAGAGAGAGAGAGAGAGAGAGAGAGAGAGAGAGAGAGAGAGAGAGAGAAAGAGAGAGAGAGAGACAGACAGACAGACAGACAGACAGACAGACAGACAGACAGACAGGCAGAGACATATACATATAGACATAGACAGTGACAGAGACACAGACACAGAGAGGCAGAGACAGTCACAGACAGACAGACAGACAGACAGACAGAGATAGAGACAGACAGAGACATAGACACACAGACATAGACAGAGACACAGACACAGAGAGAGAGGCAGAGACAGTGACAGAGACGGAGCACAACACGGTGCTGGCTGAACATGACACCAAGGTCGCGAATAGTAGGCCAACCTGAAAACGTGACAAGAAGAAAGATCTCAGACAGTGCATTGTATTTTAATTGCATTGTGTTTATAAATGATTATTGTATTTCGATCGTATTGTATAAATACGTAATTGGACCACAATGTAATTAATTGTATTGAATTGTATTTTATTGTATTGAATTGCGCATTGTATCATATTCCATTTATCATACAGTAGCCTATTATATTGCATTTTATCTTATTGCACCATATTGTATTGCATCTTATTTTATTGCATGGCATTTCTATTGTACTGTATTTTATTGTATTCAATCGAATTGCATTATGATTATATTATAATTATTATAGTGCATCGTGTTATATTCTGTTGAATTGTAGACTATCACAATATAATTATTTAATTGCATCGCAGACCTACATGTATAATTGTCTTCTATGATAGTTTTTGCATTGCTTTGTTTTACTGTAGGCCTATCGTATTGTATTGTTTTATTGTTTCGTGTCGTATTGCATTCTATTGTATTCTGTTGTTACTTACGTGCCAGAGAAGAAACACCGAAGTGTCGTTTGTTCCGATTGGAGAGCAACAACCGTTTCTGGTGATGAGAAGAACACGGCAGGAGGAACGTCGTTTTTGGCGGGTTCTGTCAAAAGCAGAGATTGATGCAGCCGAAGACTATAAATTGCTGAACAATATCTCGAAATTCATGTTGAAAAAATGTTAAGATGAGGCATCCATCTTGATAATTCAATCAAGCAGTAAATCAAGCAATGGAGTCAATTAATCAGTCAATCAATCAATCAATCAATCAATCAATCAGCCAATCAATCAATCAATCAAGCACGCAAACAATCAATCAATCAGTCAGTGCGATAAGGACACTGTGCTCAATACCAGATACTAGGCTATTATAATTATACAAACCACACACTATGTTCCATATTAGACAATCATAGCAAACACTTTGTTGCATACCAGACACATCGATCCACGAGAATGCTCCATAGTGCGTTGCACTCATGATGTAATTGTTGACGTTGCAACTGAACAACCGACCGCTTGCTTCACTAGAAGACACACTCGCGAAGCAAAGGTTCCCTGAAAGATCAGACAGCAATTTCATCCAATGTTATAAGCGATTCAATGCGATGGGACGAAAACTGATTGTACAAAAGTCAGGCACGTCTCTTCTTTCGTATTTTACACATCGTTTTGAATTATTTTGCATTCTATAGCATTTTATGGGTTTTTCATTGCGTTCTACTGCATCGCTATTGCATTATAAAGTGGTTCATGGTATGGCATTTTATAGTATTTATTGCTATTTGATGCATTAAACACAGTGTTTAATCTAGACGTCTCTGGGGGGGGGGAAGTTTCCCCCCAGAATTGACATCCCCCAGAAAAATTTGACAAACTGATATTGGTTTTTATTTACTGTTTTCATCATTGTTTTACATGGAGTTTATTTATTTGTATTTGCACTTGTTATAGAGCCCCTTCAAGCTCCTCCTACTCAGAGGCGCTCCCGAATGCAGAGCGGACACTGCATCGGAGTTTCACGCCGAAGCGCTGAGCAATATAATTGTGAGTGAAAGACTAAGATGAACCTCTATCACACCTTAGTAGAACCAGTATTGCTATACGGATCAGAGTGCTGGACTTTAAAAAAAGGACGAACTAAGACTGTTGGTGGCAGAAATGAGCTGGCTGAGGAGAATCATAGGCAGAAGCAGAAGAGAGAAGATCAGAAATAAAAAAAAACAAGAGAAGAACTAGAAGTCGATGAAACGATAATAGAAAAAATCAGGAAGAGAAGACTCAGATGGTTCGGTCATGTGAGAAGAATGGAGGAACAAAGACTACCAAACGCTGCACTACATGGACATGTAGAAGGAGAAATAAGTAGAGGTAGACAGCGGAGCGGAAGACCTGGATGGATAACATCAAAGAAGACCTGAAAGAGATCGAAGGGCACCAGCTTAGCCGAGATTGGAGAAACAATCAGAAGCAGAGAAGTTTGGAGG
>OX243824.1:1806340-1833840 GCA_945859605.1 Lumbricus rubellus | reverse complement strand
ATTGTATAATTGTATCGTATTTCTGTTGCAATCTTTCAATTGCATGTCACAGCATTTTGATGCATTAGCCTAAATTGTTGTTTATTGCGCGGTGTTGCAATGCACGGTCGTACGTAATATCCACATCACTTTCTTGCATGCACTAATCGTAATCGTATTCGTAATCTCGAGATCACAAAAGCGTAGTCACGGGAACCAGCTTATTCACAGGCGCGCCGCTTAATCAAAACAAAATCGATAGGCAGCGGGTCAAGTCCGGAGAGTCAGGCAGGCAGGCACTAATTTAATAATGTTCTCTTTTGAAACAGTAAGAACAAACTAATGTACACAGGAATGAATGAAAGAACGAATGTATGCATGAATGCATCGGCGGAGAATTGGTGTGCAACTTGCGGGGGACGAACGAGTGGCTGCCAATGGAAGCAAGAGGAAGGACGCGAGATTTTGGGTGGACAAGCGACTTAGTCGCTGACAAATTTTTCATCTTTTTGCCGACCAAAATAATTTCTGACGACCTTTTCTTTAGTTTTTCGGCGATATTTTCATGAAAACATATCATTTTCTCTGTCAAAAAGTTGATGACTTTTTTTAGTCATTTGGACACATTTTTCAGGAAAACATACCATTTTCTCTGGTTTTTTAGTCACTTGGTCGAACAAAAACTAAAATCATACCATTTTTTCAACGCAACCAGTGTGTTCATGTGAAGTGTACATGTCTTAACACATAACGATTGGGAAGGGGTCAAATGCATTGACGGCTCATCAACACATTCATTGAGCGATCCGTCTCCTGTTCTCTTCATGTCTCCCCCCCCCATGCATGAATGAATCAACAGTTTTTACTAGCAGGACAGATGGGCGTTTTTCAGGTTGCAATACAGTTAAATTCAACTCCTTTAATAAAACTGCAATCTTGTTGTGCACTTCAGGATTTGATTTTATGCACGATTAAATTATTAATATTATTTTTACAAATCACAAATATTATTATTATTTTCATTATCATTATCTTTATCGTTATCGCTATCGTTATCATTATCATTATTAATATTATTATTATTATTATTATAATTATTTTATTTTTATTTTTTTACCCGAGGTATCAATGATCCCTCAGGATTTCAAAAAATTATCCGGAGACTTAAAAAATTGTATTCTGGAACGGCTAGAACTCGTCAAGATCAGGCGAAGCAAAGGTGCCTTGGAATGCAATGGCGTTGAAACGTTGGATTAAAATGGCAATGCGCTGGAAAAGATAACTGGTTTCCCTCGTGTCACCGGTTTTACGAGCTAGACAGCGCCCCAACTCTGTGATGAAACATAGACCACTGCTGTTGATTGGGCCAAGAGTCTCAATTGCCAACGGGACAAAGTGGTAGGTTTGTGCAAGTGTGTTGTATTTGGCGCATTTTTTGTCTGCCGCTAATTCGGCTGCGCCGGCTGCTGTTGCTGATGTGGACGGCAGGTAGGATGTAGTGTTGTTTTAATAATGTCCCAGTTTTAGTTTTAGTTTTAGTTTTGATTGTTAGTCTTATTTTTAGTTTTAGTTTTACTTTTAATTATTGCTGAATATTAGTTTTAGTTTTCGTTTTAGTTTTATGGATCAATTTTAGTTTTAGTTTTAGTTTTAGTAGGACAATTTTAGTTTTAGTTTTAGTAAGCTGGTCGAATACCGTTTCTTGAATAAACTAAATCGATACAAATCAATACGAAGATTATGTGAAATGTCATTTGCTGTTGATTTGCGCAATTGATAAACACCTCAGCATTATACATGTAGTTAATAACCTTTATGGAATTAATAATATTAATATTATGGCAACGAGATATGTAGTTGCTCACTCCAGGAATGTCAAAATTACATATCAACCCAAATCGTAAATTATTTTAGCGTCCTTTCACCTTACTTAGGCCTACTAAAAACTACGAATTTATATTTAAACGCTTTAAAAGTATTTTGGGAAAAATGCTTAGGTGGAAATAATGCATGCATTAACTTTTCCAAGGCTGACCAAGAGGAACATTGAAGACCATCTTATCAACATGCTTGGTCTTGTTTTTGCTTTCTAACAACTTTTAAGTGCTTTCAAAAATTCAGCATATCTCCGCTTGTACGTTGAGGTGAACTTTAATGTTGGTGGTATTTTTCCATTTAAGAATCTTTCCGCATTGAAAAAAATTGGGGAACTTGACCCAGAGCCACCATCACTTGAAGTTAAGCACCGAACATTGCTGCCTGAAGTTCAACATAGGCTCACTATAGTTTAAGTAATCTCAGACAGGACTCTCCTTTGGAAAAACAGCAAACTGTAGCAAAAATCTCTATATTTCTGAATTAATGTGCAGTTAAAAAACCAGTTTAGTTATAATTGAATCAAATGAACAATTATTAGTGAAAGTTTATAAACAAACCGGTCTCACTCTCATTCCTTCCGCATGTCTTATAATGTAAAAACAAATATTGGAGAGGTAAAGTACTATGGCGAGCCATTTGAACAATAGTCCCAAATAAGGTAAATAGGGAAAATTATGATCAAATAAATTAGTTTTCGTTTGGTCAGATTTCGTTTTAGTTTTCGTTTGATCAATTTTCGTTTACTTTTAGTTTTTATTGTTGCATATTTCGTTTTAGTTTTAGTTTTCGTTATCAGCGTATTTTAGTTTTAGTTTTAGTTTCCGTTAACGAAAACGTTTCATTTTCGTTAATTACCATTTTCGTTTTCGTTTTCGTTAACGAAAACAACACTAGTAGGATGCAGTCAGAGTGTCAGTTACCGTGACATCCCATATAAGAGCGCGACCCATCCGCCATGGAATAAGAGTTAGACCGTCAGGTCTCTTTCCATCCGCTCTGCTTAGCCCCTGTGGCTCCTTCATTTTTTATTATTATTATCATTATCATTATCATTATCATTATCATTATCATTATCATTATCATTATTATTATTATTATTATTATTATTATTATTATTATTATTATTATTATTATTATTATTATTATTATTATTATTACTATTAAAGAATCATTTATTTCCGTTTCAAACAGTGCAACATTAAATGGCTGTGCGTGATGAACAGAGAACGCCTGACAAACACAGGCATAATGTGCTAATTGTTTCACACAACTAAAACTAATGTAAATTAGTCAATTATTATTATTATTTAAAAAAATAATAAGAATATTATTATTATTACTATTGCTGCTGCTACCGCTACCGCTACCAGTACTACTGTACTATCATGAATATCATAAACAGCTGTTGTTATAAATATTATAATGATAACATTTGTAGTTGTCAATTTCGACTTGTGAATTTCCAACGTAAAAGTTAATAATATATATATTTTTACGTTTGTGTAGGTCAAAAATGTGGTTAATTAATTAAGAATAATCGATTCTATTCCATTCTATTCCGTGCTATTTTATTCTATTCCATTGTCTTCAGTGCTATATCATTATTAGTGATACGTCTGGTGATTATAACCACAATATATACACCTACTAGCTGTACCCGGCCACGCGTTGCTATGGCTGAAAAGAACGTCCAGCCTCCCCTCCATCCCCTCCCTCCCCTCCCCTCCGCTTTCCTCCCCTCCGCTCCCCTCCCTCTCCCTTCCCTCACCTACCGTCGTCTCCCCTCCTCTCTCCCTCTCCCACCCCTCCCCTCCCCTTCCCCCTCCCCGAGAGTTGATTATGACGCCACGACACGCGACCTCATGCGAAGTATCGTCTGGTCAATGGCGACGTGTGCTGTGAACATGAAATCTATTGGTCAATTAGCGGAGGAATTAAAATGATCAATATTGTTGTAAAAGATTGCACTTTAAAAAAGCATTATTAAAACCCGCGCATATTTGAAGGCAACGTTTAGGTGAAATTTTGAAAAGAATCGGTGATGAACTTTCGAAGATACTTGATTCCGAACTAAACTGAGTTACATTTTTATTTATATTGATTATATACAGTCTGTTATACACAGCTTTAACCAAATGAAAGGACAAAGATTAATCCACAAAGGAATATAATAATTGTGTTTCACCAACCGTTGAAATCGACCTGAATCCTTCGCGACAGGGCTACGCGCGTAACAGCCGCTGAGGTACCAAAGTTAGTTGTGTTGAACGACCAGTAGTAGTCGGCACTTGGTATGCTGTCAGGAGCATTGCAATTGACTTGCAGTTTATCGTTAGGCCCGACCTTTATGTTGACTCTCGGAGCGTTGGGTTCAAACTGGCCAAGACTTGCCATTCGCAGCAGTGAGACATTGGACATCGTCACACCATAGAGGTTCGTAGCAAAGCACTGGTAGTAACCCTCATGGATGTTCGTTGCCTGACCGATCTCGATGGTGCCCAGTGTTTGGTCAGGTTTGATTATTCCGGCCATATTAAGTGCAGCACCGTTTTTCATCCACCTGTACCTAATTGGAAAGAGAGACAATGATGATTGTTATCGGCGACGAAGGCCAATAATAAGCTTAATTATTCGTCAAGATGACAATAATTGAGATGCAGTTGTTTCAGAGAGGAAGCCGGATTTTTCTATAAATTAACTTTAGGCCTAATTATTAATAATAATAATTTGATCTCAGTTTATTTGCACTGTGTAATAACAACGACCATTAGCATCGCCCTCCTCTGCTATCCAGTCTTTCGACTGGCACTGTGAAAGTACGACAAGTTGCGGAGTTGTAATACTGTTGTTTCTGTTTTGCACATACTTATTATTATAGCGTAATAATTATTTTTGTCATCGGTTTAAGACGTTTGAAGACTTGCTGGGTTTAGGTCATTATAGGCCTATTGACTTGTTTTATACTAGGTCTACTTCTAAGACGTTTCTTCCTTTCTCAAGCGGCGCTTTCGTAACTAATAAAGCATCGATCAATGATCAGTATTTTGTAAAATATAAGACACTTTGGAGATATCGAATTCTTGTGAAGGAGTTGAATTTTTTAAGTATAAGAAACCTTGCTGTCATTTATCATAATTATTATAATGATGATTTTTTTCTTTGGTAATTTTAATAGACCCTCGACAGAATTTTTTTGGCATATTACTGTAGCGTTTGCGTATAACTAGACGCTACGGGTTTTATTTCAGGTTGCTATATATATTTTTGGATCCCTTGGTATGTCAGTGGTTTGATAATTATATATATTTTATATCAATTGTTGAGCTGCATTCGGTGACCTAGATAATATTGGTGACCTAGATTTTAATATTGAGATCGTGCTCGACACGCTTTTAAGGCAATGACGTAAGCGGTCGCCATAGTTACCACGTTATTGATCGGTTCTCTCATACACTTGCTGAAATGGAGGGTCGGCCGAAAAGGAGGAAGAGGAGTCGGCCGATATGACAGACGCAGTGCCAGAGCAGTACAGATAAACGGATAGGCAGACGGACGGAGCGATACACTCTGCTGGCCGGCTGCGTGTAGTTTGTGCATGCAGCATGGGCTCCTGTGTGGGTATTTTCCATCACGCCGGGTCACGTTGCCCTTGCGTGATCACCGCGTGTGCAGCGCATGCGCAGTAGCTCGCGTCCTACGTCAGTCGAGGCCGATATAGAAGAAGATCGCGCAACGGGCGATCAGTCGTGATTGAACCTTCGTGGAGAGTGGATGTACGACTCTCGATAATAAAGTGTTGAGTCGTGTTGGAACCTTCGTGCAGGTTGGACGTGTGACTCTCGATAGCGAAGTGGTGGATTCGAAGCCTGATTTTATTGAAGTGAAGGCAGGATTTATTGCCGCGTGTATTAGTTTCGACGTCGTTGTGCTGTGGATTTCTGTTGGCCATCTTCCGCGACTGGAGTCGTTTCTATTAATTCGAAGCGTCGCTCAGTTCTCTTGCTACTGGTTTCTGTGTCGATTCTCTTCTTCGGCCGGAGCCGTTTGTATCGCTGTTTGGAGTAGGAATCGAATCGTCGGCGCTGTGTGCTCTGTCTTCGCACATTCGTTGGAATATCGGCCTATTGTGGATCACGCCTTCTCATCGCGCCATTTCGGTCTTGGAGTCAAACCAACGTCGGCCTTCGCCGATTTCCTTCGGGCGCTATATCATCGACGTTCTTCCTGGACTCGACCCCCTCCCCCCCCTTATCGTCGTACCTCGCACTTCGCCTGCTTAGTCCCTTGTCTTCGGATAACAGGTACAGTCTAGTTAAAAGGGTATAATGCGATGGGCGGTGTAGAAATATTGGGCGAATTGGAAATTCATTCATGCACTTGAGAGCTAAATTGGGGATAAAAGTTAGACATACTCCGATCTAGGGTGTTTGCATTGACCAGTATAATTATATGTCATTGCATTGACTTGAATAATTATATTTTTGGACATTGACCTGCATAATTACATTTTCTTTCTACATTGTGCTCAATGTCTGAATTGCATTGAATAATATTTAATAATCTTTGTCTTCAAGATTGATAAGAAATACTAATTAATTTTACCGTCTTAGTTCTTGCTAGCCCTAGGAAGTTAAATTATAGAAACTTATATAGCGCCATGGAGCAGAGCAGAACGTCAACTCCCTCGCAACCTTCCAGACCACCTTCTGCATTTGAGATGGGGGTATTGCTTGAGGCAATGCAGTCAAACGCCAAGTCTATGCAGGCTAATGTTCAAGAAGCGATTTCCTCAGTAAAAACTGATGTGCAGGCAACTATGCAAATGAATGCTAGGTCCACACAAGATGCAATACAACATAATGCTAGAGATACCCAGGAGGCAATTTCCGTGGTACAAAGTAATGTTGAAGAGGCAATTTCCGTGGTACAGAGCAATGTAGAAGAGGCTCTTTCTTCTGTCAGGACTGAGTTTCAAGCCAACGCTATAAATACACAGGAGGCAATTGCCTCGGTACGGGATAATGTCAGGGAGGAAATCTCTGCAGTACATTATAATGTAAGAGAAGCTCTAACGGAAGTCGTGGCTCGCATTGAACGGTTAGAATCGCCCATACCAACGCAGAAAACTGTTGTGAGTTCGAACCCTGGTACCTTCACCACTGCAATTACTGTAGACGCTCCTTACCACTCGACCATCGGCCTGGAAGAGAGTTCGGGTGCCAGGCCCAAAGACTTTGCCTTACCGCCCAACCCTGGTATATTACGGAGGAGCGAGCGACTGCTGAGTAAAGCTCCTATTTCATATAGAGCGGTAGGAGCCCGAGGGGCTTGGCCGCCTCAGTCCGGACGGAGTTCGAACCCGGGAGCCACCGCCTCCCTTCCTCCCTCTATCTCTCTGGACTACGACTCACAACAGTACGCGGTCCCTTCGCGCGTCGGACCGGAAGTGGCGACTCCGGGAGCGTACGCAGGGGCGGGCGTTACAATTGGTCCCAGTCAGTGGGGTCGAATTAGTTCTAGAGATTTTGACGAGGAAGAGGAAACTGAAAATGTCGGAAGAAGAGAAACTGCATTATCTTTTGAAAGAAGGAAGGAAAGGGAATTTTCTGATAATGTAGAGATTATGTCTGATGATGGTAGCATAGACATTGAAGTTAGCAAAATAATGGAATCTAGACCTAAAACTGTGAAAATAATTGATAAAAGAATGCAAGCAGCACAGCAATCGGAGTTTAGAAATTTTGAAATAAATAAACCGATCGCAAATAAATTGTTGTGGGAGGGGGGTGTTAAGGTCAACCCAGTTCCTTTGGCCTCTTCTTCGCCCTCTCACGTGGATTATCCTCGACCTGATCCGCAATGGAGAATGCATGAATCGTTCGTGCATGCGGATCAGCCAAGAACGGAAGTGATGGCAAAGCGGATCGACGCTTTCCAATCAACGTCGGGAATGCCGACCTATCACTCCGTGCCCAACTACGATGGGCTGGTTACTTCGACCATGGTTGGTCGAGACTACGCTCGACCTGACCTTCGACCTGGTCCAGTGGCAACTACAGCGGTTGACTGGGTGCAACCGAGCGCACACCCTGAGCATCCATACGTGTCATGGATGGCTGCTCCGAACTATGCTCCGAACGCGCAGTACAACAGCATCGACAACCGGATGTGGCTCGACCCGCTTCGCTGTCTCGACCCACCGCGTCCCAGCGACGTCGCTTTTACTCGGTGGCCAACCGTCGTGGAGTCGGCAAAGATGAACTCATGTCTCGGCGCCCAGAATTTTGGATTTAGTCGTGACACAGAATTGCCTCGTCAAACGCTGCTGAAACCGACATATCTGGGGAAAAGCGAAATAACTGGCGATGGTACAGCGACGATGTTTGCGGTTGGAGAAATGAAGGTGCTGCCGCCTGTCAACGCTTCCGCCGGTCCTACCAGATCCGTTCCCATGACATCAGTTGCGACACAGACAACAGGCGACTGGGAACTTCCGATGACTAGCACACGTGGAACAAGCAAGGAACCGGAACCGTCCCCATCTACGACCGTGAAAGCGGCCGAGGTCAAACCGTCGTCGGCTGCGCCTCCTAAACAAAGGCAATACACGAAACTTGGATCGTACAGCGGAAGGACGGATGTGGAAGTCTTTTTGCGCAAATTCACTGTATGCGCTAGGAACAATGACTGGTCGGACGAAGAGAAATTTAATCAACTGGTCGTCTCCTTAGTCGAACCGGCGACCCATTTGTTGAGCGAGTCGAACGTGGATAATTGGACGGCTTTGGCCCAGCGACTTCGGGAACGGTACGGTAATGCAGAACAGCAGACCCTGTTCCAGACGCAACTTAGCACCCGGAAGCAGAAAGCCGATGAAGACCTGGGAGGCTTGGCGGATGATATCAGGATTTTTGTCGTCGCGAGCGTATCCTGGTTCCTCGACCGCCCACAGTGAATCCATTGCTATTCGGGCATTCGTGGATGCCTTGAGCGACCGAAATCTCGCTCTGAAGATCCGTGAGCGAGAACCGAAATCTCTCGACGAAGCGTACAAAGTGGCGATGCGGCTGGATAGCTATCAGAAAGCGGAAACCGGTGGCCACGAACAGCACGAACGACGACATGGACGGGTCAACGCTGTGAAAGAAAACGAGGATCCGATAGTGGTAGACCTGAAACGGCAGATGGAGAGGATGAATGGAGAAATAGAGCAATTAAAGAAAGGGCAACAATCGGGGTCAGCGCCACAATTCAGAGACTATAATAACGGTGGTTCGTGGAGAGGTCAGAACGGTTCGACCGGAAATGGTTGGTCGAACGCGAACGGACCTAACTGGAGGGATAACCGACGCTGTTATATCTGCAATAGGACCGGACATTTGAGCTTTTCGTGCAGATATCGACAACAGGCGGGACCGGAAGTTGAACAATTTCCGCCTAGCGACAACGTCGGTCAACCAGTGAACGCCGAACCTAACGTTGGTCGGGTGTTTGCTGTACGGAGTGCTGTTCCGGAGCCGAGCGGAAACCAGTGGAACCGGAAGCGTCGCTTCCAGAATTCGCCACGTCCGGCGAAGAGGCGAAACAGTGGTCGGAATTCGCCAAACGAGGAGCGCCGCTGTTTCTACTGTGACTCTAGCTTGCATTTGTTACGCAGATGCCCACTACGCAACGGGTCTGCCGACGATCAGAACTGGAGATCGCCGGGGGAACCAACCGGAAGTCATGAACTTGAGAACTGAAGGTCATCTGGTGACCTTTGCTAATGACCGTGTAATCGCGGAGATTCTGAATGCAGAAGTATCTGTAACATTTTTTTGGTTCAATTGTGATGAAAATGAGTTATTTTTACATGTAATGGTTTTACATGTTGCGTTACGGTGTAAATACTGTAATGTGCATTGTAGGTTGACTGAACTGTGTGTGGCATTGCACAGATTAATATTTGTATTGTATTGCATTGCATTATAACGATGGCAGTTTGAATATTGCACCAGATGATATATATTGTGTGGCGCTATATAAATAGTTGGCGCTATATGAATGATTTTTGACCTGAGGAGATATATTAGAATGATTAAGATCGCTCATTTTAAGTAGTCATGATGATGGTAATTGTGTGATCTTAGTGCTGTAAGGATATTAATATGATAGGCCTACGTTTCTGATAAGCTATGTTGTGAGACAAGAATTACATTAGGCCTATATTCTGCTGCATATATATAGCGTGGTTAACTAATTAATTCATTAACAGATTCACTCGGTTAAATTTGATGCAGCAGTAGGCCTACATAAGATTTTTAATTAGTCGTGAGCATAGCAGATATATAATAATAAATGATAGAGGCATTATTGATGATTTAAAATGGCGCAATATAAAAATTCTAGAGGCCCTTCGTGTAATATTGTAGCACTCGCAGCGATATAATTACATATATAGTTTGCATTGATAATGTTGAGACATGGGCCTATAATAGGTCCTGTTTTGTTGGAGTGACCTATATATTCTGCTCTGTTTAGCTGTTGTGATTGTAAACTGTACATAGTGCACGGCGCCATATAAATATATTTTAAGCCCAGAGTACACACGATTATAATATTAAATTATAGGCTTAAGGAAAATAATATGTATTAACTACTGCCTTTGCAAATGATATGCCTATTAAGTTTACATTAGATATACAGCGAGTAGGCTTAGACACCTAAGGCATGAGCGATTAGGCTATAATAACTAATTATAGGTAGGCTGTTCAGTGTTGATAAATCGCTGCATTTTATATTATAATTATTCAGCCGTATAATGGTTACAATAATTTGTTGGTTGGCCAATGATTGAAATTGAAGGTCTGATTATATTAACGGCTTAAGAATATAATCTCGTGACATAAGCATTAGCGGGACGGTTTATATTGACCTATGTGTTTTGCCTTGCGCCGCTGTTGTAACTGCATTAATGTACAAATTGCGAGGCGCCATATAATTAAATTATAGGCTTAAGGTAGGCCTATAAGTGATAATAATATTATACGATTGATTAACTGCTGCCTTTGCGAACGGTAAGCCTATGTAGGTTTGCATTAGAGTAGACCTATAAAACCTGTAACATAGCGATTTATATTATTATTATATTATCAATTATAGGACTGTGACCTATAATTTTACATCAATTCTGCAAGACGCATTTAGATTCGTAATAATATTATTATTATTACCCGCTGTGTAGGATTTTTATCTGTGCAGTGAGTGACCTAGTTTTCAGATTTGCTCAATGTTTATAATTATGGGTCTAAATTTGTTATGTGTACGATGTGTAGCCTACCATCGACGTAGCCTATATATATACGGCGATTCTGTGTACGGATTAATATTTGGACTAAAGGAAGGGTCAGTGAGTGCAGATTAATTGCAAAGATGACACGATCCTTGCATATATAATTGTGTATGTAGAATATAATTAGACCTGACACTTTCCCACGTTCTACGGTTCAGTGTAGATAAGGGTGGAAGTGCGGAGGCTTCATCTGGACGCACCGACACTATTATTAACGTTTGAAGTCTTCAGGCGTAGGCACTTAGTGTAGGCTTGTTTAATTACAGACGAAGGTAGTAGTATTTTTGCCTTTATTCTAAAATGTGCATAGATTTGTAATGTAAGATTTACTATAGGATTAACACGGCAAAGATTAAGCTATGGATTATTGATTGGCCTAATTTTGATAGGATAAATTTGAGGCCTAAGCCTTATTTGGTTCGGTTGCATGGACAGTGCGACTTGGTCGTCCTATGATGCACGTGAACCTATGTACACGATATTTAGTTGTCTTAACTCCCACGATGTGTTATGCATACACGGTGTGGGGGAGGACGGTTTGATCCGATCTTCAAAGCGAAGCCGACGTGGCCGACTGTATTTTTCCCAGAGTAGGCTATGTGATTAAAGCTGGTGGTCTTTTGCGTGTACATGCATGATGGACTGAAGGAGGAAAGAAGGATGAGTATAGATGCAGTATAATCATGTTTTGGTCCTCCTGTATATACATGCTAAGTTAACACATAATATTATGATTAAAATATAGACGTAAAATAAGAAGACTGTGAATTAATAATAATAGTATATAGATTCGTGCATGGTCTGTAGGCTTAATTTTCAGTTTTATAATCATGATGAGCCTCTGATAATTACAGACATAGGCCTATGATAATTATATTTGATTACGCTATATAGTGAACGAGATTACAGGGTAACCTGGTACTTTAGTGTAAATTGCACTATATTAAGTTGACCTAATTACGCTTATGTTACCGTAAGTGTTCTGTGCATTGGCTAATGGAGCCTATTAATTAATTAAAATTAACATTACTAGGACTGAATTATATTACGCTAAGAATGTAGGCTATTGTGGCGTAGCGTGATAGTGATTATCACTGCTGTTATATAGGCTTATGTTTAACTATAATTTAATATCTGACCTGTTCAATTTGATGCGCCTGCATAAAATATATATATTGCTGTCGCATATTAAGAATTAGGATTAATTAGGATGTGAGTAGGTTTCAAGGTTGCCTACTTTATTTTCTGTGCTTGCTTTTCGCATTGTAATAAGTAAGTAGCCTATGTTTGGTTATATATTATATTGGGACAGAATGCGTCACGTGCTGCTAGGCCTATAAAAAAGGTGCTATTGTTAGAGCAGGCCTATACCTAGGCCTATATTAAGATTACGCTATGTTGAGCCTTCGATGGTAAATTTTGATAATGGCAGACACAGTTATATTTAGCTACGAGTTAGGTCTACTTAGAGACAGAAGCTGTGTGCTCAGAGAGTCTCTCTGGCGTTATAGGCTGAGTTGAAATCTAGACGGAGTTCTGCTCTGATATGATAGCAGTGTGGTTTCGTTAGATAATTATCTGCCTTTTAGTGATATTAGTGAGTATGAAACTCAGATGACTTGTTATAACAATGACGTGGCTTGACTCAAGGTGAAGCTGATCGGTTATACCACAGCGATAAACCTACAGGGGTCTGGCCTAGTATGACGTCATGGGTGATATAATATGGTATAATGTAGGCCTGATTGTGTGACTGGTCAAACTGCTGTCTGTGATTTAGGTTGAGGTTTACCATTGAATTCCCTTCATAAAAACTGGACGGATGAAAGTTTGTGATAAATACAGGCCTATATATATATATATATGTATAAGTACTTATAAGGAGCCATATAAACATAACCTTTGGCGTTATTGATATTGAAATGACAATTTTCGCTGAATTGTGAATCAGTGATGACCGTTTTCACTTAAATTTGCGCAGTGACTTTTATTGAGAGTGAACTGGCAATCCGGCTGACTGTCTAATGCTTATTGATTAACGCTGTTCGATTCTGCTGTTACAACTCTGCATTGAATATTTTTGATTTATGCATTTAATTTTAAATGTTTAATGTTAAAATCGGAGTATGGCCTTATATATCATTTCAGGCTCCATTTATCCAATTAAATAGAGCCAGAAATCAGGGATGGCCGGAGAGATTGTAGCGTTTGCGTATAACTAGACGCTACGGGTTTTATTTCAGGTTGCTATATATATTTTTGGATCCCTTGGTATGTCAGTGGTTTGATAATTATATATATTTTATATCAATTGTTGAGCTGCATTCGGTGACCTAGATAATATTGGTGACCTAGATTTTAATATTGAGATCGTGCTCGACACGCTTTTAAGGCAATGACGTAAGCGGTCGCCATAGTTACCACGTTATTGATCGGTTCTCTCATACACTTGCTGAAATGGAGGGTCGGCCGAAAAGGAGGAAGAGGAGTCGGCCGATATGACAGACGCAGTGCCAGAGCAGTACAGATAAACGGATAGGCAGACGGACGGAGCGATACACTCTGCTGGCCGGCTGCGTGTAGTTTGTGCATGCAGCATGGGCTCCTGTGTGGGTATTTTCCATCACGCCGGGTCACGTTGCCCTTGCGTGATCACCGCGTGTGCAGCGCATGCGCAGTAGCTCGCGTCCTACGTCAGTCGAGGCCGATATAGAAGAAGATCGCGCAACGGGCGATCAGTCGTGATTGAACCTTCGTGGAGAGTGGATGTACGACTCTCGATAATAAAGTGTTGAGTCGTGTTGGAACCTTCGTGCAGGTTGGACGTGTGACTCTCGATAGCGAAGTGGTGGATTCGAAGCCTGATTTTATTGAAGTGAAGGCAGGATTTATTGCCGCGTGTATTAGTTTCGACGTCGTTGTGCTGTGGATTTCTGTTGGCCATCTTCCGCGACTGGAGTCGTTTCTATTAATTCGAAGCGTCGCTCAGTTCTCTTGCTACTGGTTTCTGTGTCGATTCTCTTCTTCGGCCGGAGCCGTTTGTATCGCTGTTTGGAGTAGGAATCGAATCGTCGGCGCTGTGTGCTCTGTCTTCGCACATTCGTTGGAATATCGGCCTATTGTGGATCACGCCTTCTCATCGCGCCATTTCGGTCTTGGAGTCAAACCAACGTCGGCCTTCGCCGATTTCCTTCGGGCGCTATATCATCGACGTTCTTCCTGGACTCGACCCCCTCCCCCCCCTTATCGTCGTACCTCGCACTTCGCCTGCTTAGTCCCTTGTCTTCGGATAACAGGTACAGTCTAGTTAAAAGGGTATAATGCGATGGGCGGTGTAGAAATATTGGGCGAATTGGAAATTCATTCATGCACTTGAGAGCTAAATTGGGGATAAAAGTTAGACATACTCCGATCTAGGGTGTTTGCATTGACCAGTATAATTATATGTCATTGCATTGACTTGAATAATTATATTTTTGGACATTGACCTGCATAATTACATTTTCTTTCTACATTGTGCTCAATGTCTGAATTGCATTGAATAATATTTAATAATCTTTGTCTTCAAGATTGATAAGAAATACTAATTAATTTTACCGTCTTAGTTCTTGCTAGCCCTAGGAAGTTAAATTATAGAAACTTATATAGCGCCATGGAGCAGAGCAGAACGTCAACTCCCTCGCAACCTTCCAGACCACCTTCTGCATTTGAGATGGGGGTATTGCTTGAGGCAATGCAGTCAAACGCCAAGTCTATGCAGGCTAATGTTCAAGAAGCGATTTCCTCAGTAAAAACTGATGTGCAGGCAACTATGCAAATGAATGCTAGGTCCACACAAGATGCAATACAACATAATGCTAGAGATACCCAGGAGGCAATTTCCGTGGTACAAAGTAATGTTGAAGAGGCAATTTCCGTGGTACAGAGCAATGTAGAAGAGGCTCTTTCTTCTGTCAGGACTGAGTTTCAAGCCAACGCTATAAATACACAGGAGGCAATTGCCTCGGTACGGGATAATGTCAGGGAGGAAATCTCTGCAGTACATTATAATGTAAGAGAAGCTCTAACGGAAGTCGTGGCTCGCATTGAACGGTTAGAATCGCCCATACCAACGCAGAAAACTGTTGTGAGTTCGAACCCTGGTACCTTCACCACTGCAATTACTGTAGACGCTCCTTACCACTCGACCATCGGCCTGGAAGAGAGTTCGGGTGCCAGGCCCAAAGACTTTGCCTTACCGCCCAACCCTGGTATATTACGGAGGAGCGAGCGACTGCTGAGTAAAGCTCCTATTTCATATAGAGCGGTAGGAGCCCGAGGGGCTTGGCCGCCTCAGTCCGGACGGAGTTCGAACCCGGGAGCCACCGCCTCCCTTCCTCCCTCTATCTCTCTGGACTACGACTCACAACAGTACGCGGTCCCTTCGCGCGTCGGACCGGAAGTGGCGACTCCGGGAGCGTACGCAGGGGCGGGCGTTACATTACAGCACTTTTGTCTAATGAAAATTCTAATCAAATCAATATATAGGCCTACGCGTCCACTGTATTATAGAAAACGTCGGCAAAATTTTAGAGGTGTTTAAGATCGCTCTTATGAAATGCCCAATGATCGATCAAAATAGGCCTACATGTAATTGCTTTAATATGCTACTCACGTGGGCTCTGGAGAACCGACAGCTTCGCATGGTAGGCTGACTGTAGCCCCGTCGCGGTAGTCATAGATTTTCTCTGGTCCAGCGGAGATGCTAGGAGGAAGGCGAACTGAAATAGAATTAAAATGAATGGAAATAAAATGCTTTAAATCTATGTCTACCTGTTTAATGATTTTATATGGCGCGCCATCAAGATAGCTATAGTTATATTCAGAGGAATATAAGACACCGACCAAGGCATGTCCAAAAAGGAATGTCTTGAGTGGTTTACAAAATAATTTTAAAAATAATAAACAAGTCCTTCGGAATGGAACGCAGGTAAAAGGCAGGCGCGGATTTAGAGGGGGCGGAGCCGGCGTACGCCCCCTAAACCTGCAGAACTGACCTAAAACTAATATAATTGCAATTTGGGAATAGGATGCTTGAAGTAGCTGGACCGGCAGAATGGAGTTCTCTTACCGGAGCTCTTTTACCTACTTACCTGAGTTGCTAGCAGACGTTACCCACGTAACCAATGACTTTTGCCGTGACGTCATTCACAAAGTTCATGTACAGACAAAATTTACGTAAATAGAAATTGGTCAATTAAAAAATATGTCGAGTGGTCCGCCATCAAAACGGCTTAAATAAGCAGTTTTATCATTCGCGAATAAGCCGACTGCCGTTGGTAAGACATAAGCCTATCTTAGGCCTAAATCTCAAAAGATGGCATATGATTATCATTATAATTTAGACAGTAGTTTGAAATTTGTATCTCCGCTCTAAAAAAAATTCGTGCATACTTGAATGTGGCAACATGGAAATAATTTTTTTACAACAAGACATGTAGGCCTATACTGATATTGTAAAAAAATTCCATCAAAGAAAACTTGCACATAAATTTTTTATGGCACTTTATGTAAAGGGTGGACCAAAAAAAAGATAGCGCGAAGGTTTTTTGCCAATATCTTGGCCAGAAGTAAGAATTTTGTAAATACAGTTGTGCAAGCTTAAAGGCAATTCATATTTACATTCAAAGGCCAAATTTCAACAAAATATTTCAAACAGAAAAAAAGTTATATCACTTTTAGTCAGTCTACCCAATGTTTTTTGACGATCCACAAACATAACGCAACAAAAAGTGACACAAAACGATTTTATTAAGTCAAATATTCAATAATTGTTATCAAATGAACTTGATAGTGCTTCACAGCTTGTGTTCAATGTGTCCACCACCAGTGCCAAACTTTTAAGAGCCTTTTTTAAAGTTCTTGATGGCCTTGTTGATGTGTTCCACGGGTAAATCTTCAAAAATAAACCAATGCAACTATCAATAATTCTCTTATCACTCTTGATTTTGGTTGCAGGTGGTGGTAGTTCTCCAACATAGCTCTCCTCACTTGATAAAACATTGGGTTGAAGCCAGAAGTTTTGAGGGCCATTGACTTTTCTCAATGAAACCTGAACAATTTACATTGAGCCGATCTCCTTTCATCAAGGGCATATTTCTTAACTCTCAATTTAACTCTTAACTATTCCGCTCTCACTGTTTTATATCAGAGCAAGCAGAGATTATAGGTTTAGCACCAAGACCTTGCTCACGAAG
This sequence comes from Lumbricus rubellus, assembly GCA_945859605.1. Lineage (NCBI taxonomy): Eukaryota > Metazoa > Annelida > Clitellata > Crassiclitellata > Lumbricidae > Lumbricus > Lumbricus rubellus. Next base: position 1,816,416 of record OX243824.1, on the reverse strand, counting down.
TGTCTGAAAACACATTTTTTCTGTGATGGACACCATGAGCAATTTGAATTTTTAAAGATATTTCAATTTATTTTTTAATAGCAAAATTATTAATCTGACAGGCTATTTATTTACCCACTTGATCGTCATCTTGCTAAGTGACTTCACAGTGATGTGTAGCTACACTGGTACCCTCTTTCTTTTCTAAATAATAATATTGATAATAATAATAATTAATATAATAATATAAAAATAATACTAATAATAACAAGTTGTGTAATAATATGGCAGTCATGGTGTAGCTTACGAAGGTATGGAAAAACAAGTCCATTAGTACTCAAACCAAGCTTCGTTTGATGAAATCCTTGGTCTGGTCAGTCGCAACCTATGGTTGCGAATCATGGGTGCTCAAAAGGCGGAGGAAAAGCAGATACAGAGTTTCGAGAACAAATGTACCCGTAAGCTTTCACGCATTTCCTGGATGCTCAAACTAACTAGGGAGCAAGTGTATCGGTTGGCCGGAACTTCACCAGAGCTCTTGGGTTCCATCAAGGCTCGCAAACTCTCCTATTTCGGTCATATCAACAGGATCCCCCAGGATTGTGTCGAAAAAGCCATCATGCTGGGTCACGTGGAAGGATATCGACGCAAGGGTAGACCGCATATTAGCTGGATTGACAACATTCTGGCCTGGTCCCGTCTTTCCGGATCCCATCTTCTCGCTGCTGCACGCAACAGGAGACAGTGGAGAGCTCTAGTTCATGCATGTGACCAACCGTCGCGCAGCGACGTCAGTGATTGACATGACATAATACTAATCGTGGGGTGCAGTGGTGTAGTGGGTATGTTCGCTGCCCTACAGCCGGAGGGTTGCAGGTTCGAATTCACCTCAAGCTGCCATGTAGGGACCTTTCGCAAGTTCTTCACTCGCAATTACTCAATGCTTCAAGCGTGAAACTCTGATTCAGTGTCCGCGCTGTAGTCGGGAGCGCTTCGGAGTAGCAACCTTGAAGGGGCGCTATAACAAGAGCACATACAAACAAACATTATTTATATATTGATATTGCCATAAATCATTATTATATAACAATAATAATATTGATTTATGGCAATATCGAGGCTATTTGATAATAATTATTGTACATAAATATGAATCGCCTTTCAGCCTGTGAAGTTTGGTCGGAAAACCCCAAATCCTTGTGCAATATCTAAATACTTTCCACGATATTGTGGATTCTGGATACCGAGTACTAAGAGTATTTCGTGAGACTTAGAAATATCCTCGACATTGGATTATAGATATTTGGATAGCTCTAGAGCGGCTTGACCAAATTTCATGATTTTATTTCTACCTGCAGAGTTTTTTGCATAGATTACAGAAATATAATATGTATTATTGTTTATCATATATAATTTGAGTGGAATTCAATACCAAGGTACCTTTATATTCATTTAATATTCAAACTTGAAAATAATCATTGAACAATATCTTCATAATATGCCTTGAACAATGCATTCATATTTTATTTTGAAAGTAGGCTGTCTATGTGGCTGCCAATAACTTGATTACTGTTTCACATAATGCTGGATATTTGCTCTCAAATTTCATAAAATCAAAGGGTCAAAAACATTCCCAAAGGGTACTAAATATAATTTTTGGGCATTTCTGAAACCAGAACAATTGACAAAGTGTGTCAAAAATGGTCCGTTTTGGTATTGCAGGTTGGAATTATGAGTGGTAGGCTATTTAACATGTCTTGGTCAAGTTAGCTTGACCTAATTTGTGTACTGTCAATAACTTGACAAGCATATCTTACCAGATGTTTCCCTCTTTTACCTCCTTATGCCTGATTTCTGCACAGGGAGCGCTACTGAATAGCCCATACTGCAAGATACCTTTCTTAACCAGACACTATATGATATGATTTAGTGTTGTGTCCTCATAAGAGCAATTGTCCCCGTTCTTCTTGTTCTGAAATCCAATCTTGTTTGCCTAACTAGAATTGGCACAGTCTTCAGAGCTAGCAAAACATGATGATAAGATCACAAGTCGGTCAGTGCCAAAAAAGACAGCTTGAGATAGTCGTTGATTTTATTCTATTCTGTACTGCCATATTTAGAGATTTTTTAACGTGCATCTCACAATGCAGCCCAATCAAAGGTACTTCGAGCCCAAAGATTCCTCTGGTCGTCCGCTCCGCTCTACGTCTAGCTATTAAAGACCGTCATGACCCTCTATTACCACAGTCTCGAACTGCCAGGACATTGTTCCTATGTTTCTGTTGACCCTTTGCTGTGAACTGAACTTCCTCAAAAAATTTTAACAAGAGAATGGGCATGAACAGTAGTGATCCCAGATAAGATCCAGCTCGAGCTATATATATATATATATATATATATATATATATATATATATATATATATATATATAGTGGTAGAATATAGTGGCAGAAGGTAATTTCCCCGCAGAGTCAATAGAGGCATATGGAAACGAAGCTGTGACAGTCCGAGACTGGTACTAGAGGGTCATGACGGTCTATAGAGCGGAGTGGACAACCAGATAACATAAAATAACATGGGTTTTAAAGTAGTTCAGAAGACGCTGGGTCTGTGTTAGAACCACTGCAAATTTGACTTGGAACATCTAATAGCCCAATTTTCCTAGCTTCCTTTTAAACGCTGAGACCGTGTCCACCGACACAGTGCTATAATCCAAACAGTTGCATGTATATTAGATACGCCGCCTGATAAAAAATAAAGGTAGCGTGGATATGGACCCAAAAACAAATCTTTTAAGACCGGAGACAACACACGTCGCCAATAAGCAATCCTTGACTAGCACAACTTGCCTGTAATATCGCTCATATACAAACACCAGTAAAACTACCATCACAGAATGATCAAAATCAAGTGTAAACTTATACCAAAGCAAAATAAACATTTATTATAACTATGCGCATGAATTATAACACTGATCGAATTTTTCTTAATTAATAATGAGCTTTTTAATGTTGATGTCGGACATCGCGAAGGCGTTTAAAAGTAAACTCAGATTGAAATTTTAGTGAAACAAGTAAGTAAATCGGTCACTTAAACAATAAAACTTTAAAAATTTATTTCTCGTAAATGTGCAACTTTTCTTTGATGGAAAATGACACTTAAGCTGTTCAATAATATGTAAATACGTGTTTAAAATTCCATCGTGCCCCGTGAAAGAATGCACGAAAATTCACATTTTTGGTGGTCAGACTACCGCCTAATTTTGAAATTCGTCGTGCTGATTATAGCTGCCGAAAGCGTTCAGCTGCCGATATTATGGACAAAAGCAAATCAAGGATATACATGTAGAACTAGGCCTACTCCAGGGCTTAAAGTGTGGCAGGGACGGTCATGGACGGCGTCCTGGCACTTATTTATCCTATGACTTATTTGGCCAGCACGGTCGTCCATGACTGCATGAACGCCGTCAAATGGCTCCATTTGAGGTCGACACCGCCAAAAATGCGCTGGTCGCTGGGGCTCCGCCCCAGACCCCGCTGGGGCAGCTTACGGTAAAGACAAAACAAAACCTTTCTCTTTTACAATAACATTTCGATTTTTATTGTTATCCTGGTAGCTTGCGACACTGAAAAACCACTTATTCTTGAAGTTTTCGCGACTTTATCGTTTACAAATTGCTGGCAAACAAGAGCCTAAAATGGCTCCATTTGAGGTCCACACAGCCAAAAATGCGCTGGTCGCTGGGGCTCCGCCCCAGACCCCGCTGGGGCAGCTTACGGTAAAGACAAAACAAAACCTTTCTCTTTTACAATAACATTTCGATTTTTATTGTTATCCTGGTAGCTTGCGACACTGAAAAACCACTTATTCTTGAAGTTTTCGCGACTTTATCGTTTACAAATTGCTGGCAAACAAGAGCCTAAAATGGCTCCATTTGAGGTCCACACAGCCAAAAATGCGCTGGTCGCTGGGGCTCCGCCCCAGACCCCACTGGGGGAGCTTATGACACTAGAACTGAAAACAAACTCCACCTATGCATTACTTATTTTACATCTATTTATTGTTACCTGGTGCGGTATGTGACCTGGATTTGTCTTATTTTCAAATTAAACGAATATATGCGAGATATTGAGCATTATTTTTCCATTGTTATCAGTCCTCTAAGAATAATTTTATTGAGTTTTTGGAGTATGATCTCATTGTCAACATCAGATCTCTTTGGCTCGATGTTAAACTCAACGATGATATCTTTATGTTTGTTTTATGACGCTTCATGGCGAATTCAGTCGACCATAAATTTAGCACCGAAGTACATGGTTGGTGAGGCCTACAAAGTGTATCTTTCGAGTGTAACTCGAGTGGATATGAATCTTGAACTTCGAATCCCACGCTCATTCAAATCGAGGCTACATGCGCAGCTCGTAAAGATGACACGTGAATTAGTAACTAGCTAATAATGCAATAACCAATATTTTACATACCAATTTCTGGCCTGGGTCGAGTATTGTATTGAGTGAACTTATAGGGGGAGAGGGTCGTGAAGGACGTGACAAAAGTACCGTGTGTGCAATGGTCTCCCACTAACCTTGCGACTTTTGCCTGGACTAAATTCACCTGCTTTCTATAAGTCACTCAAATCCTACGGTTTTTTAGCTGTGGCTGGATGGGAGCGCCTCTCAGTAGGTATATTAAAGAGGCGCTATAATTATAAATTCTCGAAATGAATGAATTAATAAGACAGCCATGTTTGACAGGGTATTTTGCGTAGGGGTCATGAGACTGTTCTGCTAATTTTGTTATTTTCATTCCGGATGATGTGATTGCATGTGTTTGCTTTTTTCTGTACCATCGATAATTATTGAATGGTTCAACATACACCGGCGTAATAGACGCACTATTCTAATATAGTGCATTGATTGGTGCTAATAATAATAATGCATGTAAGAGCACTTGTTGCAGCACCCCTTCAGGATTACTACGCAGAGGCGCTCCCAACAAAAGCGCGGCCACTAAATCGGAATTTCACGCCGAAGCGCATGAGCAATTGCGAGTTTAGGACTTGCTCAGAGTCCATACGTGGCGGCTTGAGAGGGATCCGAACTCGCCACCTTCAGGTTAAATAATTAGTCAAATACAATACAATACAACACAATACAATACAATACAATACAATACATACGATTGAGCTTCGACGGCGTTGAGTAATATTGTGAGTGGGTGAATTGCGTCTCACGGTCCCACATAGTAACCGTTTTAGTGGATAAGGATATCTTGAATGCAAAGGAAGCGAAATAACGAAAATTATATCCTATTAGTCCGGGATGTCAGCGAAATAACGAAAATCATATCCTATTAGTCCGGGATGTCAGCGAAATAACGAAAATCATATCCTATTAGTCCGGGATGTCAGCGAAATAACGAAAATCATATCCTATTAGTCCGGGATGTCAGCGAAATAACGAAAATCATATCCTATTAGTCCGGGATGTCAGCGAAATAACGAAAATCATATCCTATTAGTCCGGGATGTCAGCGAAATAACGAAAATCATATCCTATTAGTCCGGGATGTTAGCGTCTCTGCGTAGAAATTCTGAGTGGGTGCTATAAAACTGGAAAAAACGGGTAAATCCCATTTTTCAACTGGCACTCTATCACATTTATCTTAGAATTTCTTCCTGAACTCAAAAATTAAATTATATTTCATTTTGCTATAGCACCAAAATGCATCATAACGATGTTTTCGACGGCTAAGAGCTCGAACTTTTCATCTGTTAATATTTTATGAATTCGTCATGCACCGCTTATATAGCAGCATTGCATCGCATTGCAAAGGTGTCTGAAATAGCGTATTAGCAAAAGATACACAATAGTTTGTCATTGCTTAAATCTGTCCGATTCAGCGCTTACAAAGCAGAAAGTCATCACGTTTTAAAGGTGTATAAGTTTCTCACTCAGATAGAGTGTTTATTAATTTTGTCTAGCCATCGGTCTGCCTGACTATCTATATATCCCTCTATAAATATATCACAATAGCATCTTAATAATATCTGGCAAACTGAGGTATTTATAGATACCAGATAATTATAGATACCTCCGACAAATAAACAAAGTTAATCAATTAGAAAATTAATACTGTTATTTAAGTAAACGTACTAGGAATATACTTACTATCTGGTACTGGATCTTGAGCATTGATGGTTGTCAGTATGGCAGCCGACAGAAGTAGCAGGTCAGATATGAACGCCATATTTGTAGTAGAAATCGCTGATCGAAAGTGTAGTCAACACAACTTCGACCATTTACACTTTTTCTGTCTCTGTCTCTGTCTGTCTGTCTCCCTATCTGTTTCTCTATGCCTCTGCCCGGCTGTCTGTGTGTCTTCTCTTTGTATTGATCGTTCTTTGTGGCGTATGCTAACCTAAGCGGACAAAATAGACATAGATTAACATCAAAATTAATATATAGGCATAGCCAGAGAGAGCTGTTATTTACATCTGCAATTCTGCATTGCTCTGTGTTGCATTACACGAAGGGTTAACATAGATAAGCAATGAAAGAATAGGAAAGGTCATCAGATAATAAAAACTTGGAACTTCCTACCGGTATTTGGATTTTAATTTTTGACAGAAGGACTAAAAAGAGTGAATGAAACGTAAGAGAAGAAAGAGCACACCAGCAAAAGCACTAAGCGAAATAATGGTCATGAGAGACAGAAAAATCATCCCTGTGCATGGGCGCCCGCACCATAGGTCAAGGGGGGTCGCGTGAACCCCCCCTGGAAATCATGACAAAATATTGATAATCACTCTTTCTGTAAAAAATTATAGTGGTAAAACGGGACAGAATGCCCACGAGTCATTGTGTTCTTTTACTTCACCAACTTTTGTTGTGTATCTTCTGGTTAGCTTTACGTACTGAGCAACACTAGATGGAGCCTATGTGTAAGCTTATGTAACTGGAGACGAAGAGACGAACAGAGCCAACCCTTCAGCCACCGTCAAGGCCCAAGTGTTAGATTGATGGCATCTGATAACCTTTATGTGATGTAGGTCAACGATCAAGCTTTCTGTTTCAGTCTAATAATTATAGCCCCCACTCATCCGCACATCATACACACCCTGTGCCTCATGATTCCCTTTCCAAGGTATACAGCCAGCCATATATAGAGCACGAGGACGATGCATGGTCTCATCAAACGAGTCTCCCGCACACATTCTTGTACTCATGGATGACATCAGCGTTTGCAGTTGTGATTTTCACTTCCCTCTGCCTCCCACGCCGTTTCAACTCAAAACATCATCCACCATAGCTCTCTGTTTAACTCCTCGCTTGACACTCCGTAGCCTATAGGTGGACTTGGCATTAATGGTCGTCTGGTGTGCATCAGTTTCTATTCCTCCTATTTACATTATGCCGATCAAAGACTCAAAGCTGGTCCTGACCTTAATTAAGGAAGGGTCAGTAGGCTCGAAGACATGATGTATGATAATATATTGTACGAATCGTGGAGATTGGAGACCTGGCAGGCTGGCACTCTGAGCCCGAATCTTTCGAATCTTTCGAAGACTAGCCTATGCAGCATGTGCAAAATTAATCTGGTCGTTGACAGATTTTCTCCAAATCGGGAAATGGGGAGGTGCAATAGGTTATAATTATCATTCCACAAGGCCGGTGTCGCGCGACAGAGTCTCCCCCCTAAAAGTCTCCCCCCGGAGACTTTATTTCGAAATAGATTCTCCCCCGGAGGATCTGTTCTAGAATAAATTCGCCCCCCGGAGACTATATTCCGAAATAAAGTCTCCGGGGGGAGAGAATATTTCCTCCGTCCACGAAACAAAGTCTCCCCCGTTGATCGTGAAATCGGCTACAGTCGCATAAAATTAATAGATGAGCATATCAAACCGTTAGTTTGCGTTGCTAACACGATAACACGTCATTTAACACGAACATTTATATACTTTTACACCAGAAAAATGTCTTCCAAAACAGATTTTCAGCCAGGGGGAGACTTTGTTTCGGGGGGAGACTTCGTTTCGGGGGGAGACTTTATTTCGTGACACCGGCAGAGTTGACATAGAGACAAAAGACTGCTTATTAAGACGACTATGTATACATGTATGTGTGTGTGTGTGTGTGTGTGTGTGTGTGTGTGTGTGTGTGTGTGTGTGTGTGTGTGTGTGTGTGTGTGTGTGTGTGTGTGTGTGTGTGTGTGTATCTATATAATTATATATATATATATATGGGCAATTCCACCGTCACTGACGTAACATTCAGACAGAAATGTTGCATCGTGTTTAATTCTAGCAGACTATCATATCACTGCTTTGCCAAAAATTTTATGCCACATTATTTAACTATATACGCCTTCTTAAAAGACAAAAAATATTTTGCAGGAAATATTTATGGGTATTTTTAAAAACAGTTTTTGAGTGTCGTCACTGACGTAACGCATTTTGGACACCAAAATTATTGCAATTCATGTACGCATCAAAATCTTCTGAAATATCGCTGCAAAAATTTTATTAAAGTTTTTAAAATTATTAGTACAAGTTGTGGCATACATAGAAAGTTAAAAATTCTTATCCAAAACTCACTTAGTCATAATTTCACTGCTGATTAGATGTCACTGACGTAACATTAAAATGTCACTGACGTAACGCTTCCGAAAAGACAAATACTACTTGCAGTAAATTTACCAGTTATGGTTCACAAGTATGTAGGAATACTTTATAAATCATCCAGTGTTGTTGGATACTGCAATGTGTTCACCTAGAGTGAAAAAGCCCCTTCTGTTTACCACTAGGCTGTTGGCTTCATACTCACTAATGTCTTTGCATTTCCACAAGTTTGAACACCGAAATACCAGCTCATGGACTGATTTAATCGATATTTCATTGCTTTCTCGTAGTGTAGAAGGCAAATTCTTCAAATCAACCTGACATTTTCGTGATACTTGTAGCAACAAACATTATGATACTTTACACTCACTGAAAAACAAGTTTTTGACACAGAATTTTGCAGAAGTTTGTTTTGGTTTCTGTGTCCCATTTTCCGTGGAATTGCCCATATATATATATATATATATAAATATAGGCCCTACACGTGTATGTGTATATTCTTGTGGGTTTGTCAAAGAAAGCACAGACTATGCAGATCAGTTCATCTCGAGATCCGTTGCACATGCGAGTGGCGCTCAGTGGAGGATTATAAATAAATGTAAGATAGCCTGAAATTGAGAAATAAATGTTGTGCTGCAGTGTGTAGCGTAGTCTCTTTGAAATTCTAAAGGCAAGTTTATCCGTTGTTTGGAAGTCATCAGCTGGAAGGTGTCACGGTAAGTATACTACCAAATGAACAGTGCAAGTGTACTGTGTTAAATACTGCTTTAACTGTTGAGACTGCATTTTGTGGGGCACAGTGGTGTTTGGGTATGATCGGTGCCTTGGAAAAAAGACTGAATTTATGGAGAAAGTAACCGACATCTTTGGTAGGGATGAACGCCGATTACAGACACACTGCAGCACAACATTACAGAGACTGATGCTCAAGAACATTGGGGCAGTTAATTGTCGATAGGGGATTTAGTCGTTAACTAGAGGTATGGGCCAATTGGATATCATAATTATTACTGGCCGACCACGACTAAAGTCGGATACTTATGAATTAGGCAAACTTAAGTCTCACAGTCTTGACTGACCCCCCCTGCAAAAAATCCTGCGGGCGCCCATGTCCCTGTGTAACTGGAAAGAAGGGGTTGTGCAATTGTATTGTATTGCATATATTGTATTGCATTAAAACATTTTTAAATTGCAATGTGAAAATTCAAAAGCTTCTTAAAATGCCCTGATTGGTTCTTATATAATTGCTTATTAAGCGCTGTAATATGCTGAGCAAATTTCTGTCCAGGGTAACGGCCTCTGTTGTCATAGACCCTGGTCAAATCGGATCCATCCATCAATCTTCCATAAGTATCTTAAAACTTTTAATTGTCTCAATTATTCTTTAAAATTAATGTGGTCGATGTACTTCACTTGGGCAATTAAGCTGTCGTACAATCTCTATCGTAGTGATCACTGTTGTTGCAGTTTTTTAGTC
>OX243824.1:1634317-1806140 GCA_945859605.1 Lumbricus rubellus | reverse complement strand
AGGGTCCTACCACTGAGAAAGCACTGTTCTGCATAGTGGAAGTATACGAGCAAAAGGAACAGACCAATCATCGTTATACCATTGCATGGTGCCAGTGAATTGCGCTGGAAGTGCAAGCAGAAGCAGTTGTATTAGTCTTTCGTCAGATGTGGAAATTTGCATCCTTCCCATTGGATACTTCGTCTTGAATCGTTGCTATGAAAGACGATATCGGCGATCTCTTGACCGTGCTGATAGTTGTCAATGGGTCACCTAACTTCGCTGACCTCACCGCCTCTATCATCGGGACCAACCAGACCACAAGGAAAGTCCTGTAACACAGCACAAGGACAACCGGAGCGCGGTGGTGTAGTGGGCATGTCCGTTGCCTTGCAGCCGGAGGTTTGCATGTTCGAATCCAGTCAATCCACCTCAAGCCGCCGCGTTGGGACCTTGGGCAAGTCCTTCACTCGCAATTGCTTAGTGCTTCAACGTGAAACTCTGAATCTGTGTCCGCGTTGTAGTCGGGAGCGCTTCTGAGTAGTAATCTTGAGGGGCTCTATAACAAGTGCACTTACATATAAAACCGAAACGTTTTTGGTCCTCAATCTCTAGTCTAATGGGACATGGCATACACACGATCTCCTGGTCCTTTGTCTTTCACTGTAGAGGTCTTCCTCCAGGTGATATCATCCGATCAATTCAGTTATGTGAACGAATCTTAACAATTTCCCTAACATTCAATACAATTCCTTGACGTACACACCTGGGAACAGGAAGCCGATTTTAGTTTTTCAGAAAGCGTTACTTATAAATCACAACTAGTCTCAAATTATAAGGTGTTCAAGAGAAATATCCAAAATAGATAATTCACAGTTTTCAGCAATGCTATAATTGTCCAGGGTAACGGCCTCTGTTGTCATAGACCCTGGTCAAATTGGAATCCTCCTGGTGCATTATGATAGTTCGTCATAATATCCGGTTAAACACCTTTATATCGATGATATTTCAGCTTTCAATACTAATTATTTTCTATCACATGTTGCATTGGATTTGCTTAGTCGTCAAGTCGCTTTGTCGTAAAACAACTTCTCACTACAATGATTTTCATGTTATTGGTCAAGAAATAGTTCTTAGGTGAAAGACGACAGGAGAGTCGAACTTCCCATAATCCCGCTTTCTATTTTTTATTGATCAATGCTACGCCTCTGACAACAATGCATTTCGACAACTGTCAAGTCAAGTCGTTAAGCGCCTCAATTAGGCCTATGCGAAATGTATCAGGCTCAGTTTAAACACCTTTTAAAATATTTTTCTTAAAATTATATAAAAGTCACACTTTCGATCGATCAATTCATTGTCTTACAAAAAACGTCGAGTCACTGGCCGCAAGATGGCGTTAAAGAACCAAAAAAACGAAAAGTCATGATTAAGTTCCATTATTGAGTCGTTTTGCAAATTCGTTAAATAACGGCTGACGCAGTCGGGGACAACAGAAGAAAAGCTGGGAGGATGCGATATAAAAAATTAAGTTTTTTACAATACAATACAACTGAAATTTGATAATGCCCTACTTACAAAGCTCAGACGTGTACATTGAAGTTCGGTGGTACATGTAATTAAAATTATCTATACTCTATAGGTAGACCGAAAGAGGAAAGTTTTCAGTTTAGAGCGAAAGACAGTTTTTCTAGAGGAGTTACGAACATAAGGGGGCAGAGAGTTCCAGATGTAGGAATCAGCTGCTCTAATTGAAGAAAGAAGACACTGGAAACAGATACAAGTGGACGAAAAGGATTCGATTGGCTGACCCCTCGCCAGAGGGATTAAAACTAAGATTTCCATTTCGGAAACATTAGCATTGTCTGCAACGCAAGGGTTATCTTGAAGATTATTATCTTGCAAATAATATAAGAATTTTCCACTATAATTTTGAGAATCACTGGTATTCGCATATGTTTTAGCCAATATATTTGCTTTTTCTAAGTTGGTTTCGGCTATCAACCCATTACAACTTGGAGTAGGAATGGAACTATAGGTCGCAATATTTACCAGTCGTTGGAATTAAATTCTGAATCATTATCAAAGAATATTGCAGATGCCGCACTCCAGATCAAAAACTGAGCATGCTTTCTAGACTTAGCTTTACCAATTATAGTTGACAAGACTCCAAGAACAAAAGATTTTAACTTCGTAATTAGGTCATCATCTTCTTCTGCATCTTCTTCTGCACCATTTATTTTCTTATATATATATATATATATAAATATATATATATATATATACTTGTTACATTAAGATCTTTATCACTGAATGACAAGAACTGTTTTACTAAATCATCAGATGAATTTTCACTACTAGATGGGATTTTCTCATCAGTGGGTGGCTGTGTATCTATGGGAATACTTACAACATCCTTCTGATTTCCTTGAACATTTTTTTACTTTTGATGCATAAGTAATTGGCATAATTATCATTCGTTTTCAGGACCCTGACATGAAGGTTGAAGTTTATTTCTATATAGCATCAAAATTTACAACTTCGAGGTGTCTTCTTAACGTCAAAATAATTCATTTATTATAAACGTGTAACTAGTGCCAGAGTCATCGAAGTCGACCATGATAATTATTATTATGTTGACGAAAACGTCTAAGAAATTTAATTCTTTCAAAACAACGATAAAGATAAAATATGCTATCATATATCCAAGTCGTTCTATTAACCACTCCGTTTTGACCATGACTGGGTCTGGAGCACATTGAATAGTTAGGCTTATAATGAAAAACGCAATATGAATCCTCATAGGCCTAATATGCGTTTTTAGATTACACGATCAAAAATAGCAGATTTTGTTCCGGTGTTTAGAGTCCGAAGTTTCTATACCCTCCATCAACAATAGTCAGTTTTAGAGTCATCAATGAAACAATGTCTTCTAATTTAGCCTACAGATAGACAAATGTAGACGTTCTAACTAGAAATTAGACCCTTCCCCCGTACGCATCCGTACACAAAACGCCTAAATTTCCCATCCTTGCGTACATGTATATGTAATACGTGGACAACCCCATCTAATACAAGACAGAAATAATTATGTAAATTTCTCATTATGGCCGTCAACGACTTTTGATCACATATGGGATGTCGCTATGTTGTTCGATACAATTAAACTCTCTGATCTTATGCGGAAAAGTGATGAGAATAATTTGGGGTGATGAATGTATCGTTCGGATTACTGTTGAACCGCCACAGAAACATTTAGAATAGTTTTAATAAATAACCATCATAATCCGACTTGGATGCTTCTAAGGCGCCGCTATTCTTGACGGCGTGAAGCGGCAAGAGGTCGCTTAGCGCTCTAATACTGCTTAGACACCTTGATATCGTATATTTCTTTTATATTATAACTTGCGTGTTCTTAAAACTGCAGCTTTCAGCGTATCAAAATTCCCTTGATATTGGTATTGGTTTCATTTTAAAGTTAATCAATGCAATCAAAATTTGAAAAAGCGGTGTCGCAGGAGCCACCTTATTCACAATTCACATTGTTGGACGCGGTGGTGTAGTTGGTATGTTCGTTGCCTTTCAGCCGGAGAGTGGTAGGTTCAAATAAATCCATCTAAAGTCGCCTCGTAGTGACCTCGGGCAAGTTCTTCACTCGAAATTGCTTAGTGCTTCGGCGTGAAACTCCGACTCAGTGCCTGCGCTGTTGGCGGGGTCGTTTAACAGTATAAGTCTAAAAAGGGGCGCTATAACAAGTGCACATAGTCATACATTGGCTCAGTCAAAACATGCAAGGCACAAAAGAAGACTCAGTGTCCGCGCTGTAGTCGGGAGCGCTTCTGAGTATATTTCTTGAAGGGGCGCTATAACAAATGCACACACAAACAAAGTATTTTACTTACTTTCACTTGCTTAATTATCGTAAAGAAAAAATCGCTATCAACTTACATCTTAAACACCTTTAAATTGCATATTTAGTGTTTATATAAAGTTTTTGAGAAAGACGACGGTTATTAGCTGCGAAATAATCAGTAGTTAGTCGCTATCTAAGGCGCGTGCATAATTCTACCAGAAACGGTGTGAATATTATTGTGCATAGAGAATTTCTTTTGCCATCAATCGCCTTCCTTGCTTTTAAACTGTGAACTGTGCTTAATTTCCAGTTTAGTGGATGGTGTAGGCAACTGAGGCTAAATCCAGGACGATATCGAAAGTCTTAGTCGCAGTCAAACTCTGACTTGATGGCAACAAACGGACAAAGTGATATGGACGATGTGCGGCGCGATGGTGTATTGGTGGCGTCGTTGCCTTGGAGCCGAAAGGTTCGAGGTTCGAATCCACCCTCAAGCCACCGCGTAGGGACCTTGGGCAAGTCCTTCACTCACAATATGCTCAGCGCTTCGGCGTGAAACTCCGATGCAGTGTCTGCTATGCATTCGGGAGCGCCTCTGAGTAAAAGAGAGAGCTTGAAGGAGCGCTATAACAAGTGCAAATACAAACAAAGACACGACCTGTTCGCCGTCTCGCAGCATATATGCTATTCAGAGGCAGTTTCAGCGCAGAATGTCGAGTTGAAAGTAGGCCTAACGTTTTAAGGGAGAGCGAGAGTATGCGGGGAAGAGCCCAGACATGAGCTTGGCCTGACAGATTTGAGAGAAAATGCTACTAGAAAATCTTGAGGATAGGATGGACACAGAAGATCAACAATGACGAAGTCTACAAGAGGGTGGATATGACTGAGAATCTGATGCAGAAGATCATCCAACGAAAACTGAAATTGTTCGGACATATCTGCAGAATGAAAGATGATAGAAAGATTAAGACTCTGATGTTTGGAATAATGGAGGGCAACAACAAAAAGAAGAAAGCCGCATCGAGAGTGGGCTGATGACATTGTAGATTGGTGCGGAGAAGACCTACAGCACCTGGGGCACGCGGCCCAGGACAGACTCAAGTGGAGAAACACTGTGAAGAAGGCGTCGGACACCTACGGGCATTGAGCACACGGTTGTTGACGATGATGATGACAGATTCTGAAAGCAATTGTAATTATAATTAATTGTACTTTCACATGAGGGATGGGTACACAAGAAGTTACAAAATTAAATACAATACCAAAAAGTACAATAATTTTAATTTTTCATAAACAAGTATTGTGATCCCATATTTAAGTGCAAAGGCGCCTCTATTCTTATAGACGCTGCATGGGTGTTTCGAAAAATATTTATTTTCTTCATGTCTGCGTCGTCCAGCATGTAGAAGTCACTTAAATGTTGCATCCTAATGAAAGCTCTTTTAGACACCTTTATGTTTGTAGTTCCAAAATTATATATATAACTGCCTCAGCGATCTTATGTACGTTCCTTCGTTCCGATCCGCATGGCAGATACCGTTAAATAGGCTAATAATTGATTGATGAGGTGGGGATAGTTGTGGGCGGTAGAGGTCACAAACAGAAATCCTCTGAGTAACGCTGCAACTCCCGAGTGGTGCAAGCATGCTGAAGGGGGTGGCGAGCGTGGATGGGTAGTGGAATGGGGTGATTGGGTGGAGTGAGAGGGCGTGGGACGGGATGGGGTTGGGAGGGCGGGGTGGTGATGGGTAGTGGCGACGGCGGGGAAAGCCGAAACTGTAAAAATTTCGTTTAGAAATTATTACCTCTTGCAAATAATTATATTATCAATAAACCTCAATGGCACTTTTTTATGGCCCACCCTGTATATTAGATTTGTTTACGTTGTTACGTGTACGCTCTTAGCATAACGAGCGTTCACTCACATGATATCCTTGTATATATATACATATATATATGTTCTGCTTTGCTGTCGTATGTCTACACTGTCGAGGTATTTAAAACTCTCTGTACATAATTCATTGCTGTAAATATTGCTCGTATTAAACGATGAAAATGAATTTGGGACCTTACGAGATTTCTCCTTATAGATACGACGCTAACAATGTTAGACACCTTCGGTGCATTTAATACGGACTATATATATAATTTACATTCTGGCCAAACAACAACTTTTATCAATTCTCCTTTTGAGCAAATTCGAAATGGGGCGCTATAACAAGCGGACTTCCCAAGGCCTATTATAATAATCTTGGATATTTGGAAACGTCTTAAAAAATTCCTATGAATTACCAAAGTGTCGATTTTCGCTTTTCTCCAATATACGTTATTCCTATGCACATTGAACAAGTAGCTGGTTCGTAGCACATCACTCTTCGAAAAAGTTATTATAGACCTCAAAATATTAAGTCTGATATAATTTATAAATCGGATAATTATTACGCCACCTAAAATATTTATAAATAATTTCCATCGGCTTCAATGGTCTTTGTTGACATGAAATGTTCATAGTCTCTTCATTCACCCATTCATCCATTCATCCATCTATCCATTCATTATCCATCCATCATCAATCTATCCATCCATCAATCTATCCATCCATCCAAACGTCCATCCATCCATCCATCCATTAGGGGAGGGGGAGTGGGAGGGGGAGGGGTCAACGTTGTTTAATTACCAGTTTAGTGATTCGTGTAGGCTACAGTACTTTGGTCAAACACATGTCTAAATCTGACTAGTTGGCAACTAACGGAAAAAGCGGTATCCAGTGGGCGACGACCTGTTAACCGTTTAAGTGACGATTGGCGCAAAATCTGTTTTCTGACGGTCGTGTACTAGTTTTCTAGTCGCTCCGTGATGGTCAAAACATGGCGGGGGTACATTTTGCGGTTCGTCCACTTCGACATCAACGATTGTTTTGGAGACACAATGGTTACATGAAACTTTGTAAGCTTATTAGTTTAACTCCGCTGGCCCTGGGAGGCTGGGACGATGAGGCTAGTTATGCTTTTCATTTTCCCCATCACCAAAATTAATGCCATTAATGTGTGACAAGACGCACGCATAGATCGCACAATTATACTGCCCGTGCAATCTTTTACGCGGGCGATACCACCGTCGATAAACAATCCAATAACATTTGGCTCCATTTAGACAGTTGTCAGTTAGACACCTTTATATTAGGAATATAAAAGTTTATAAATAGTATTTTGATTTTTGCTGAACGATCATCAATTGGCTGGATGCTGAAAAATAGTTTGTCACAAGGACGTAATTAAAAATGTTACACAAACCAAAGGAGTATTAAAATTATCGATTCTCCCGGCGATGACTGAACCATGCAAAAAATCTTGTGGCACCCATGAATGGCGGGCCACGTCCCATGGAGATTTGAAATGCGGGGGGGGGCAATGGTCTGATTGCCTCTGGCTCCGCCCCTGTATATAGCGCAACCGCAGCGCCAAAACGGCGGCGCCAAAACGTCACGCACCGGCTTGCTGGAGGTGGAAAAAGGTTCCTCAGGACATGATTGACATTTAGCATTACATTACGAAGCAGCCCAGCATCAGCTCTGGCAACTAATTTCTCCACGTTCTGGAACATCGTGGAAAGGAATCCCAGTCGTCGCATCCGGTTCAACATTTGTTCTAGTTTAGTTCTGTCGTTGCTAATGGTGAACTAACCCCCACAAGGTTGGGGCAGCATAGAGTATCCTCGCGACATAAGTAGCTCGAGCTACCTCGTGGAAAGCGTCAGAGGGCAGTCCATGGGCTCTAAGCATTCTCAGTATCCATGCATGTTGCATGGATACTGAGAATTATTATTATTTTGCGTGGCAAAAAGATGTCGTCAAAATAATAATAATTCTGAACGCTTTTAAACTTTAAAATGCACGGCCTAATTTTTTTCGCTGATCTCAGTTGCCTTACGAAGGTTTACATTGAAACATGTCGATGTAATGGTACTGCTGCAGCCAAAACATCTTGAGTTATTCTTAGATACCTTTAAATCAAATGATAACAATTTTATTTAAGTCTTCTCTTCGTTAAATCTAAAGCTGCTGTTCTTGACAAAGTATCAACGTTGTTAAGTTTTTATCGGATCAAGAGGTAAATAGGCGAATGCAGAATCATAATAAGATTTGAATTCTGCTCACGCACGCATTCTGTCAAGATTTTTTCCCTACCGAGCGCATCCGTATACGCTAAATAGCCTTACTACGACCACATTTCCCTCCATCATACGTCATAATAAATAATTATGGACGGCCAATAATATTGTGTGTGTAGGCCTATTTGCAGTTTACCGTCACTGTGTGGTAACAGAGACCAATAGCGACGCCCTCCTGCTTTATTCAGACTTGGGACTGGCACTGGCAGAGTGCAGCCAGTGGCGGTTTTTCTTCTTTGGCCATCCATCCGTCGCGACATGAACTCAGCCACTGTTTGTTCTTCGAAAGTGCCAGTCTCAAGCCGGGACGAAGTAGGAGGGCGTCGATATATAAAGATCTTTGTTAACACACATAGACGTCGAACTGAAGCTTACTATAGCCTACTACTACTGTGTGATCGCTTCCTTTAATAATAAATGACCTTACGAATAATAATATTTTTTACTCAATGAAATTGATTTAATGCTAAAGATGACTATTAAGTCATCTTTGACACTAGTCATCTTTGTCGTGTCAGTGTCATTAACCCTTAAATGCCGGGCGGTATAGGATTTCCCATACCATTTACTACCATATCGGCATTAAAGAGTTAAACAGCAACAAGAGGTTTCATCGTTTAATAGACATCCGATAGAAGACCTGGGACATAGTGTTTGAGAAGAAAGATAGCTAATTTTCATCCATCAATTTTAAATGTGATATACTATAAAGTTTTGTGTAAACTAATTTAAAAGGTGCGGTCAACATTCGGTTTTAAGTCGGCTGAAGACAAGACAATATAAGACACCTTGGTTTTGATTAATCGTATCCAAACAAATAAAGATTTCGACGGGTTTTTTTCGTGTGAATCCGAAACCACTCCGCACCAAGAGTAGTTGACTTTGCTAAAAGCAGAAGTGAGCAACGGAACTAGTCATTAAAAACGATTTAACCTTAAAGCTAATGCAGATCACCCTGCGTACGTACAAATAAATTTCTCTATCCATTCAGTTACAAAAGTTAATCAGTTAAAGTCGTCTTCGAAACTTCTGTTCTTCAGTTGTGGACGTCATAAAGAGAGTTTTTTTTTTGCCAACGTAGGCCCATAATTATACATTCTACCGAGGCCCAAGTAATAATGTAGACAGCCTTTAGAGACAGTGTTGCATCTAATAATTATAGAAATGTAGACCCTTTTTCATCGAGTATAATTTTGCGGCATTTGAGACAATGTTGCATCTGATTCATCAGCTTTTGTCGTAACTGCTGCTATCAATTGCGCCAGTTCAGAGTACTGTTGTTTCTCGCTCTCTTACCCCTAATGCTTGACCTTGGGCAAGACCTTCACTCGCAATTGCTCGTGCGCTTCGGCGTGAAACTCCGATTCAGTGTCCCCGTTGTAGTCGGGAGCGCCTCTGAGTAGATACCTTGAAGAGGTGCTATAACAAATGCGCGTACACAAACAAATGGTTATTTATGCGAAGCCTTCCGAAGTCGTTAGGAATTTCGATCAACATGCACTGTTAAACACCCATATATCAGTTATTTATTAATGTATATAAGTTTTTTATATAATAATGCATTATTGTAGTTTCGTCGAAAAAAACTAATCGTGGCGATGATAAAAGTTACATTCATAATACGGCCATCAGAGAACGCTAGAATTGCAAACATATTATTTGTCGCATTTACAGTTGTCACTTTTATATAATACATATTTGCACACAGTTTGTGGTGTTGTGTTCACAAAAGAATTCACATAATCAAGAAGAAAACGTTAGTAGCAATTACTACTTCAATTATCACTTAACTCTATTCTGTCTTGCTTTGTTTTTTCTCACAAGACGTCTAGATTACTACATTCAGACCAACATACATGTTGCGAGCTTCAGTAGTTTATTCGAAAAATAATGAAGGTTTGGATACGGGCATGGATAACTCGTAACTGTCTTAGCTGGTAGTAGCAAATGCCGCAGAGTCGATTGATATGATGAAGCGTGGCATCAAGATAACGAACGGTGTTAAGAGAAATTAAATTGCTGGGACACTGTAGCAATTAAGGTCACCCAAATTGCGTTCAGCAAGCTGTTGCCTCGTTTCAAGCCATACGAATTGAGTTTTTGAACGAAGTAAGACGTAAGCGGATACAGAAATATTACAGGGGGTCTTGGGGAAAAGAAAATTAGTTGGTCTTTCGCCAAAAAATCTGATAGCCTTTTTTCCAATTTAAAAAACCGTTGCAATTCCTGTTATTTGAAAGCTGACGAACTTTTTTAGTCAATGCTACTTTTCTCTCTCTCTCTCTCTCCTTTTCCTGCTGCTTTGAATGACGACTTTAAACATGATGGGAGGACGACGTCTTGTACAAATCTCTGAATGGGGTATGTCCGGATTGCCACCACCTCCCCAATTGATCCACCCCTGGTCTTGGCCAAATCATCTTCAGCGCCATGATACTTCTCACATCAGTCTGAATGTCATCAGCGTGGTTATCGTATTTGCAGTAGTAACATCAGTTTTATCGGTTTAACGACACCATGTAGATACAAAAATCATTAGCAGTGACCTCCTCCTTCGTCTTGGCTTGAGACTGGCACTGTTAAAGAAGGATCAGTGGCGGATATGGGTCTAGGATTCTATATTTCTATCTGGATTGAGCATGTACGATACAGTTGGAAGTTCTGTTCTGTTCTCAGCCATCCTCGATCCGAGGGTCGGCCGCATCATGTACAATGTTCCTCCAACGCTTCCTGTCTTCCGTCAGTCTTATCATTTCTCCCAATGTCAATCCAGTCCACTCCTTGATGTTGCCCAGCCAGTTTGTTCTTGGTCTTCCTCTTTTCCGGTCTCCTGGCATTGTGCCCTGCATGATGTCTTTCTCAATGCATGTTCCCTCTCTTCTCATGATGTGTCCGAAATAAATCATTTTTCTTTCTTTTACTGTTTTCAGCAGATTCCTCTCCACTCCTGCCGCCTTCAGCACCCATTCATTTGTCCGTTTTTCCGTCCATGATATTTTCATTATCAATCTCAGACACTTCATCTCGAACGCTTCTATTCTTCTCTTTTCTTCCAAACCCACTACAACAGCACCCTACAAATCATATCTCTATGTAAACAATTATGTTTGTTGTTGTTATCATGAGCGAAGATATAAGCGATAATTAAATATATGTTGTTTAACAAAAACTTTTAAGGTGTCTAAGCATTGATAATACGATTTTATTAGTTCTGTGTGTGTACCGTAGTTTGTTTGTTTCTTTGTTTGCATGTGCACTTGTTATAGCGTCCCTTCGAGCTCTCTATTCAAAGGCGCTCCCAAATCTAGCGCGGACACTGCATCGGAGTTTCACACCGAAGCGCTGAACAATTGTGCGTGAAGGACTTGCCCAAGGTCCCTATACGCGGCGACTTGAGGTGGATTCGAACCTGCAAATCTCCGGCTGCAAGGCAACGATCATACCCAACTAGAGCCACTACACCACCGCGCCCCACTATGTAGTGTGCATAGATATTGTCAATCAATCAATCATACTTCCTACTCAGAGAAACAACCATCATCGTTAACATAGGAATATGATTTGTAGGGTGCGGTGCTGTAGTTTCTTGGAGCCGGAAGGTTCTCGGTTCGAATCCATGATAGGCCTACGCCTCAATCGGATTTTCACGACTTGCTCAGGGTCCCTACGCGGTGGCTGTAATACCCGCAGCCTTACGGCTCCGAGGCACCTACAGTCCTACACCACCTCTTACACATCATGCTATTCCAGTGTAAAGGTTTTAAGGAGATTAAAACAGCTGTAGCAATACGCGCGCAGTAGAGATGTTTAAATTATAGCCATCTGCATGATCGTTCTCAAAGTGACAGCGAAGAAATTTACATTCCTGACTCTTAGAAGTCATCACTTACTTACGTGAAGTTACGTTACGTTACTTACTTACATTAAGGTTGTCAGCATTAAGTTGTTGTACCAGGAACCGATTTCACCTCTCTACCAATTTCGATTTTGTTTTGACTGAGCTGTCAAGAACATGCTTCTTCGACGCTGTATCAATCTCATAATTTAAGTTGACTTCGCTCTGAGAATGAAATCATTTTAATGACTCATGCCATTTAATGATTGGTGCTTTTGCTCAACTCGGCATAAATTCATCTTTTTTTGAAGATGTTAGTATATATAAAAAAAACAATAACCGATTAAAAAGGTGTCAAACAGAGTCAGCATTTCTATTGTTTCTAACGTGGCCAACATTGCACATGTATCGAAGTGTGAATTCGTGTACGGCGCATTAGAAAATTCCAACGCAGATTACATTAATTATTTACCAGAAATTCTTCTCTTTTTTGCACTATATTGTATTCGGTCAAACCAATTAATGCATATATAGGACGATATTTGTTCTGTCGCCTAACGCCACCTAGCGGCTTCATAGACCATTACGTAGACGTCATCTTAATGTGACGATTTGATTTTACACCAACTTATTGATATACAGATGAAGAGTTTGTTGATTTCTTCGGTTGGAAATCGACCGACGGAAATTATTTCTTAGCAGTCCTCAACGGTCTTATGCAGTCTGGAAAATTTACACTTTGATCAGAGTTAAATTGCCACAGAATCTAGCTAAACTACTACCGGCTGATATTGTTTTTTCCTTCTAAATTACACCAATTGCTCAACATCCCCAAAATAAATTTGAAAATATAACGATTTTCGTGTTTTTACTTTAAATTTGCTTAATTAAAGTTATATCACCTTTCTACTGCTGCATTCATTCAAGTTATAAATAATCCGCATCATTGATGCAACACAATGACCTTGACAACGACCTTATAACCTTCAAAGACCCGGATGACAAAAACAACATCATAGCCTTAATGAATTTTACATACCTGAATTGGTAATATTAGAGGTATTATAATACGTTCATAATATTTTATGCTGTAATGAAAAATTAGCGAGTAACCTTGACGTTGATCTTGTAACCTTCACATGACACCAGATGGCAAAAACAATATAATAAATGAATTTTACATACCTGAATCAGTAATATTTTTAGGTATTACACGTGCACATGCTTTGATAAATTAAAAAAAGATGAATTAAATTACTTACACTATGTCATTGGAATGGCGAAAACAGTTCAGAATAAAATTAGCAACTCTCTTTCTTACCGTATATAAAATGCCGTTAAACTGTGTATCCAGCTAATTATAGTCTCGCGGTCTAGACTCTAGACTGAACCCCCTGCAAAAAATCCTGCCGGCGCTCATGAGCTGGAGTGATCAATTAATGGACACGTTCCTATCATCCACTAATGCTCTCCCTCCGGCAGCGTCAGTTCCATGCCTGGAGAAAAAGGAGAGGCACGATGCCAATCAACTTCGTTAAAACTCAAGAGTCTTTACGCGGAAACTTACTGGACCTTTAAATTGTTTGGCAAATATCATAAATAAACTGAAAATAGTATAGTTACTCTGACAATCTGAACCACTACATCGGTTAATTAGTTAACGCGCCAATCTATATTATTGTTGTGATAACCTCCTTGTGATCCCCTCCTCCTATCAGTCTCTTCGGAAGCTTCTTCGTATAAGTTCGTGGTAGCATAGGCCTATCCCTAGATAACTGTTTCATTAGCTAAATGGCTAGGTAAAGAATCTACAGACTTTCACTGTTTTGTAACCAACAACGACGACGTGTTTAAGTCTTCTTATTATACTCCAAAATCCGATGTAAAGTAAAGCGATCAGCAACAACACAACAATGACTACACTTGCGTTATCATAACAACTACACGACTACTACCTTCATCAGTCTACTCTATCGCAACTCAACAACAACTATTACAGCCTATCTCAACAGCTCTCAACACACAACACTCCTTCTTCACTCCCACTCCCTCCTTGTACACTCAACGTACGCTCGTCTAGACATCACGTGCTGTCCAGACAATCACCTGTCCAGACGCCGCGCGCCAATTTTCAGTTGGCCTACCTGCGTCGCTGTACGACAATCGTCGTGCACTGATTAAATTAGCTTACATTACCTCCTTCCTTTCTTTTGAAGAGAGCTAATTAATCTTAAAAAAATTAGCGAACGTATAATGCTTAAACTAAATACAAACAATTCCTATACTAAATGCAATCACAAAATATCTTATACTACAATCTCGATAAACAGTCGGCTACGACATTCAGCTTTCCCTTCTTATAGTTCAACAGAATGTCAAAATTTTGCAATGATAAAGACCATCGGACTAACTTAGCAGACTTCGACATTGACTCAGTCAAATAAACTAAAGGATTATGGTCAGTGAACACATTAATCTTGGAACCAATAATAATTTCTTTCAATTTGTTTAAAGCCCATATGATTGCATAGGCTTCCTTCTCAATCGTCGCCCATCTCCTCTGGGTATCTGTCAGCTTCTGACTGATAAATGAAACGGGACGTTCTATCCCCTCATCGTCCACTTGTGACAGCACAGCCCCCACAGCAAAATCACTGCTATCACAGTACAAATTAAATGGTTTGCCAACCTCGAACATGTATAAAATCACATTTGATAAAACAATTTCTTTAAGAGAATCAAAAGACTTCTGGTGGTCCTCAGTCCAAACAATGTTCTCAGTTGTCTGCTTGCTAGTTAAATCTGTTAATGGTTTAGCAATTTCAGCAAAATTACAAATAAATTGTCTGTAAAAACCAAAAAATCCTAACACTTGCTTCACTTGCTTCTTCGTTTCAGGGTTTTTTAAATTAATCAAACTGTCAATCCTATCTGGATTCATCATCTTCTTCCCTGATCCTATGAGGTGACCGATGAATTTCACCTCACTCTTACCAAACACACATTTCTTCAAGTTCAAGGTTACATTATGCAGTCTTATTTGTTTCAAAAACAATTCTAAATGTTTCAAATGAATGTTCCAATCATCAGAATGTACTGCAATGTCATCAACATAGGGTTCAGTAAATGCATTAATCGGTTGCAAAATCATGTTTA
Source organism: Lumbricus rubellus (assembly GCA_945859605.1). Lineage (NCBI taxonomy): Eukaryota > Metazoa > Annelida > Clitellata > Crassiclitellata > Lumbricidae > Lumbricus > Lumbricus rubellus. The sequence continues at coordinate 1,791,147 of OX243824.1, read as the reverse complement.
TTGCTTTTACAAAAGTCCGTCCAGAGTTAATCATGCCAAAAGGGACACGTGTAAATTCGTACAGTCCATTATGGGTAACGAATGCGGTTTTCCATTGGTCGGATTTCTTCACAGGACAAGTCCAGTAAGCACTGCGACAGTCCAAAACGGAAATGAACTTGGATTTCCCGACTTTGCTCAGCACATCGTTGACGATCGGCATGGGATATCGACAATTTTCAGTATATGAAGTCACATACCTGTAGTCGCACGCGAGTCTCAAGGATCCGTCCTTCTTCTTGACGCTGACCAGCGGACTTGCCATTCTGCTCGACGACGGCTGAATGATGTTTGCTTTCAGCATCTCTTGTATTTGTTTGTCCACTTCTGCGCGGTATATCAGCGGTATTCGATAAGCCATGAACTCCTTCTCTCGAAAGTCCGGTCTCAGCACCACTTCGTGTTCTACCAATGTACATAATCCAGGTTTGTCCGAAAATCTGTCTGCATAACGGTTCAGTACATCCAGTAGCTGTTTGTGTTGCTCGCACGTAAGATGTCCGATCTGTTCATAGTCCAATTGCAGCGATTTCTGTTTCGTCTCTGCATGGTCTTCTTTCAATGGTAGCTCTACCACTGATCCGAATTCGTCGTCCTCTTCCACGATGAGACCACACGATAATGTTCTTGCGATGAACTTCCTCATTTTGTTGGCATGGACGATTCGTCGGCCGTTTTCATTCATGTCCACCAGATACGAATACTTGGATCTTCTTTGTAGCACTGTACATGGACCATGCCATCGTGAGATCAATTTATTGGTTGACGTTGGATATAGGACGATGACGTTTTCTCCTGGTTTGAATTATTTATCCTTGGCCCTCTTGTTGTATTGACTGGCGTATTGTTTTTGCTTTTCCTCCGCACAATTGTCAGCAAATATCAAAGCTTTCTCCATGTCTGCTCTTAAGTTCTTCAGGTACTTTGCTGGTTGTACTCCAATGTTTGGCGGTAGATTTATTTCTTTGGTCCAGCTTTCCTTTAAGATAGTTAATGGTCCTCTTGGCATTTTTCCATATACCAGCAGATATGGTGCCACTCCTGTCGTTGCGTTTGGAACTTCTCTCAATGCCCATACAGTAAACGGAATGATTTTATGCCACTGTCTCGGATTTTCCACAATGACATGATGAACCATCTTCTTGAACGTCTGGTTCCATCTCTCGACTAATCCGGCTGCCTCTGGATGTCCCGGTGAATCGAATCGTGGACAACATCCCATCAATTTCAAAAATTCTCTTGTGAGACTGGCTGTAAAATTCGTGCCTCTGTCGCTGGTGATCACAGACGGCACCCCCACGTCAATGAATAGCTTCATCAAAGCTTCGCACACAGCCTTAGCAGTCAATGACTTCAGCAAAAAGATTGTCGGCCATCTTGTACATGAATCCACAATGCACAAGCAATACTTATGCCCTGCTGCTGACTTCGGTTCTATTGGGCCTACCACGTCCATAGTCATCCGTCGGAATGGAACATCTTCCCTTGGAATTGGTGTAATCGGCACTCGATCCATCACCAAACTTCGTGCCTTCAGCTGACACTTCTCACAGGACTTACAAAATTTCACCACGTCTCGACGCATCTTTGGCCAGACAAAAGACAACTTGATTCTCTCTCGTGTCTTCTCTTCTCCCAAGTGTCCGCCAAATACTGACTCGTGAGCTAATTCCATTACTTGAATTCTTCTCTCTTTTGGTAACACCAACTGGTACACTAGCTGATCCAGCATTTGATGTTTCTTATACATCAATCCATTCACCACGCTAAACTCTGATCCTTTGTCTTCAGCGATCCTCCACCACGACTTCAGTGACTCGTCATTTCTCTGCTGCTCCTCGAATTTCTTCGCATCTTCCAGCTGTCTTTCATCGTTCGAATTCTCCGTGAACAAGTCCCTCATACTTGTCTCCAGTTCAGCGTCGCTTCCGGAATCTTCACTATCATTTCGTTCACATGCAGCCATCTCTTCTTCAGTTTCATTGTTCTCAGATGTTGTTCTTTCGTCATCTTGAATGCTGAGTTCATCTTCGCTGTCCGTGTCATTTTCTTGCGAACTTTCGTTTATCGTTTCATCTTCTCCGCCTTCGACTTCTGCTCTCCGACTTTGTGCTCTTGTATTCACATTCGCTTGTAGTTCCCCTTGCAATACACTCACTGGTGGAATCTCTTTCAATTCTGCAATTATCTCCGGATGTAGCAAGAACTTTTCTCTGTTTTCTTTGCACAGATCCGCTGGAATGCTGGCACACACTAAAGTTAAATATGGCGCGATATTTATTGTCCTGTCCTCTGTAGCTGCTCCTTCGTTACGACCGCTCATCCGCACTTCGATTTTCACCAACTTAGCTGGAATCGGCTCTCCAGCTACACATTGCAAATGAACTCTGCCGATTTCTTCTACTGTCGTTCCTTTCAGCAGTTCCTCGTTGATTACTGGTATCTCGGTCCCCGAGTCAATCAACGCCTCGACTTGCACAGGCTGCCCATCAGTCCCACGTATCTCCACATTTACATGCTGCAACGATATCTTCTTTATACGTTGACACTCCTCTTTACTTTTTGTTTCTCGACAAATTTCTGCAATGGAAGTAGTCTTTATCGCTTCTTTCTGTATGGTGAACTGCGGCGTACACTTCATTACCGACTTCACTTCTGTTTCACGATCGTCCGATTCTTCAAACTGGTCTGGTGCATTCATCACTTGTATCTGGTTTACTCGAAGATTTTCTGCACTTCTGCTAAAGTTCTTCCTCAGATTTGCCGCTCCTGGTGCTTGGCAATGTTTTATTAGGTGTTTGTCAGAATGACAGTTGTGGCAACGTTTCTTTATAAAACTTCTTTGCTCATTGTTCTCCCACTTGTTGTACGGCGTGTATGATGCATTACTTTCTGTTGGGCGTCCCAGCGGCGGAGTTCGATTGTAGGCTTGTCTGTCCCACGTTGACTCGTTCTTATCTTGCCAATACTGCTTTCCAGAATAATTATCTTTCTTTGCATCATTACTCTTGGCTTGGCTTCCGGTGTCTTTGCTATCCTTGTTCCACTTGAATGGCTTTGAGCTATTTCCCCATGCTTCGTATTTCGGTTTGTCTTGGAACATCACACCAATCCGATTGTTTACATGTATGTCTGCGAGGTCTGCAACATTACTAGCTTCCAAACATTCTGTGCCCTCTTTTGCTAAGACGAACTGCAGTGGACCTGGTGGTAAACATTCTTTCAGCTTATCCGCCACTAACAAATCAAACAGCTTCTCGTAGTCTTTGTCCACTCGTCTACTTCGGACATAATAATTCAACAGGTTCTTCAGCCTAGCCGTGAACATCGTATACGTTTCTTCGGCTGTCTTCTTAGCATCTGCAAACCTTGACCTGTACTCACGAGCTGTTAACTTGAATTTCTTCAACAAATGCTCTTTCACTGCATCGTATTTATCTAAATTCTCAAATGACAATCGATTCAATACCGTTCGCGCTCTCGGGGTCATCAATGGCAACAACAATTTCACCCAGTACTGCTTTTCCACAGCGAAGCTATTGAATGCATTTTCAACTGTTTCAAAATATAATGGCACTTCCATCATATCATACGGCATCTTCGGTAACACATGTTTCATTGCATCACCTATCTTCTTAATCTTTGACACCATTGTCTCACTTTCTCTAAGCCTATTTTGTTCTGATTCCTCACGGATTCTTCTATCGTCTTCGTCTTTCTTCCTCAGTCTATTTTGATCTTCTATCCTACGCAGTTCCTCCTGTTCTATCTTTTGCTGCAACAAGTCTAACTGCTTTCTGCGTTCTTCCTTTTCAATAGTCATTTCTTGGAGTTGAGCCTCCTTGATAGCAAGTTTCTTTTGTTCCAACTGCATCTGTTCTTCTCTTTCTCTTTCTGCTTTTTCCAAATTGTCTTTTTCAGCTTGAAATTCTTCCTGACGAATTTCTTCTGCTCTCTCCAGTTCTTGTAAACGCATCTTCTCCTTTTCTTCCTCACGAGCCTTTTTGTCTTCGATCTGCTGTTTTCGTATTTCTTCATCGCTTTTTCTTGCTTTTTCGTATTCTATCATTAACTCCATTCTTCGTCGTTCTGCTTCGTCACGATCTATTTTCATTTGTTCTAACTGAAGCTGGAACTGCTGCTTCTGCATATCTATCTCTTGCTGTCTCATCCTATCTGCTTTTTCTGCTTTTTCTTTCTCCTCTTGTTTACGTTCTTTCTTTTCTTGTCTGCGCTGCTCTTCTTTCTCGTTCTCCTCTTGCCTGCGCCGCTCTTCTTTCTCCTTTTCCTCGTGTCTACGTTGTTCTTCTTTCTCTGCTCGTTGCTCCTCTCTCATCATCATGAATTGCAGCAACGCCTCCATAGACATCGGTGCCTGTGGCTTCTCAATTGGCTTTCCTTCAGCACCACCAACCGCACCTTCTTCTTCCGCGTCTTTCGCCCAAACCTCCGCCAAAGATCTCATCAAATGTTCCCTCGACATCTGTCCGACTTCTTCTGCGTCAAGGCCTGCTTCGATTAATAATTTCACTTTTCTCTCCGATGCCATCTTTTTAATAGCTGCTTGCTTTTGCTCTGTAAGTTTCTCCATCTTACTTCTTTACTTTACTGATGCTAGTCGATAAATAGTAGGCTACTCTTCAAATGTTTGCAATTGACTGCCTTCAATTCTTTAAGCAAACTTCAATAGACAAGCAAGTTTTTCTACCTTGTAGTCGTTGTGTTGTCGTTTCTCACTGACGTACGGATGCTCGATGTATCGTTGCTTCTCCCGTGTGCTCGGCTCCTCGATAAATGCACAGCGTCCGTTCCTCCGCAACGTCTGTTGATTGGATAGAATCCCGCCGTTCGTAACTAGGATCGTTCTTCTGCAACTTGGATCGTTATCTCACCGCAACGACACCAAATGTGATAACCTCCTTGTGATCACCTCCTCCTATCAGTCTCTTCGGAAGCTTCTTCGTATAAGTTCGTGGTAGCATAGGCCTATCCCTAGATAACTGTTTCATTAGCTAAATGGCTAGGTAAAGAATCTACAGACTTTCACTGTTTTGTAACCAACAACGACGACGTGTTTAAGTCTTCTTATTATACTCCAAAATCCGATGTAAAGTAAAACGATCAGCAACAACACAACAATGACTACACTTGCGTTATCATAACAACTACACGACTACTACCTTCATCAGTCTACTCTATCGCAACTCAACAACAACTATTACAGCCTATCTCAACAGCTCTCAACACACAACACTCCTTCTTCACTCCCACTCCCTCCTTGTACACTCAACGTACGCTCGTCTAGACATCACGTGCTGTCCAGACAATCACCTGTCCAGACGCCGCGCGCCAATTTTCAGTTGGCCTACCTGCGTCGCTGTACGACAATCGTCGTGCACTGATTAAATTAGCTTACAATTGTCGAACCAGAATTGTAAACATTCGTCTTATTGACCGCTTTTCGCCTGCGGTAGGCCTATTCGGGATGGTACAGGCGCTCGTGGATAAGCTGGTGCCCCGCGCTTGGCGTTCAAGTAGCGCTTTAGAAATTTGGAGATTACGATTACGATTACAGGCCTATAGTAAGTCTTAGTTGCCTATTGAATCTGGCTATGATGATTACACGTATGCACGAATAATCTATATTCACATCACGATTTTACTCAATAACCTTTGACTTGTCGAAAAACCTTTTAAACACGAGGAAGATAGGCTATTAATTGCGTCTATTTTTTATATTTTGACCCAATAAATATTCCGTTTTGGTTCGACATCTGTCGACGACACGTGCTTCAAACTTCGGCGCAATAGAAAATTTAATTACTAAATAACTGCTATTATTATGAGACGACGTCAAAACAACGATTTAAACACCTTTAGGTTTCAAAATTAGTCTCTATATGTTTCGCAATTCACAGAATCTTTAACTGCAACGCCTGTAGTAGGCTAGTAGAAATTGCAATTTAACGTCACTGTTTCATAACATAGAATCCTTAGAGACGCTATCCTCCTTTACGCAGGCTTGCTATAACCACGATAATAGTGACTAACTAATTAGAGGTAATCTGTGTGTATCTTGTGAATACTACTTGTTGCAGACTCTAATGCGCTAGCTATTAGCCTTTAGCCAGGGTATCCATATACATTATGCAATATGCAACCCATACCCCACACCGTGGTAGTAGCATCCAACGCACTTACGCCTGGATATCATCAGTGTAGTAGGCTAATTGTATTTCCAGCAGCAGTTGAAATGGCAACAGTTTAGCCACACTGAGTGGACACAAAGATCATTAGCGTTACCCTCCTCCTTTGTCCTGGCTTGAGACTGGCACTGCTCAAGAAACGAACAGTCACAATGCTTCACTTAGGATTTTATGGAAAAGGGTACGATTGAACTAAACGAAGTAAGAAATGATTAAATATAGGTTGATAAAATATAGATTTGAAGGTGTCCAAGCATTGATCATGTAATTTTATTATTTGCCTGTGTGTATCTAAATCGTGTGGCAGTCATTCTCGTTGAATTAGATTTAAAGGTAAGCTTATTCGTTATCCCAAGATTCCATGGAGCCACGCTATAAAGGAAATATGAAAGAAATCATCATACTCAGAGAAGTTTAGTCAAAGCAATACCGAGATCAGGGAGGCAGAGGAGTTTATTATTATTAGTGGAATTATATAACTTTATGATGTGAGCAAGATCACACCAAAATGTGAATCTGAGGCGTGATAGCTAGTCAGCCTCCTGAGGAAGATGCAGTTAAAGATCAATAAGCTTGAAAGCCAATGAGGAATAATGAGTTTTAAGCCGCTTTTTAAGGCAAGGAAGTGAGATTGAGCTTCGAATAGAGAGTGGAAACCGATTCCATTCCTTGGGCTTGCTGAGACAATGATAGAGCAGATGTTTTGGCTAGGGAAGCCCTTTAATATTGATCACATAAATTCTACTAAGAAGGTCGACACTAAAATTCAATATCATTGATATGACACAAGTGTCGTTAAAAATAAAAAATCTAATTATTTAATGCAAACTTATCATAGTTCTGATTTATTTATATCGACTCAATGGCATTTGAAAGCATAAAAATCCATAGTCCATAGTCCACCCGTCCATACATTCCATCCCATAAAACTGAAGTTAAGGTCCAGATAACGACTCCCGCAATTTCAGTTCCGTCGCACATGTTGCAGTTTCTTAATTGATGTCGTTGGAAACTCATTTTCTGCGATCAATTTTAGACACGTTGAAACCAATATTTCTACATGCTATACAAGAGAAATAGTATTAACGCCTTTTGTTTTTCCATCAGCTTTTCATTAGAACGAAAGCAATTGTAATTGATCATAGCCATCTGCATGATCGTTCTGAAAGAAACAGCGAAGAAATTTACATTCCTGACATTTAGAAGACATCACTTACTTGCGCATTAAGGTTGTCAGCATTCCGATATTCAAAGTAGAAACACGAAAAACCGTTATATTTTAAAATCCATATTGGGGACGGATCCTTTGGTCGAATTTTGTTGGATTTTGAACAATTGGTGTAATTCACACAAAAATTATTAGCCGGAAGCAGTTTAGCTAGCTTCTCAAGCAATTTAACTCTAGTCAAAATTGCCCAGACTAAATACAGCCGTTGAGGACTGCTAAGAAACAATTTCCGTTGATGTCAATTTCCAACCTTTCTGCCAGACAAATTAATGAAATTATGCCAACAAAGAACTCTTTTAATTTCCGTTGATGTCAATTTCCAACCTTTCTGCCAGACAAATTAATGAAATTATGCCAACAAAGAACTCTTTTAATTTCCGTTGATGTCAATTTCCAACCTTTCTGCCAGACAAATTAATGAAATTATGCCAACAAAGAACTCTTTTAATTTCCGTTGATGTCAATTTCCAACCTTTCTGCCAGACAAATTAATGAAATTATGCCAACAAAGATCTTTATCTTTATATCAAGAAGTTGGTGTTATCTCAAAACCTCCATTAATGATGACGTCGACGTAATGGTCCATGAAGCCGCTAGGTGGCGTTAGGCGACAGAAAACATATCGTTCTATGTACAGGCATTAATTGATTTGACCGAATACTATACAATACAAACAACAGCTCTTCTACTTAGAAGAATTTTTTGTAAATGATTAATGTTACCTGTGATGGATCGTTTCTAAGGTGCCGTACACGAATTCACATTCAAATGCAAGTACAATTTTGGCTATACACTACAAACAGCAACAGAAATACTGACTATGTTCGACACCTTTTTAATCGCTTATTTCTTTTTATATATATTACATATTAACGTCTCCGGAATATGTTGAACTTTTCTGTGCGGCGCTTGGCAAAAAACAATAATTAAACAGGATAAGTCATTAACATTATTTCATTCGTTTGTATGTTTGTATCTGCACTAAGTCTTGTTATAGCGCCCTATTCAAGCTCTCGCTACTCAGAGGCTTTATCGGACACTGCATCGGGGTTTCAAGCCGAAGCGCTGAGCAATTGTGAGTGAAGGGCTTTCCCAAGTTCCTTACGCGGCGAAGTGGATTCGAACCTCGAACCTTCCGGCTCCAAGGCAAAGACGCCACCAATATACACCATCGCGCCCCACGAAATAAAGTGAAGTTAACTTAAATAACGACATTGATACAGCGTCGAAAAATCATGCTCTTTGAAGTTCAGTGAAAATTAAAATTGATTGGTAGAGAGGTGAAATCGGTTCCTAGCACAATATGAAATTGGTCAAATTATTAAATCTGTCTAGCAGACAGACATCCTAGGTGGCGTTTGTACGTTAACAGTTCAGGATGGAAGGATGTGGACGATGGTCAAATGGTATGATGAATGGATACGATTTTTATCATCCAACACTGGTAGTAGATGCATAATGGATTAGCTAGCTATTTTTGAAGAAGCCTGATATTGAAGAAACAATCAGCTAAAACCCAATTAACATTCTTGGTAGGTAGCGTAGGAGCTACGGTAATGGTGATCAACGCTGATGCAAAACAACAGCAGAATACGGTATTGACTCACAGCAGATGCGAACAGACCCTTTGTTCGTGAGCGCTCAGTACATAGGGTATACATCAACAACAACCTGACTAGGAGCCAGACAAAAGCAGCTGGCGTGTCTCCGTCACGCATTGGTAGAATTCATATCAAGCTCCACTGGACTGCATGCAGGCCGTTGGCTGGCTAAGAAGTGGCTTTCATGCATGAAACACCTGGAGACACACACCTTGAACGACACGTATGTGTTATAAGGGCGAGGCTTGAAACAGGTAGATTTAGAGTAGGCTACATTTTTTGATTTTACGAATATTAGTTGCTGTATTAAATCGGTTTAAAATGGCTGACTTCATTAAGGATAGAACTATGGCTAAGTTTTTCAAACGATACAATCTACCTAGCAATTGATAATAATTCTGACGAAAAAACAACGATTCGAGGAACATCCTTAATAAACTGTATCATTGATACAAAGCGACCTTCGTTACGGATGAACATCAAGTTGGTTAGTTTCTTTAATTGTACATGTTGCTATACTGTTCTGACGTTTAATTAATCAGATCATAGTAAGCCTAGATGTTAATTTTCGCATTTTATTATTTTCCTGATTCCTCTTCTCATCTAGCGCCTTTTATTATTTACTGATTCCTCCTCACATCTCTCATCCAGCTCATTATATATATTTCCTGATTCCTCCTCTTTTCCTCACATCCCTCGTCATTTAACTCTCTCAACATTACCCACCTCCAGCTCATTTTATTATTTTCCTAATTCCTCTTAACATCCCTCGTCATTTCAACTCTCAACATCACCCACCTCTAGCTCATTTTAGTTATTTAACGAGATAGATAGATAGATAGATAGATAGATTAGATAGATAGATAGATAGATAGATAGATAGATAGATAGATAGATAGATAGATTAGATAGATAGATAGATAGATAGATAGATTAGATAGATAGATAGATTAGATAGATAGATAGATAGATAGATTAGATAGATAGATTGGATGGATGGATGGATGGATGGATGGATGGATGGATGGATGGATGGATGGATGGTAGACGATACATGGATGGATGGATGGATGGATAGATAGATAGATAGATAGATAGATAGATAGATAGATAGATAGATAGATAGATAGATAGATAGATAGATAGATAGATAGATAGATAGATAGATTAGATAGATAGATAGATAGATAGATGGATGGATGGATGGATGGATGGATGGATGGATGGATGGATGGACAGATAGATAGATGGATGGATGGATGGATGGATGGATGGATGGATGGATGGATGGATGGATGGATAGATGGATAGATGGAGAGATAGATGGTAGACGATACATGGATGGATAGACCAACAAAGGTCACAACAGCAGCACCTGTAGCAAACCTAACATGCTGACTGTAGGCGTAGGCTATACCGTAAAGAAATCAATATTTTTTTTCTTTTTCAGCAGATGTCTTTGTTCGCTCGAGCGTCATGCAACAGCTGTCTTAGCTGTCGTCTAGACGTGACGTGTTCGCTTCAGTCTACCTTTAACAAAAAGCATTAGGCCTAGTAATCTTTCTGGTTTGTCTGTTAGCTACGTGTATCAATGGAAGTCGAAGACGAAGAAAGGCTGCTGCAGGATGATTCTTAACCTAATTGTCTTCTAGCACAGAGTCATAAAATGTTCTTATGTAGGAGTTTTTACTTCAGCGTGTTCATTTGACCTACTTTTGCTATCATCGATGATATCAAGCTGCGAATGTATAGGACAGCATGACGCATGGACAAAAAAGAAATCGATTACGTCTACGTCGAAGCAGGTGCAGCAGCTGCGTCCATTAAAGCACAACACGCATGCGCGTGTTCATTTGACCTACATTTGGTATCACTCATGATACCAAAAGTAGGTCACGAAGACACGCTCTTATTCATAGAAAAGTAATGATTACACAAGAGCTGTTTTGATGTACTAAAGCTTTTGGACATTTGCTAATAGTAGTAGTAGTATAATAAGCTTTTAGACATTTGCTAAAAGTAGTAGTATAATTAACCCTCTAGCTCTTGGCGCTATAATAATTCTAGGGACACCGCTAAAAGTATATTTTATAATTAAGACCATAAATCAGTTAAATTCGTATTATATTACAATGATATCAAGTCCTTATTATCAACCCATGAATTGAAAGAATAATCATAGCCTAACCATTTCACCAATGAACGGTTTCCACGTTTCCTAATAATCTTTTCTATTTTAAATGTATCTTGCGTTGTCGATTGTAACTCAGCTTCATAAAATGTCCCTTTTATTTCTTCTCCATGATAGTCAGATATTTTATAGGTTATAGGGTCTGTGTATTGGATTTGTGTTAAAGTAAAAATTTCTTGTGTCCAACGATTTGTGTAGCCTTTCTCAAATGTCTTTTTCTTCTTAGAAATTCTTACTTTATCTCCTACCGAAAATTTAGATTTAACAGTTTCAGGTACAGCATCACCATACAGATTCATCCACACAACCCATTCGTTTGCTTTAACACTCGCTTTAACAGGAGTCATTTTAATGGAAGAATGTCTTGTGGTGTTGTATAAATTAACCATATTATCTAAAACATCGATATATCTCTGAGTTGAATTTGCTGTAAAATATTTGAACAATTTCTCTTTCACTGTTCTATTAAATCTCTCTACGATACAAGATTTCTCTTCGTTCTCAGTTGAGTACAACTCCATACCTAATGATTTTACCTGTTTATTGTAGAATTCAGATCCCCGGTCCACCCAAAGTTTTTCACCCCTTCTTTTGCTCGTATTAAATATTTTTGTGAAAGCATCTGCCACAGATTCTCCGCGCTTATCTTTTAACGGCTGAATAAATGCATATTTTGAAAATATATCAATGACGCTTAACAAATATTTCACACCAGAATTAAATTTAGCATAAGCCTGCATGTCAATCAAGTCAGCCGCCCAAACTTTGTCCACTCCCTGAACATAAACAACTCGCTTCCTGAACTTCCTGACTATAGGTTTATGCAATTCGTCAGCAAGTTGGTCTGTCCATCTCAGAGTTTTTTTTCAACCCCATTCCAAAATGGGTTTTCGTTGATAAAATCGGTTTAACTATAGATCGTTCAATTCGTTCGCGGAACGAAGGATTAGGTATATTATTTAATTCATCTATCATAGCTCTGTCAGCGACGTTTCTCCCTGCTGTATCAGTATGTTTAGCATAAGCCATGTCATGGCGATAGGCTGCTTGATCAACTCTATCTACTGGTTTACTCCAGTCTTTTGGCGTCCCGTCAGGGTTTAAACGCAAATCCAGTCGAGTTCCTGGACCCGTGAAAGAATGTCCTGGAAGATGCATTTCACCCGGGTACTTTGCCCATGGAAGTTTAATGTTAGAAGTAGCAGAATTGAGAGCTGAGACCAAATCACCACCTGTAGCGGTGGACATTTTAGTAAACTGAGTTTTTCTAGCGCCACACTCAACGCACACACCCCTAAGCATAGGTCTACCATTCTTACTGACGACTCGTTGAACATCTTTAGATTCAGTTTGTCGCTTACATTTTACACAATACGAGTTGTGCTCCATTTTAATATAATATAATTAAAATGGAAGTCCAAGACCTATCGTGGAATGAAGAATCAAGTAAACGCTTTAACAGTCCTCTCTTACCAAGAAGCATCAGAGGTTTGATCGTAGGTAAGTCTCAATGCGGCAAGACAATATTACTACTTAATTTATTACTGAGACCTGGTTGGTTAGATTACGACAACCTACATATCTTCGGCAAAAGTTTATTTCAACCAGAATATAAGATCCTTAAGAAAGCATTCGAAGAGAAATTACCAAAGGAAGCAATTATAAGACTTTTTGATAATCGCGATGAGATAATGAAATTAAATGTATCACCGACCGCCGTAGTCGAGGAGATGTCTAAAACATGGAAAAGAAATCCGATATTGACTGCAAGTTCTTTGAAACCTCTGAAGATGTTCCAGATCCACGAGACTTAAGTCGAGATAAGAAGAATCTCATGATTTTTGATGATTTACAGTTAGAGCGACAAAATAAATGCGAATCCTATTATATAAGAGGTAGGCATAGTAATGTAGACTGCTTTTACCTAGCACAAAATTATTTCAAGCTACCTAGACAAACTATAAGAGAGAATGCTAACTTTATATGTCTATTCCCTCAAGACCTCAAAAATATTAATCATATATACAGCGATCATATAGGTGTAGATGATATGACCATTGAAGAATTTCGTAAACTATGCAAAACTGCGTGGGATGAAACGCATGGTTTTGTGGTTATAGACCTTACTAGTAAAACAAATAAGGGTAGGTATAGAAGTGGATTAGATACATTTTACATTAAATAAAAGCAATAATAAAATGATAACAAAATTTAAGATTTTATATTCTAGGTTTAAAAATAGCTATCTAAAATGGAAACCCTTCTTGACGAGATTTTATCTAATACTGAAACGATTGCACGCAACACAGAGGCTAAAGAATCCTTTTGCATTTTGTTGAGCGAAAGGAGCACACGAATTCGAACGAAATTTAATCCACTAATCGAACTGGACAAAAGTAAAACGTATGAAATGGCCCTTGTTAATCTTGAAACTTACTACAGTTTTCCTAATATAGACGAAACAAATAATAAATTCGTATATTCGTCAGATAACGGTGTAACGTGGGAAGATTTAGACATTCCAACCGGTTGCTATGAAATCGAAGACTTAAACGATTACATACAGAGAATTTTAAAAGAAGGAGGTCATGGTCAATGTATAAAGTTGCGACCAAATAACAATACTTTGAAGGCTGTTTTGGAAATTGATGAGAATTATAAAATTGATTTTAGAGTACCAAATTCAATTAACACCGTTCTAGGATTTCAGAGTCGTGTATGCTCCGAAGGATATAACGAATCCGAGCACATAGTCGATATAAACAGCGTGAATAGTTTACGAATTACCAGTGATATAATAGGATCATCGTATGCCAACGGAACAACGGAGAACATAATTTATTCTTTCTTTCCATCGGTCGGGCCTGGTTACAAGATAATCGAATCTCCTCACAATCTCGTATATCTTCCAATAACGCTATACTCTATTTCATCGATGGAAACAAAACTAACAGACCAACATGGAAAACTAATTAATTTAAGAGGTGAGGAATTGTCGATACGATTTCACATAAGAGAGGTTTAATTTAAAGTTTATATTTAATATAAGATGAGCGCTTACGCTAAGGTCAAAGTTAATATTTCTGAAGGGCAAAAAGAGAAGATTAAGCGAGCTGCTCAAGCAGGATCTGGAGTGAGTATAAGACTTTCTCATGGAGATATAACTGGTGAGCATGTATTAGCTCTAAACCAGAGGCAAATTAACAAGTTAACTAAAGCGTATCAGAATGGAACTGGTTTGACAATTAAAATGGGTAAAAAGCAATTAGAAGACAATGCGAGAGTCGAAGGCGGATTTATTGGCGCTATTCTACCGTTCTTAGCAACAGCCGGAAAGTTTCTACTGTCTAGTGTTCTTCCGAGTTTAGCCACAGGAGCCTTAACAGGATTGGGTTCTGCAGCTGGTTCCAAAATTGTCGATAAAATTAGTGGATCTTCGATCTCACACCCGATAAGTGGATCTGGAGTGCTCTACGTTAAGAAAGGAGGAATATGCTGTAAGATAGTGCCTGCTGGGGAAGGTCTTTTTCTATCTCCGTGGAAAAAGGGTAGTTTGATATCGGGTTCTGGTCTGTTTATGAAAAGAGGAACAGGATATGTCAGCGGTGAAGGTCTTATACTTGGTCCCAATTCACCATTTAAAAATATTCCTATTCTTGGAATGTTAGTTTAAACAATCTCTTATATAAATGTCTGGATACGGTCACCCAATACACAAATTTATCACCAAACGGAAGCCTCGTGTGAGTACAATAATTTGGTTGCCTAAAGTGGTCACTCATGCTCCTGCAAGACAACGAGCAGGCGACAGATATGAGATTTTTGCTCAGCAAGCGATAACGATTGAACCAAAGACAAATATTACAGTAGAAGTAGGCCTTGGAGTCCGAATGACCAGTGGAATGTGTCTAGTCTCTCTTAGACAGAAGTTGAAACAACTCAGACTTAGCCTTCAAGATGGTACAGTCCTAGAGGACGCAGAGGATATAATAATTACAATTCAAAACAACTCCGATTCACCAGTTACTATAAACGAAAAAGACTCCATATGTTATGTTAATTACTACGATGCATAACGTGTCGTTTTACGTTATGTTTTACGTTTACGTTTTACGTTACGTTTTAAACATTATACTTATAATAAAAAATGTCACTACTGAAAATTAGCGATCCTGCAAAAAGAGATTTTATTATCGAAGAGTTTTTAAAAACGAAAAAAAATATTAAACAAAACTTTCTCTCAGAGAGAATAGATGACCTTGGACTTCAACGAGAATTAACGAAAATCTACAAACCAATAGTCGACTCTCAATCAGCAATTTCGAAAGAACAAAACGCTTTGCTGTCGACAATAAAGGATAATTCTGCAGCAACATCACTTGCTCTAAAAGCACTTCGAGATTCGTTGAAAACCATTCAATTTCCCCAGTATCCGTCTATAGAGGCGTACGATGACGATGACCCAGTAGAAGACATTAGAAGGTTAGAATTAGGAAATATTGCAGTTGAATACCTTAAAAAATATGCTTCTGATAAAAGACTTGTGGATACAACATTCGGATTAAGATCAAGAGATGGAAAATTCTACATCGGTGACAGCGAAGCCTCAATCCAAGGAAATGATATTACAGTTGGAACCACAACTTATCAAGGAACTCCAGGATTATGGGAATTGTTAACGTTAGCTAGTCCAAACAGTTCAATTTATGATAATCGTGATCTCGAAGAATACGCCGAGATTCTAATTAAAACGAATGCCATGAGTCAGCCAAATAAACCAAACAAACCTAAATCGTCTAGAAGTGTAAAATATGCAAAGATAATAAAACCCATATGGGACGATTACATGAAGTTAAGAGGTAAAACAGGAAGCGGAATAATTACCATTCCTTCAGATCCTAACGAATTAGTAAAACAATTAGAGTTGCGAATATATAGCTACAAAGCGGGAAATACGGGTGTAAGAAATGAAATTGTAGGTATGACGGATGAGTTACTAAGACAAAGAGTGATAACCAAAGATGAATATAAAAAATTGACGATCTAATTTAAAAATTGATGATCTAATTAAAAATTGATGATATAGAAATGCTGGTCCTTGCGAGAAGAAGTTATAAAAAAAGTACACGTTGTCGGTGGAGCAGGAATATTCGATTCCATTGCAGGATTTCTCAAGAGACTACTAACTTCGAATGCAGCCAAACAAATTGCGAGCACAGCTGTCAAAGAGATTGGGGGTGTTGCTAAGGATAAGGCGATCGACGTTGGAAAACGATTACTCAATAAGATACTTCCACCAACTACAGCTCAGCAGCCGATAACTCAGGAAACTAAAGTCATTCTAGCTAGATTACTCGGGTCGAATCCGCAAATGACGGGAGGAGCTATTAGAATTCAAGATCTCGTAAAACGCTTAAACGGAGGTGGTTTGAAAATGGCAGTTTAAATTTATTTTGCTTAAATTATTTTTCTTATTTAAAAATATATGTATAATAAAATGCAATCCGATATTCTAAGATTCACAGAGCAACCATTGATCGATGAAGGTATCGAGCGATACGAGTGGCATGAGTACGAACCTGTAGCGAGAACTAACCTTAACAGTTCTGGTGAAATAAGAATAAATATTGAATTACAAGACTTATACAGTCACCCAGCAGAGTCATATCTACAATTCGATGGAAGACTAATTAAAGCCGATGACACCGCATACGTTAACGCCGATTTAGTCGCTCTTACGAATAATGGGCTTATGTATCTATTCAGTCAAATATCCTATCAGTTATCTAATCAAGAAATCGAAACGCTATTTCATCCAGGTCAAGCTACAACGATGCTCGGTTTACTTACGTATCCAAACGATTTTCAGCTGACTCAAGGCTTAAATCAGCTGTGGTATAAAGACACTGGGGCGACTGCTGTTATTGCGGACAACCCCGGATTTGCCACTAGACAAAGCTTTCTCATTCGCAAACCAAACACTAAAGGAATGTTCAGCTTTATTGTTCCGTTGAAGCATATTTTCGGGTTTTGCGATGATTACGACAAGATTATTTACGGCTTCAAACAGACGCTGACATTAGTTCGTAAAGCCGACGATGATGCAATATTCCGAGATAACGCTGCAGCTGCTGGAAAAGTTGCGATAAACAAAATTTCATGGTTTATTCCACACGTTATTCCTTCCGATATGGAACGAATGCAGTTGTATAAGACGATTGAATCAAAATTAACGTTGCCAGTTGCGTATAGAGCTCGTCAATGCGACACAATAACGGTTCCTCAGTCGACAAGTTTCAGTTGGCGTCTTAGCGTAAAAACATCACCTGAGAAACCTAGATATATCATCGTAGGATTTCAGACGGACCGTAGCGGTAATCAGGAAAGTAATCCGTCGCTATTTAATCACTGCGATCTCAAGAACATATATGTGATGATGAATCAAGAAAGATATCCAGCTGTCGATCATAACCTGTCGTTTCCTAATCAACAATTCTCCAGAGCGTACAGAGACGCGTCCTCCTTTAGTCAAAAGTTTTATGGTATGGATAAGTTGATTACCCAAAGCAATATAACACCTGTAGATTATAAAGAATTATACCCGTTGTTCGTGTTCGATGTAAGCAAACAATCCGAGCGTTTGAAATCTTCAGTCGTTGATATACAAATTAAGGCTCTTTTCAATGCAGCAGTGCCAGCCGACACCGAAGCGTATGCTGTCGTAATTTCAGATAGGTTGCTGCAGTTCCAATCGGATGGACAGAAAATGAGTGTAGTGTATGGAAAATTGATTTAAAGAATACTTATATATTATGAAGCTACCAGAGCTTAGAATGTTGGCCAAGCATAACAATGTTACAGGCACTTCACATCTCAACAAACCTCAAATGATAGCTGTTTTGATCGAAAAGAATATTCTTCCGACGGACTACAAGTCTGTGTCATATCGACATGACACGTTGAGTAGTATCAGGAAACAACCGAGAAGAGTAGATATTATAGATCGAGAGACTGACGTTGTTACCTCGTATCCATCGATGTATAAAGCTGCTAAGGCGTATGGTCAGAGTGCTGGCATATAAGCTTATCATAACGGAAATATCTGGAGAGATAGATACAAAATTAAAGTGTATGAGAGATAAAATGATATGAAATTAAAGTGTGGATCTTCGATCTCACAGACAAGTGGATCTTCGATCTCACAGATAAGTGGATCTTCGATCTCACAGATAAGTGGATCTTCGATCTCACATGTATTAATATTTTTGCGTGGTAAAAATAAAATGGATTTAAAGAAAAGTAGTTTAAGAAACATGAACCATGTTGAACACTTGCTCGACTCGCCGGTTCCTGACATTAAGATTCCTACGCTTACACCCACACCTGGTAAATACAAACCAGTAGCGCCTAAGAGAAAATACAAAAATAGGGTTAGAGCTAAATTAAATGATTTTGCGGATTGGTTACTTAGTTATGTACCCGAACGAGATAATAAAGCAGTTAATGAAAAACTCGAATCGTTGAAGTCAACTGTTTCCAGGATATTTGATAAAACTAAAATTCGAGAAACGGCGTCGGCTATTAAAGGATTCACGAAGCAGTATAGAATAGATGGAACTAATGGAATGGACGCCTCGTCGTTTCTTGATTTCGTCAGACCGCAGGTAGTTAATCTGTTGTCGAGTAATCGCCAGACAAAGACTAATTTAGTTCTTACTTGTAATATGGAACGAGTAGATATGAAATCGGGAATAGTTAATTCTGAGGATATACCATTCGTTTCCAGGGCAGAAGTTATTTTAGAAGCAACCGACTTGAATGAAATATACAGCAGAAAGAAGGATAAAATCATGGAGTCTATTGCTAGTTTTCAGATGCAAGGAAGTAATTGGAGATTTAAAGCTGTTGTAAAATTAGATATAAATACAGTAAAATATACCCCCTTAAGAGGTAGTTCTTACATTCCACTTCCCAGCTTCTTAGCTAATAAAAAGGCTATTATAAATATGAAAAACGACGACGAAGAATGTTTCAAATGGTGTATCACTAGAGCTTTGAATCCGGTTGTGAAAAATCCGGAAAAAATAACGAAAGCTTTGAAAGAACAATCGAAAAAACTTAACTGGAGTGGTATTGAGTTTCCAGTTGCTGTTGATGCTAATGTGATAGGTAGGTTCGAGACTTACTTACTTAGACTTAGTTCCTCCAGTTCCGATCGGAACATTGGTCGACAAGTCCTCGCCACTCCGCACGGTCGCCAGCCACCACCTCCGCCTCGTCCCAGCCCAGTTCCATCCGCTCCAGGTCCTTCCTGAAAGCGTGTCTCCAGGTGTTTCTTGGCCTGCCTCTTTTCCGTTTACCACCCTTCGGCACCCAGTTCAATGCCGTCCTTGCAATCCTCTCCTTTGGTAGTCTAAGGATGTGCCCAGCCAACCTTCCCCTTCTCCCCCTGATGATGTACTCAAGATCCTTCGTCCCCGCCATTGTTAGCACCTCCTCGTTTCTGATGTGGTCCTTCCATGAGATGCCAAGGATAGATCGTAGGCATCTCCGGTGGAAGACATTTAGTTGTTTTGTTGTCTTTGCTGTTGTCTTCCAGGCCTCACTTGCATAAAGCACCACAGGCAACACCAAAGACGAGTACAGTCGAAGCTTCGTGTCTCTGCTCAACGTTCCTGATCTCCACACGGTTCTCATTCTTTGGAAGACCGCTGCTGCCTAGGTTCGAGAGAAATAATAATATTAATGTTAATGTATTCCGTTATGAAAAAGAAGTATACCCATTATATTTGTCTAAGTGTGAAAGTAGTATTGATCTATTGCTTATTTCCAACGGAGAAAGGAAACATTATTGCTGGATCAAGAATTTTAACAGAATGATGAGATTGAGGACTCATTCGATGTATTATTGCAAAAGGTGTATGAATGGTTTCACAACGACAGGAGCGCTTAAAAACCATAATGAGTACTGCAAACTCCATAACGCACAAAAAATAGAAATGCCACCACCAGGAACTATGCTAAGTTTTAAAAATTATAACAATTCTATGAGGGTTCCGTTTATAGTCTACGCAGATTTTGAGTCTTTTGTAAAACCGATCGATACATGCCAACCAAATCCAGAGTTGTCGTACACTAATAAATATCAAAAGCATACTCCTAGCTCCTTTTGTTACCACATAAAATGTTTCGACGATAGCGTATATTCTCAAGATCCTGTGACGTTTACGGCTGAAAGCGAAGATGATGATGTTGGTCAAATATTTGTAGATAAACTAGAAGAGAATATAAAACAAATATATAATCAATTTAAATTCCCTAAGAAGATGATATTTACAGAAGAGGACAAGAAGTGTTTTGATGGAGCTACTATATGTCATATCTGTGAAAAAACGTTGGGCGAAGACCGAGTGAGAGATCACTGTCATCTTAGCGGTAAATTTAGAGGGGCTGCTCATAACATTTGTAATGTAAACTATAAAGTCCCCAAGTTTTTCCCTGTAGTGTTTCATAATCTTTCCGGGTACGATTGTCATCTGTTCATTAAGAAACTGAGAGGTAATAATGGAGAGAAAATTAATTGCATACCTAATAACGTGGAAAAGTATATATCTTTTAGCAGAGAGGTCGTTGTTGATAAGTTTGTAAATAAAGAGGGAAAAGAGATTACCGTCAAGCGACAACTGCGTTTTATCGACAGTTTTAAATTTATGGCTTCTAGTCTTGATGCTTTATCGAGGAACCTAAGCAAAGACCAGTGTAAAAATATTGGGAAACGATATACTGGAAAGAAGCTCGATCTTTTGCTGAGAAAAGGCATATATCCTTATGACTACGTCGATTCATTTACTACCTTTAATGAAACCGAACTACCACCAAAATCCGCTTTCTATTCTAAGCTAAATGATTCGAATATTAGCGATGAAGACTACGAGCATGCACAAACGGTATGGAAAGAATTTGGATGTAAAACATTCAGAGAATATCACGATTTATACAACGTTTCGGATGTTCTGTTACTTGCCGATGTTTTCGAAAACTTTAGAGATGTGTGTATGAAGAACTATACGCTTGACCCTGCATGGTATTTTACATCTCCTGGTTTAGCCTGGGATGCCGCTTTAAAATTGACAGGCGTGAAATTGGAGTTATTGAATGATTACGATATGATTCTGATGCTTAGGCAAGGGATGAGAGGAGGAGTGAGCACAATATCAAATCGTTACGGGAAAGCGAATAATAAATATATGAGCGATTTCAATAGTAACGAAAATTCTACATTTATTACTTACCTGGATGCGAATAATCTATATGGATGGGCTATGATCAAAAATTTACCTACTCACGGGTTCAAATGGATGAACGAAGATGAATTAAAAAATTGGAGAAGTATTCCATGCATATTGGAAGTTGATTTGGAATATCCTAAAGAGTTACACGACCTGCATAACGATTTTCCGTTAGCCCCCGAAAGCATTGAGATTAACAAAGTCAAAAAGTTAATTCCAAACTTAAACGATAAAAAGAAGTATGTGCTGCACTACGATAATCTGAAGCTGTATGAGAGCTTGGGTTTGAAAATAACAAAGGTGCATAGAGGTGTACTATTCGAAGAAAGTGATTGGTTGAAAAAGTATATCGATTTAAATACAGCTCTTAGAACGAAAGCTACTAATGACTTTGAGAAAGACTTTTTCAAATTAATGAATAACAGTGTCTTTGGAAAAACTTGTGAGAACATTGAAAATCGTGTTGATGTAGAGTTAGTGTGTCAAGAGGAGAGGGCTATTGAACTAGCCGCTAAACCTAATTACGAGAGATGTACTATTTTCGATGAAAATCTAATAGCCGTTCACATGAAAAAAACTAAATTGTACTATAATAAACCTATCTATCTTGGCATGTGTATATTAGACTTGAGTAAAACGTTGATGTATGAATTTCATTACAATTACATCAAGACTAAATACGGAAATAGAGCTAAATTATTATTTACCGATACAGATTCTTTGACATACGAAATTAAAACTGAAGACTTTTACTCAGATATCGCAGGCGATATTAAGACTCGATTCGACACGAGTGAATACCCGAGAGATCATCCATCTGGTATTGAGGTTGGAGTAAATAAAAAAGTTATTGGAATGTTCAAGGATGAAGCTAGTGGGAAACAGATAAAAGAATTTATTGGACTCAGAGCAAAGTTGTATTCTTATAAGATGGCTGCTGGGGATGAGCACAAGAAATGTAAAGGTATTAAGAAGAATGTTGTCCAGAAAACTATTACTCACGAAGATTATAAAGACTGTTTATTTACTAAAAAAGAACAACAACGAACGATGAATGTTATTAGATCTTATCATCACGATATTTATACAGAAGAAATTAATAAAGTTGCATTATCTGCAGATGACGACAAACGGGTAATAATGCAAGATGGCATTCATACTTTGGCATATGGTCACTACTCGTTGAAAATTTTTAATTAATGTTTATATTAAATAAATGAGCGTCAAACAAATCGATGTTTGTGGAGTAGTGCTACCGAATATTGCTTTATCGAATGTGGATCTAATCGAAGCGGCTAAGAAACTAAATATTCCGAATTTTAGGGGTGTGTTCTTACGAGACGAGCTACCGAAGAAACCTAGACGGAATGAGTGTGGGATATTGAATCTAGATGGTTCTAATGGGGTGGGCTCGCACTGGTGCGCTTTCTTAAAGAGCGGTAACGATAAAATATATTTCGATAGTTACGGCCTTCCTCCTCCTCTGGAACTGATAAAGTATTTACGCCGTCCAGTGTTATATAACAGCGAGCGAATACAGCCGGATAACGAAGTGTTTTGTGGCCATTTATGTTTGTACGTCTTAAAGAAGACGATGAACGATGGAATGAATTTTCAAGAAGTTATAAACGGCTTGCATTAAAAATTATTTTATATAAATATATATATATAAAATGCCTGTCGATAAATTTGGTCGCACCGCTGCTGGAGGAACATCACGAAGAGTAATCGCTGGAGGTGTTACTCTTAGCCAAGTAAATGCTAATTTTCTTCGATTGGATGGGGCAAATCTGCCGACTGGAAATCTAAATATGAATGGATGTTTGATAAAAGGTCTCCCAGTAACGAATACTTTGACTGCCGGAATGGATGAAGCTTTAAGTAGGGGGCAAGCCATTGATTTGATAACGAATCACAACGATTCTCCGTCCAACGATAATCATTTGACGAATAAGAAATACGTTGATGAACAAGTTACAAAGTACGTCGATAAATCTCTGAAAAAGTGCCATGTTGGGTATATTCCTCCCTTGGAAGCTGATGTAAGTGTGACAGGATTCGTTGCTAGTGCCAGTGAGTGTTTATCCGGAAGCAAAGCCTACCATGCTTTCACTAATCTCAAGGACGATGTTAACACAGCTTGGAATTCAGGTCAAGTAATGGCTTGGTTACAAATTAAATGTCCTGAGCCAGTTAAAATTTGGAGAATTGCGATGAAAACCGTATCTGTATCTTATTTCGATTTTGACGCTAGCAATGATGGAGTAGTGTTTGAAAAATTACCCATATTCCCTTCTTCAACGAATTCACCGGCTGTTCCGAGATTTTGTAATATTACTAGACCTATGGGTGCGTATCAATATTACAGAGTTACATCAACGCAAGTGGATGATTTTTCTCCACGAGGGATTCAGGTAATGCAATTATATGTATACGATGACTAATCTGCATTAAAAATTATTATTATATATAAAATGCCTGTCGATAAATTCGGTCACACCGATGTTGGTTCATCACAAAGAGTAATCGCTGGAGGTGTCACTCTTAGTCAAGTAAATGCTAGTTTTCTTCGATTGGATGGAGCAAACATCGCGACTGGAAATTTAAAAATGGGTGGTCACAAAATTAAAGGACTACCAACAACGAAACCTTTGACAGCAGCAATGGATGAGGCTTTAAGTTGGGGTCAAGCCATTGATTTGATAACGAATCACGACGATTCTCCGTCCAACGATAATCATTTGACGAATAAGAAATACGTTAATGAACAAGTTGCATCGAAGGTGGCTAAGACTGGTGATACAATGACTGGTGATCTATTCTTAAACGTTGGCTCCGATCGTCTGCGTTCAATGGGTTGTAAGGACTTGAGAGGAGATAATAAAGAATTCACTATTTTCTTAGGTAGTATACGAAATAAACTACAATGTTCGTTAAACAATCCTATTACATTACAATCGATGGATGGATTTCGTTTTAGAATAAACAATGAAATCATGTTAGAGATGGTTAAGTCACTCGATGGCACTCCTCCGTCTAAAATAAATGTGTATAAGTCCATCTTTATGCATGATGCTTACATTACAGGGCTACACGAACCCAACAGCGTCAGCGATGCAGCTACGAAGCAGTATGTAGATTCTATCTCAATCGGTCCCGCGCTTAGCATTCATTCTTTAACTTGGCAATTCTTAATCGCTAAAACTCACACAAGAGTTACTTTCGATAGTGTAAGATTCAAAACCGATGGTGTTATAAGTGCGGGAATGACCCGTTTCACTCCCGGTAAAGCCGGATACTATTTCGTTTCGACGTACATAGAATTTGGTAACAGTAGTACCGCTCCTGGTAACGTCTACCTGTATAGAAATGGGGCGAATTACATGCAAATTGCGGGCGGAGGGGGAACGGGAGCTGCGTTTAACAATTCAACCGGTAGTTGCATAATTTTCGTATCCAATACCGATTTTCTCGAGATATTCGCTTATTCACACATCGCACTAAATATATTAGCTAGAGACTTTTCGGCAGCATTCTTACGACCTTGATTTTTAACTGGTTTCTAGCTTACACAAAAGACTAAGACTTTTAACTGGTTTATTAGCTGATTGTTTCTTCAATGGAAAACACCCCCAGATTATCCTTTAGCACCATTTAAACTTAATTTATCTTCAATATCAGATTTCTTAAAAGGTAGCTAAGTAATTAATTATGCATCTGAGAGACGTCGACTGCTTTGTCTCGCTCCCAGTCAGGTTGTTGTTGTAATAGACCATATGTACTAAGCGCTCACGAACAAAGGGTCTGTTCGCATCTGCTGTGAGTCAATACCGTATTCTGCAGTTGTTTTGCATCAGCGTTGATCACCATTACCGTAGCTCCTACCAAGAATGTTAATTGGGTTTTAGCTGATTGTTTCTTCAATATCAGGCTTCTTCAAAAATAGCTAGCTAATCCATTATGCATCTACTACTGGTCTCACTCCGGCAGTGTCAGCTCCAAGTTTGGAAAAAGGAGAGTGAACGATTCCAATCAACTTCGTTAAAACGCACAGTTGCTAAGCAGAAACTTACTGGACATAGATAGACACCTTAAATTGTGTGCTACAGAATATCTATAAATCATTAATACCCCAAACAATCGACTAAGTAACTACCAACCGATCACGTCGGTGAATAATAATTATAATTATTACTGCATCAGTATTATAATAATAAATTGTAGTGATGAATTATACGTCTAACAGTGCGGGTTACGAAATCAATTTTAATATTGAAAGTTATTCGTCTGCAGCCAGCGTTGCCACTCCTTGTGTTTTTTTCACAAGATCTTGGGTTTTTTAGATCCGAACTTGGGAAATGGGGTTTTTTAGGAAAGAACTTGGGTTTTTTACTTGGGTTTTTCGATAAAAAAATCTTGGGTTTTTCGATCCGAACTTGGGGTTTTGGGGGGGGGGGGGGAGAACTAGGGTTTTTTCTTGCTTTTTTGGAAAATCGGGAAATTGTGGACATTTTTTGAGAGATTTGGACCGGATGACTAAAAAAAGGCCGTCTGAATTTTCGGACGGGAAAATTGAAAAATTTTTTGGTCCGTAAAAAAAGGTCGACAGAATTTTCGGACAGGAAAATTTTACGATTTTTTGGTCCGGATGACTAAAAAAAAGGTCATCAGAATTTTTGGACGGGAAATTATGGACATTTTCGAAGATTTGGGCAACTTGGGTTTTCTTGGTTTTTTTTACCCTCCAACTTGGGTTTTTTCATTTTTTAGAGTGGCAACGCTGTCTGCAGCATTCAGGAATGTGTCTAATCTCTTAGTCGCTTATTAAAAATCTGGTTCGTTGTCAAATAACGGATAAATAGGTATGCACAACAACGTCTTAGCTGTATAATAAGTGACAATTAGCGCTAGTCGTCCCCCCCCCTCACTGCTAAAATCTCCCGTGCGCCGATAATAATGATCGTGTGTCATTCATTATCGTTGACATATGGATACAACCTAAGATCTCACACATATAATTCCAGGAAATTTTGGAGACTTGACGTCAACAAAGTCCGTTATAACGATCTTGCTCAAATCTTTGATTATATTTTGCATTTACATGTATATAGACTAATATCGAAGGGATATGAAGCCGACGAGGCCTACGTTTTGACGGAGTACAAATTTTATGTGCAAGGCATATTTATATAGCCATTTAAAACCGAAATGAAGGTGTGTAATATTCCGCCTCTGTCAAGCAGCAGGCAATGGTCGATGCCGACAATTATAATGATAATTATCAATTATGAGTCATTGATAATAAGTAACACATTTTCGGATTCCCGATATTTCTGCAACACTAAGAAGACGACATCAACAACAAATACATTCATGGGCGGAGTTTATCAGGGGCCAGAGGGAGCTAACCCCCCCCCAAGAAGGCCCAGATTCAGCTTTTTACCATGAAAATTATATCTTTTCTGGGCTTAGCCCCCCTAAGAAGGCATTAGCCCCTCCAAGAACGGAAACCAGACTCCGCCCATGAATACATTACAGTTAGAGACGCTTAGTGACAACAAAATCGAAAGGCATGGAGGAGGAGGAAATGAAATCAGGCCCAGGTCAGCATCCCTACTTCCCTAGTGATCAGGGCAGATGACTATGGTGGGTGGTACACAGAGTTTAAGCGGCGAAGAGCTTCACTTAACCGAAAATTACCCACGTGGTTCTTTGTTTTGTTGCGAGGTTATGGATCTGTTTTATTTCGAAATTATCGTACCTTATAAATCGGGTTTTCCAAGCCTGTGTGAAGGTGACTGTGAAGTCTTTCATAGAGCTGTTTTATACCAAACAAACAAATTTCTGTCCAGGGCAACGGCCTCTGTTGTCAAATCTGGATCCATCAGTGTTTTCAATACAGTGTGTGATCGCTAGATCTGTGTAGAAATGATGTTGATGTGTAGTAGGTGGTCATGGTTGTCACTATAGCTTCCGCTACCCTATTTGCTGCTACGAATAATGTTATGCTAATTTTTGACATATTTTAATTAGTGGAAGAGGTCTCTACAATTATGTATTTTTGGTATGTGTACTTGCTACAGCGCGCCTTCAAGCTTTCTACTCAGAGGTGCTCCCGAGTACAGCGTGGACACTGCATCGGAATTTCACGCCGAAGCGCTGAGCAATTGTTACATCAATTATTTTATCTTTTTGGACTGACTCTTCCAATTCTAGACATAACGAAATATAGTTATAAATAAGATAGTAAATTAAAAAATTAAGGTGTTGAAATTGTGCCACATGCAGATAGTTTTGCTGCAATAATGTCTTCTGTTTGTTTGTTTGTTTGTATGTGCACTTGTTATAGCGCCCCTTCAAGCTCGTTCTACTCAGAGGCGCTCCCGATGCAGAGCGGACACTGCATCGGAGTTTCACGCCGAAGCGCTGAGCAATTGTGAGTGAAGGACTTGCCCAAGGTCCTTACGCGGCGAGGTGGATTCGAACCTCGAACCTTCCGGCTTCAAGGCAACGACGCCACCACTACACCACCGCGCCCCACAGCAGTCTTTGTCGTATGGTCCCAAAAAGACATTATACTACTTCTCCTATTTACCTCTCAATGTTGTTTCGACTAAACGTCGCTGATTGTGCTTTTGGAATTTATCTAATTCCCTTACTTAAAGGTATTCTTGACCCTCTAATAAAAGTTTATGGATGATTATATAGCAATTATGTATACAATAATAATAATAATAATAAATAATACAACATTCTGGACCAAGTGTTTTAGTTTTCCTTACAAATAAAGCAGCTCACCCGCAGCTGCTATTTATTGCAGAATTCATTCATTCCAGAATTTATATAGCGCTTCTTCAAAGGGGCAGTTCAGTGGCGCACCTAGGGGGGGTGCTGGGGGGTGCTTGAGCACCCCCCAGGGCTCAAAAGGTGACCCACGCAATTTTTTCAAATCCGATGAGTTCTTTGTGGGTGAGGGTGGGGGGGGGGGTAGGGGATCTTTCGGCATTTCAGTCTTTCAGATTATCGGTACACAATCAAGTTCCTTCAATTTTCTGTATTATAATCTTAGTCAAATTCGTGGTTCATAAAGCACTAGATTTCAGGGTTTAGCTGGTCTACCTGAGTTTGTTTTGGTCTCGAGAATTTGTCTAGTGATCAATTATAAGCATTAATAGCGATACGCCTGTGCCTTTACATTACAGTGTCTCACCAATTTATTGATAATATGTTACGACTTAATTGATAGTACCGTGTGTGCTATTTTATTTGGGCCTATAGTTATTGTTTTCCTTCAAATATATAAAGTCAGCTATGTTTGATCTAGACATTTTCTGCGGCGAAAGCGTCCAGAAATGATTTTTCACCCAGAATATTTGACAAAATGATAGTAGTTTTTAGTTGCTGTTTATTAGATTGAATTACATAAACTGCCATATAATAGGCCTACCATGATCTTATTTCATACTAGGG
Source organism: Lumbricus rubellus (assembly GCA_945859605.1). Classification (NCBI taxonomy): domain Eukaryota; kingdom Metazoa; phylum Annelida; class Clitellata; order Crassiclitellata; family Lumbricidae; genus Lumbricus; species Lumbricus rubellus. The sequence continues at coordinate 1,762,123 of OX243824.1, read as the reverse complement.
TAACTAGGCCTATATTATAATAATGTGCACAACTTACTGTCATGGCGGATATTTAGGGCGATAGGGAAGAAGTAGCCTAAGTAACCTGTGAGGCAACAGTCGCAACAGTCTGAACTTCTGAAGTTTTAAACCCCCAAAGTTTGTGGTAAGGGGGCGGAGATACTTATATCCCCAATATGTCATAAATATTTCATAAATATTATTATAAATTTCTGCAGTGTAATCCACTGTTCATCCATAATGAACAATTTTGTTACAACAACAAGCTAAAATGCTGTCATTACAGCATGTGTAAATAAAAATTCTTCTACGATGGAAAGGGCATTAATTGAAATCTTATAATTTTTATAACGTCTCTGAGCACTAAAATCATGAGTTTGTTTGTAAAAATGACAGCTTTAAAAGTCACGGTGCACTGTGCATTGTGCAAATCACAAAATTTTAAGTAATTGCGAGGCAACGCTCTAAAATTTTAAAGTAGGCTAAATTTAAAATTTATAAAATCTATGACTATCAGCATTGAAAATGAGCAATTGTATTAAGATGACAGCTTAAAGGCCTACCATTAAAGTATGGAAATTAAAAAATTAAGCAATGGAGAGTGGCATTGAAGTCTTACACCATGTCTTTCAGCAATGATATGTTAAATTTCGTTAAAATGACGGCCTAAAATGATACTACTGCAGTGTGGAAATAAAAATTCTGTGCTGAGGAGGAAGCTCATCCCCCTACTCAAACCCCTTTCCCTGCTAGGCCTATGTTGAAATCTGAAATCACTCTTTTTTATCAGCACTGAATTAATAGAGCTATTTTGCTAAGTTGACATCTTAAAATGGTAGCATAATAAACGTGGAGACTCAATTTTTTTAAATATAATTGTGAGCATATTCGTTGAAGATTAAACCACTCCTATCAGCACTGAAAAATAGTATATATAGCAATTTTTGCTTTAGACGACAGCTTAAAATGCTGCCATTGCAGTGTGGAAATTAGAAACTTTCTGATGTGAAGGGGCACATCACCTCCCAAAGCTACTGCCCTCTCAGCGCCACGTGCTGTGGAGATATTTCGTCGGATGCTCGATTTTCACTAGAAAAAACCTCGATTCCCACAAAAGGGACTTGATAAAACACTGGTTATTGGGGGAGGGCGGAGGGGCTAGAGTAAACACTTGTTATTAATTCCGCCAAGACATTTGTCATATCTAAACAAATCGAAAAGGGCATTTTTGAAGTCCTAAACCGTGCTTTTCAGAAGTGTTCATGACTAGCTTGCTAATGATAGGCCTACAGCTGTCAAACAAGAGCCTGAAACGCGCTCTAGCTGATGTCAAAAGTTTAAAAAATACGTTGGTTTCTAGGGCTGCGCCCCAAACCCCGCTGGGGGAAAGCTTACGACGCTCCCTCGGGCCCCCTAGTCAGTATTGGCCTCGTAGGCCTACCCTCGGTACTCGCTGCTTTGCATCTTCGGGCGCGTTTACAATAAAAATTCTGAGCACCCCCCAGGAAAATTTTCTGGTTGCGCCCCTGGGGCAGTTCAAAAGCGCTCCCGGCTCTAGCACGGCCAAAAGAACAGCTTTGGGTTAAATATAAAAAATGCTTAATATTAAGTAAGAGTACTAAGAACCCCTATTATCAGCATTGTCAGTCGATGATATTTTTCCCGCTCCTTGTCCTCGACCACTGTTATTCGATTCTGCTAGGCTTACCGCAAGCTATCATTACCCGCCTTCCCCTTCTTTTAAATAGTGTGATTCATTTCTGAAGAAATTTTATCGGGACTTGATTACCGTCAACAAGATGTCTACGTCAATGCTCCTGGCGGCCTTGAGACGTGGTTAGTCACTTTGATTCTTCCGACAACTGTTACAGTAGGTCATTTAGACACCTTTGAGTAATATTTATGGCTCTTATATAAATCTTTCATTTTCTGTGGTCGGTATCTTTCTTGGCTGATACTGAATGAAGAGTCAAGTTTGTGGCATTCTTGCATGTGACAGTAATTTTACAGCGCAGATTAATAAATTTGCAAAAGATTAATAATATTAGCCTATAGTAGAGCATGTACATTAATTTGTTGTTATTATTAACTAAAAAAACATTTTCTGTTCAGCAAAGAACACTACTGACATTTTAACGTTATGTTAAGACTATTATAGTATACGTTAAATGGTTTAAATTGACACTTTTTTCATTTTTACTGCACTGTATAATTAAGCTGTAGATTGTCGTCAACGGCCGTTTATCTTATACCTTAAACCTTGAAGAAATACTAATAAATTGCTCACTGTCCTCAAAACGCTGTCTTTCTATAAATTATTTTGTCAAAGCTACTTTCTTAATTATTGTTGGCTGCACGATTAAAGGCTTTCACTATCATAAATAAAGTGACATAATATACAGAATAGATACTATACGAATACTCGTCGAATAGGTTGCCGCTGTCAATATAAGAATATTAGTTGTTTTTTCAAACAGTCTAAGTGTTTCATCATCTTTTGGTCGCTGTCATAAAAACGTTGTCTTTCTATAAATTAATCGAGGTAACTAGCATTACGGCTGCACGATTAAATATCAAATATAAAATGACGTATTATATACAGGATAGATAAAATAAACTGATGTATCATATTTATATACAGGATATATACAATACAAACACACATGTATCGAAGAATATAATTATGGTGCCGCTGTCGGCAGAAAGCTTCAGACGGCATTATTCATCACAATGAGGTCCACTCTTGCCATATACATGTAACAGACCATGTAACAGACCATGTAGTCTGCTCTCTTGCCTCGATTATTTTAATTTGCAGATCAATCAGATCTTAAAATCAACAGCATTCCTATTTTCGCTTAATCATGCCTCTACCATGAAAAATTCAGACTGTTTAGACACCTCTGAATCGGTTACAAATGCAATTTATTAATTTGGTTTTAAATCTTTAAATGGTAAACCATTCTGCGCATTTTGTGTATAATAAAAGTTGGCGATATAACTGTCATGGCGGCTGAAATTTGTCTCTTCATTTAATGCAGCCGTCACTTTCCACTTATGAAAATGCTGTTTCGTTTTACCAAAATATAAAGTAGCCTAAACGGAATATTCTTGAAACCGTACTAGTTTTTAAGTGCATGTGCAATTACTAAGTAGCCTACTTCTGCACTCCAGGACAAGTTCAACATGTCTGCAACGAGGTCAACCATGTGTTAACCCTCGAGTGCCCAAAGGACTTTCGGACCCAGGCCCGTTTTCACGGATAACTCTGGAAAGGCTATGGATTTGCAAAAGTGCTTTTAGGACATCCTAGACCAACCATTTGGGCATTGAATGGTAGTTGTGTGAATATTCTCCAACCCTGTACCCCACGACCACAGCATATACCTATGATACCGCAAGATATGCGGCCGTTATATGCGCATGAATGGTTACTGACCCATATATAAAAATGTTCAACGCACGTTATATGAAAGAAAGGTTCATAAACTTGTTGAACTTAGAATTACTGACGTCTGAATGGCCTGGCAAAAGTAGTCAATAACTGGCCGACGACCATAGAGATATATTAACCATAGAGCTATATAATAGCCTATAATAACCATAGAGCTATATTAACCCATTACCCATTAGCCTACATAAGGTTTTTATTCGGATTGCCAGCTACAGGCATATTGTAAGAAGTTTCATCTAAATAAAACTTTTGATGGTGCAAAACCTTGCGTTTTGTTTGTTCATAATTAATCTATTTTCACTACATCTTGTCTCACTTTGATTAGGAACACAATGGCTTGTATAAAAGCATGTTTAAACATCAAAGATAAAGGTGTTTAACTAAGATCATAAAGAAAATATGTGGGATCAAGGGCGACAACCTGTGTGCACTCTTGTGTGCACTCTTGGTCACTGATGGATAACTATAACAAATCTGTAATATCTTTTTGTGAATGAAATTTGCTCAGAAGTAGCAACAACTTGAATGCTGCGTAGCATAATTCTCTGTAAAACCATAGCATAGCATATTTTGTGTAGGCTACACATTCACCGAAATTCACAAAACGGGAAAAGAACACCTAACGATGACGTCATAATTAGAAATTTACATGTCGTATTGTCGTACGCACGTTTTATCAAGACCCTCTCGGCCGTAGGTACCGTCAAATCGACTAAACGCGTTGACCCATTCTCTCTTCCCTGCGTGCGTAATATATAGACATCCCCTTAGAGACAGTGTTGCATCTAATAAAATTTAATGTCATAAATGTAGACTTTTTCATTAGCGACGTTAACAACTTTTGATGGCATAAAATAAAATTATGTCGCGGAATACATAGCTACCTTTAAAACAGATTCTATGATCCTGATATTAATGTTGTTTTAGTCTGATTGAAAATGTTTTTTCGATTCGCTAGGTGGCGAATGACGCCACGTGCTTCGAGTTTTGGAGTTAATTCGTCGTTTTTAGTATGTAATAAAGTTTAAAATGTTTCAAAAACTTATCAACTTTACGGATTTTTGTTACTGCGTCGTCATCCGAGGGATTATCTTTATCCAACGTACGTAAAACTGTAGAAAAATCTGATTGTTTTGACATTATTCTCGCGCCACGCTGGTGCAAAAATAAACATTTACAAAGTACTGGAAATCATTGAGAAAATCTGAATTAAGATCACGAATATCGAAAATGGGAAAAAATAAACGAAAACTGTCAATCGATACTGCATCAAATTCATCAAAATTAAGTGAAAATTCAATGAATAACAGTGTCGCAGTCGAGGAAAGGTCGGATGAAAATCCGAAAATGAACAAATCTGAAAACGGAAAAATCACGGAAATTCAAAAAAAATCCTCTCAATTGATAAATACAAAGCCTGAATTACATGAAAGAAATAACGGACAATTTTCGGACGACGATGTCTCGAACTTGACCAAATATCCAGGAAATCTACAAAATGGGAACGCCACGGAAGAAAGCAGATTTGAATCGTATTTTCAGACGTTGGCGAGAAAACAGTCTCAGTCGGCATCGCTGGAAAATCGACGGGGGCAGATTATCACTGGACATACTTCTTCTATAAATACGAAATCAGCCAATTTAATGAAGGAAGACTTTCTGAGATCGACTTCACCACGAAGGAGCGAGCGTCAACAAGAATTCAATGAATCTAGAGGCAGATCTACGAACCCGAAGAAAAAATTTAAGACGACATCAGAAGACTTTACGAACAGCGAAACAGACAACAAAAACACTTCTAACAAATACGGGTTCCAGACGGAAGAGCAGGCATTGGAACATCAAGACGGGATCGTGTCGGAAGAGCAGGGATTGGAACATCAAGGCGGGATCGTGTCGGAAGAGCAGGGATTGGAACATCAAGACGAGATCGTGTCGGAAGAGCAGGGATTGGAACATCAACACAGTTTGAATGCCTGTGTATCCGAAGATAATGTGACCCCGACCGATGAACTGAAGGAGGAGCGGAAGCTGAAACGCCGGGACGAGCTGAACGCCAATGGTATGCACGATTATCATTGTAATGCTTTGTTAGAACATAGACCAATGTTGGACCATAGATCTGATATGAATAATGCTATAAGACCTCCGGATAGAAATGTAAGTGATAGGCAGCAGGGGTCAAACACCATACCTGTAAAATATAGCCAAAACCGTCCTCCTAGAACGGAGGAACAAGAAGAAAGATTTAGGTACAATTTGTCTAGAACGGTCTTTGTGACCGGAGAAGCGAATATGTTGCATAAATTTTTTCGCACTAAACCTGTCTAATTGTTCAAAGAATTAACTAAGCAGGCAGGTGGTGAAGCGATTAAGGTGTTCCGAACAGATAAAGGGTTACGATTACTTGTACAAAATGAAGCACAGAAAAATAGACTTTTGAATTTAACAAACCTATGTGGAAATAGTGTCTCTGTAACACTGCCCTACTCTTTAACAAAGCCAACACCTCCTTCTCGTCATGAGGTTTCTTTTGTTGTAAGGGGGGTGGTGTATGGAATACAGGAAACCGAGCAAAACATGTCTGAGTTGGCCCAGGCCATTGGAGCTATTGAGCTCAAAACAATTGGAAATATTGAGACCAGTAAGGCAACACTAATTACTTTTCCACAGGGGACAGACCTACCCCCTTTTATTCAAGCCTTTGGCAGGAGATTTAAAGTACATGAATATATTCCGAAACCTATAAGATGTGACAAATGCCAAAAATTTGGTCATAATAAATATCAATGCAAAAGTGTAGCTATTTGCAGCCGTTGCAGCGGGAGTCATTTGTATAATGCTTGCCCAACTCAGGACATTAAGACATGTGCTAATTGCCATGGCAGTCACAGCGCTGCTTATAAAGGATGTCCTGAGTATGTTAAAACTCAAGAAATTTTAAGTATTAGGGCCTTGCAAAAGGTGTCATATGCAGAAGCTGCAAAGAGATATCTTACACAAAATGTGACTTTAGTAGATGATGCAGACACAGAACAGGCCATAGTAACAGATACGCAAAGCAGCAGTGGAAACATCATAAATAGAGAAGGTAATTCTGTCGAGCAACGAACAGAAAGCACTAAGCCAGTCCAATTACCTGAACAGACTGTAAAAGAATTCATTAGTTTTGACCACAGTAGATATAAGGCAATTAATGTGTCTCAACCAGACAAAAACAACATTCAACAATATGATGACCTTACATGTAAGCTTATGACTTTCGTTTTGGGTGTTTTGGCTGCTATCGATAAGTCCAAAACCAGCATGGAAGCTAAACATCGGGTATCTAAGGGGGCCTCAGATTTCCTGTTTGAAGGTGAGATCCAGTTCAGATGGACTAAGCCAGATAATGGAAACGTTTAAAATTGTTTGGTTTCTTATGATGGCTTGTGTTATCGCACATTGGAACATGCGTGGCCTGAGGGCACATCTTTACCAGTTTAAAAACTATCTTTGTAACACAAGAATATCTCCAGATATAATATGTTTGCAAGAAACTTTTTTAAAAGAGAAATATCAAACACCTAAATTTGATAATTATAGTGTTGTAAGAAAGGATAATACTAAGCACAGTCGCGGAGGTTTAGCCATCCTAATTAAAAGTGGTATTAGTTTTACATTATTAGACAGTGATAATATTGAAAATGTTGAAACATTAGGCGTAAATATTAAAACTGAAATTGGTCACTTAGATATTATAAATACATACATCGCTCCAGGAAATAAAATTGCTAAAGCCGACATTGAAAAAATCTTTCCACTAAAAAGAGCCATTGTTTTGGGAGACCTGAATGCTCACAACAAAAGTTGGGGGAGCACAAACATCAATGAAAGAGGTCAGATTTTAGAAGAAATTATAAATGATAAAAGTTTAACTATTCTAAATACAGGACAACCCACATTAATACCTCCCATGCATTCCAAGAATCGTTCAGTAATTGACCTGTCTATTGTAACAAAGGAGCTGGCCTTAAATTGTGGGCATTATGTTTCTAATAATAGCATGGGTTCAGACCATTACTTGTGTAACATAATTGTAAATGAGGAGGTTCAAATTGAACCTAACATGAGTATGCAAATATGGAAGTTGAAGAAGGCCGACTGGAAAGCTTTTAAGGAAAATAGTCAATATTTTTTAACTGAAGGTCTTATTGATGAAAATAATAATGATACTTTCAAAAATATTGTAGAATCTCTCACGTCATTAGCCAATGAAACGCTACCTTGTAAGAAAAATAAACCCAACAATAAACATTTCCAATTAAATAGGAAACACAAACCAACTCCATTTTGGAATAACAAATGCACCGAAGTAATCTACAGCAGAAATAAAGTTAGAAACAAAGCTATAAAGTCAAAGGAGTTGAAAGACTACATAGAATTAAAACATCAAGAAGCAGTTGTAAAGGTGACCTTAAAATCAGAAGCAAAAGCTAGTTGGGAAAACTTTTGTTCTGAATTAACTGACCAAACTAAATTGGGTAAGGTATGGGACATGGCTCGACGGATGAATGGTGTAACATCATATAGTTCCATCCCAACCTTAAATTCTAATGGATTGCTTGCAGAGAATAATTTAGACAAATCTAACCTATTGGCGCAAATGTATGCCAATACTAGTAGTAATAGTAACTATAGTCCAAAATTTGTTGAGCATTTAAAAAGTGTCAAAAATGAACATAGCCCAATTCCATCTGATAACTTACCAGACCTAGAAGACATAGAGGCTCTTAACGAAAATTTCTCAATCAAAGAATTAAAAGATGCCATTCGAAATTCTAAATGTAATAAATCGCCAGGCGATGACAAAATTCCTTATGAATTTATTAAACATCTACATAGTCGTGCACTTAAAATATTGTTAGATTTGTACAATAAGATATGGACAGAGAGTGAATTGCCTGATGATTGGCATCATGCTATTATATTACCTCTTTTGAAACCGAATAAGAGTGCATCTAATCCTGAATCCTATAGGCCCATATCATTGACATCAACTCTGTGTAAAATCATGGAAAAACTGATTACTAATCGGTTGCAGTGGTTTGTGGAAAAAAACAATCTGCTTTCAAAAAATCAGTCTGGTTTCCGAAAAAACAAAAGTACTATAAACCAGATACTTAAATTGCAAGATAATATTTTGAAAAAGTTTAAAAATAAAGAAGATGTATTAGCAATATTTATTGATTTTGAACGTGCATATGACATGCTCCATATTCCAACATTACAGAAAAAGCTCTTAAATATGGGAATTATAGGTAAAACATATAATTGGATAGTAAACTTTTTATCCAATAGAACATTTCAGGTCAAAGTTGGTGCTTCTCTCTCTGACATTTGCATTTTAGAAAATGGTACACCTCAAGGGTCCATTATATCACCCTTATTGTTTCTTATAATGATAAATGACATACCTGGTGAGTTAGATGGAGTACAAATGACCTTATTTGCTGATGACAGCTCCATTTATGCTAGCCATCGCAACCGTAGTAAATTGCAGAACAAAATTCAATTGTCATTAGATACAATTAATGCTTGGTGCAATAAGAACGGTTTTAAAATTTCTATCAGTAAAACTATAGGAGTGTTATTTACTAAGAAACGCAGGCTATCAAACATTGACATAAAAATTGGGAGTGAACACATTAAAATTGAAAAAACAGTAAAATTCCTTGGGGTAATTTTTGATCACAGGTTGTCATGGAAACCACATTTAGAATATGTTATTGCTAAGTGTAGAAATCGTATGAATCTTATGAGAGCAGTGTCTGGCCACCATTGGGGCGCTTCGAAAAAAGCCCTAATTCACATATATCGGGCCCTTATTAGATCAGTCATTGATTACGGGGATGCAGCTTTTTCATCAGCACCTAAATCGTATCTAGATAAGTTATCATCTATTCAGACTGAAGCGCTTAGATTGTGCTGTGGCGCTGCCAAAGGAACTGCAGCCATAGCTCTTCAGAATGAGTGCGGTGAAATGCCTCTAGAAATGAGAAGATTGCAGAGTTCACTAAAGTTGGGTGCTAAAGTTTTGGGAACTTCTGATCATCCGCTTGAATCTGCTTATAATTTGCATTGGACGGATGAGTTCAGAACATCTGGTCAAAATAACCAGTCCACTTACATAAGAACACATAGTTTTTTCTCCTCTCTTAATCTCCCCTTTCAATCCCCCACCTTTCCTACGACTCCATTTTGGTTAAATAATGATATTGATGTCGATGTGAGTCTTCACAAAGAAATGAGTAAGAAATACGACAACCCTGAGCTTTTGCATCTTCTATCACTGGAACATATAAATAAATATCCTACTTTCACGCACATATATACAGATGGTTCAAAAGTAGATAATTTAGTCGCTGCAGCTTATACAATCCCTACCCTAAATTTAGACAAACAACTCCGTCTTTGTGACAACTCTAGCATATTTGCAGCTGAATTAACTGCTATTAAAGAAGTATTCTCCTGGATATCAGAAAATGAAGACCAAGACCTTAAAGACTTTGTTATATTTTCTGACTCTTTAAGTGTTCTGACGTCTATTAAGAATTCGTTTACAAAGTCCCGTCCAAACCTATTACAAGAAACAATAAGAATCTTTAATCAAATTAAAATTAGTAAAGTGCTTTTGATCTGGATCCCGAGTCATGTAAATATATTAGGTAATGAGAGAGCGGATACTTTAGCAAAGCAATCACTGACTATGCCAATTATTAATTCAACAAACTATTTAGAATTGCAAGAAGTTGCTTCAATTGTAAAATTGCATGTAATTGAGAAGTGGCAGACATACTATGACAGTGTTCCCAAGGGCCATCACTATAAATATATATCTCCAGTTGTGAACACAAACTTGAAATTTACAGACCTTGATAGAAAGAAGGAGGTTCAAATTTCAAGATTACGATTAGGCAAGGTAAATCTAAATGAAAGACTCTATATTATGAAAAAGCATGAAAATGGTCTTTGTAATTTATGTAAAGTCCCAGAGAACATAGATCATTTATTATTAACTTGCAAAAAAGAAAATATCTCTACCACTTTAAGAGATTCCTGTGTTTCTTTTAAAGTAGACTTCAACATCAAGAATTTGCTTGATCGTGGTTATATGCAAAGTGTTGTTTATAGGCTTATAAACCTGATAAATAAAGGAAAAATTGTATAATCTCCGTCATTTGTGGAACAGTGTGGAAATGTGCAAACACCATTTTAATCTGGGAAGCTTTATTTCTGAATGTTTGTTGTTATTTTTGATGTTGTTTGATTTTCTCGTAAATTGTGTGAGCTAAATTAAGAAATAGAACAAGATTCGTACGTTGGTTGATCTACAGATTTATAGAGACATTGAGTAACATATTAACAGTTTTGAAACATAGTTGTTTAGTATAACAAACATGATATAAAAAATTTAAGTTGTGTGACAATGTATTCAAAACTGATCATGCGTGTGTACTGTTGTTGTTTTGCTATTATTGATTGTCATGCAATTGTAACATGATTGTGTGGGAATATATTTTGTCGTCATTGCTTTTGTTACAGCAAAACTATATCTAATAGTAACCTGTTTAAGAATTTCTTTCAATGAAATGTAGAAGTTTTGAATCAAATTCGTATTAAGAATGGTAATCAAGAAAATTATGTGATATTTCTTGCATGTAAGCATGTGACAATTACTGCAGTATATAAATGAATTTCCTAAGCAAAGGTTTTATCATAACTTGAATTATTGATGTTATTAACTGTTAACCATTTTGCTCTCAAGCAATGAACACTAATGACATTGAAAACTAATATTATGTTATAGCTATGGCAACGAACATTGATATTGTTATGACAACGTTATATGGTGTATTTTGAACGCCATAAATTCACTATTACTGTCCTGTATAAGCTGTAAATTGTCGTCAACGGCCTTAGATGCCATACGACGACGTTAAACTTTGGTTAAATAAATAAGATCGGTATTATAATTCGAAAAATGTTCTTCCATTCGATAACTTTAACTGTATTTTAGATGAAAATCGACGCAACTGCATAGCTAACTGCAAGATGTCGGTAAACACTTTAAACCAATCACTCATTCAATCAAAAAATAAATAATTGCATATATCTGCCCTAGTCTCAAAAGGACTATGTTGAAATTATTGTACATTATGGTTGATAAGTCCACTTGAAGAAGTCATCAGTGAAACCACTTCAGGACAACCATGTTCAATTATTGGCAGCAATTGTAATTGTATTTACAATAATTGTAATTGTAATTGTAATTGCAATTGTAATTGTAATTGCAATTGTAAATGAACATTTATATAGCGCTGACCACATATTCAGTAGCGCTCTCGACCCTAATTAGCACTGCCGCTGACAATAGTATAGTAGCAATAGTGACCGCCGTTCTGAGTTCCTGAGTCATATTGCTCCCTCTCAACCCATCCATCCATCTCCGGAGTTTCTCGTCAGAAATCCATCAAGGTATGGGGAGTTCTTATTAGAGAGAAATTTACAGTTTCAGACCACATTGAAAACCAGCTTTGTTGTCACAGTACTGTTTTAATTAGTCCTTTTTAACTGGACATGGTGTTTTTTTATAAATTGAATGTACACTGTAACCGGTTGCGGTCTGTCAACTTGTTTGTTCAATAAAGAGAATTATTACCAACTCTCCTCCTTGAAACACAGAGTCGTTAAACACCTTTAAATTGGATGTTATTACATTTATATGTAGTATTATTTACCTATAATTGATACTATAATAATAGTTTCTGTTAAAATCGCGAATCCAGTAAATTAAAGTATCAATAGAAATCGTAATAATTACACAAACTTATAAATGCCACTCGAAAGCCACAGCTTATTCACGAGCGCGAGCGCTGCTTTTGGACTAATACGGACAGCCCTTTTCCATGGGTTGTCTGTAGGGTGTACGGACATTTGAACGGTGGTCAATTGAACGGACGACATTTGACCGGTGACACTTTAACGGGCGATATTAGAACGGGCCGACAATAGAACAGGCGACACTTGACCGGAGCGTCATATTAACGGGCCGACTAATGATCAATTCACAAGGTGCGGCGTTGTACACTATGCACATAGGCCAACTCTTAGTTTTGACTGAATGTTGGGAGCGACGTTTGGCGACACTAAATACTAGAGACCACAAGCGTACGGGAGATTTCAGCAGTTGGGGGGGGGCAAAGATTGAACTTCTGCCCGAAAAATATATCCGGAAAAAGTTGATGACCTTTTTTTAGTCTAGTCGTCCGAAGCTGTGTTTGACCGAAAAACCAGACTTGCCCGAAAGTTAACGACCTTTTTTTAGTCGTCCGGGGCTGTGTTTAATCAAAAGCACGGGTGGCAGTTTCTTTCCGAGAAGCGCTCTATGAATGTGCAACATGCAATAAAAATCGGAGCAAGTATTAGAAAAAAGAATTTTTTTACTACTGTGGGTTCCGCTATCTGGAATTTCCTCCCACTAACCTTGCGACTTAATTATGCTTAGGCTGAATTCACATGCTTTTTTTAAGTCGCTCGATTTGAGCGACTTTTTATCTGTGGCTGGGCTGGGAGCGCCTCTAAGTAGGTTTCTTGAAGAGGCGCTTATAAATTGTCAAAATGAATGAATGAATCAAGAGTCACTGAGAACAGTGCAGCTTTTTCGCATCAGAGCCAACTGTTGCCAAACAATTAGATTCTGTACAGAATTTTAGTAAACGTCAAGCAGACCTACATGCATGTATGCATGTATATATAATATATCGCTAGACTTATCGCACGACTTGCGATTGTCAGTAAAGGTATAACGCAGTATTAGTTTCGTGAAGTGAACAACAATCTTTGAACATTGAATGCCTTAGAGACTTGTGATATGGGTTATATAAATTTTAGAAAAAACGATTTAGGGGTGTGTAAGGAAAGTTCACTTTATCATCATTCCAGGTTCTGCGACATCTCTCGGCCAACAAGTCCATTCACATCAACTTATAGTATTAAAAGTCATTAACACTAACCCATACACTAATCGTATTTATAACATGTAGCTTATTATGCTAGTTTTTTGCTTAGCCATACCCTTTCATAATAATAGATAATTGGTGTCGCCCTCCTCCTATAGTATAGACCGTAATTGGTCAGGTCGCTGGCAGATCGCGCCAAGCATCGATAATTATAGTAGCCTATTGGCTTCTGTTTAACGACAATGTGAAACGCAAAAGGTCATAATAGTTATTTGTTTGTTTTGTTTGTTTGTATGTGCACTTGTTATAGCGCCCCTTCAAGCTCTCTCCTTCCTCAGAGGCGCTCCCGAAAGCAGAGCGGACACTGCATCGGAGTTTCACGCCGAAGCGCTGAGCAATTGTTAGTGAAGGACTTGCACAAGGTCCCTAGGCGGTGACTTGAGGTTGATTCGAACCTCGAACCTTCCGGCTCCAAGGCAGCGACGCCACCACAACACCACTGCGCCCCACAAATTTCTGCCGCACCCTTTCTCCTCTCTTATTTTGGTTTTTTGGAGCTACATGTACACTGCAAGAGAGAATGCAGTGTGAAAACTTCATTATGTGTATGCAAAAGTCCTGGCTTTTATTATATTTATGAAAACTTAAATGTCTCGAAAGTGAGCAGAGTTAATTCATTCTCAATGATTTTGTAAAGGGTTTGAGTAAAGCAAAGCGTGTTCAAAAGTCAGTTATCTATAACATTGAAGAATCCTATTTAAAGGTGTCTGATTTGTTTGACAATGATCTTCAAGGTCGAACTGTTACGCATCTTGAGACTACTGTAACCGTCAAAACAGTTATGGTCGACTAATTTTTTTATAATTACATGTATGCCTTTCTCTTTTCGGTTTCTGTCCATTCTACAGAGTGGGCCAAAAAGACTTCACAAAAGGTAGTGTAACTTTTGTTGTGTTTGAAATATTCTGTTGATAACTGGCCATCGTGTGTAAATATGAATTATTGTCTTTTTTAAGCCTGCAAATTTTCAATTCGAAATTCTTGCTTGTGGTCAAGATATTGGCAAAAAACATAGTGCGGTCTTTTTGCCCACCATGTATATCTGAAGCAGCTGTCGTGCCAGTCATTTTTTTTAGCAAGGTCATAGCCATGGCAGTCCTACAAGAAAGCAGGCCAGAGGCCGATCGCTGTAGCACGAGCTAAAACCCACCCTAGGTGAGGCACATAATACATCTTTTTGCACATAAGTGAACTTAGTGAAGCATTGCAAACGCTTCATTATGGCAGCAAGCACGACAGTTAGTAAAAGTCATAGGTCATAGGTCCAAAATTTAGTCGCTGAGTGATGTTGTCCACGCAAATGCGCAAGTAACCCATACCATTTCAAATACAATTTGGCAGAATTTAAGCTCATTTTAAATACAATTAGGCAATTTTTGCTTATTAAGTGCTGTAATATGCCAAGCAAATTTTTGTCCAGGGTAACGGAATCTGTTGCCATAGACCCTGGTCAAATCGGATCCATATATCCATCATCTAATAAAGATTTACCGGTGTAGGCGCCTATAAACTATGCATTAGACTTTACCATCGACTGCATGCAGCAATGTAGACGCACAGTTCCGCAACCAACACACTTTTTTCCTTCGTCACATTCGTGGAGTGAATAAATTTATTATTATTATCTAGCCAGACCATTTCTGCTCATTTCCACTTAGGTGGATCAAAACCAAAAATCTTTACCACGATAATTTATTCGGTATCAGTTCCTGCCATTACTACGGCAATAATTCACTTATGACGCATTACGAAAGGTTTCTTTTTCATTATGTTCAGTCTTGGAGGAGGATTCCAATTTGACCAGGGTCTACGACAACATAGGCCGTTACCCTGGGCAGAAATTTGCTAGGCATATTACAGCACTTATGAGCAAGGTACTAGACCAGTCATTACTATGTTCAGTCTTAAGCAAAATGGATCTATAAATAACGCATCTAATACAGATTTACCGGTGTATAAACTATGCACTAAAGAATTTATCTGCTTATTTTTTCCCCTGTACAAAAAGAAACATAATATAATTATGGCAGGAAACATAATATTTTAAATATCTTTGGCGTCCGAACGAATAATAATTATTGCAGCCATTCATATGTTAAGACAAGATATATGTGACTCGTGTGACGAAATGAGTCCTTAGGCCCTTTTTGAGTATTTCGAGTTATGTATTCTACGTTATTCGAATGTTAAATTACCTTCAAAATGAGCTATTACGCATCAAAATCGACCATGTGCTTGTGGAGTTATAAAAAGTTTTATCGATCGACCTACCTAACAGAAAATGTTGAAAAAACGCGATTTTTTGAATTTTTTAGGTATTTGATTTTATTGGTCAATTAATCTGCACAAATAGCATGTTAAAAAAAGCAAAATAAAGTCAGTTTTAATATATTATTGAGACATTATATAATATAGATTCCAAAAATGGGAAAAAAGGAGAAATCAATAATTTGAAGGTTGGACACCTTTAAAAGCGAATTGCAGCATTCTGCAATTTATGCTACTTACTACTCATTTCGTCATGACGAGTCACATATGCAAAACCAGACAGTAATAAGACGGATTGAAGACGTTTAAAGATCTAAGAGACGCGATTTAGAGGTGTGTAATGAAAGTTTACTTCATCATCCTTCCCGCTTCTGCGACATCTCTCGGCCGGCAAGATCATTCAAATCGACCGCTTAATGTTAAAAGTCATTGACACTAAACGTGATACAGTTCTACTGGCATTTAGAATCTGGTGACAACTATGTTAAGCTTTTGCTTCGCCACACTCTTTCGTAATAATAGAAAACTTGTGTCATTCTCCCCCTATAAAATGCAGATTTTGAACGGATAGCTGTTAGAGTGCACCAATTAAGCGATAATGGTAGTATTAGCTTCTTTTTAACGACACCATAATAATCATCCAAAAAAATCATAATTGTTATGCCACACTCCTCCTCCTCCTCCTCCTCCTCCTCCTCCTCCTCCTCCTCCTCCTCCTGCTAGTCCTCCTCCTCCTCCTCCTAGTCCACCTAGTCCTCCTCCTCCTCCTCCTCCTCTTCCTAGTCCTCCTCCTCCTCCTCCTAGTCCTCCTCCTCTTCCTCCTCCTCCTAGTCCTTCTAGTCCTCCTCTTCCTCCTCCTAGTCCTCCTCCTAGTCCTCCTCCTTCTCCTTCTCTTCCTCCTCCTCCTGCTCCTCCTCCTCCTAGTCCTCCTCCTCCCCCTCCTAGTCCTCCTAGTCCTCCTCCTCCTTCTCCTCCTCCTCCTCCTAATCCTCCTCCTCTTTTTAGACACCTTTATTTTTGGTATTTTGGATATTATATATATATGTGTATCCTATTTCTGTTATTAGTTATGATAGACTGGCCCAACGAATAAAAGGCTGCTGTTTTACTTTTACCCTTACCACCATCACTACCACTGCTACTGAATGTACTCATTGTGTTATTTTTGCTACTACTACCACTACTACTACTTCATTTTAAACTAGAATGCTGTATGCATATTAATTATTTTGCTTAGTCTGTATAGTTTTTGTTTTCTTATGTGAATTTCATGTGATATCCTACTTGTTCACCAGAGTGCTGTTTTGCAGCTGGTTTTAATAAAGAATATACTTATTATTATTAGTAGTAGTAGTAGTTCTCGGCTACTACTACTTTTATAACCATTAGGCCTACTATAACTACTTCATTCTATGAATCTATATAGCGCCGCTCAAAGAAATCTACTGAGTACAATAATTAAATTTACTATGAAAATAAAAAATTCTCATGATTCAATTTTCATCGCTCTTTCTACTTGACATTGACAGCCACTAGATGTCGCTGTCTGTATTGTCTGGCTACCATGTAACTTACCTGCGGTGATCTGTCCTCCGATCGGCTGAACAAGCTGAGCTCTTGGCCTCTGGCTCTCAGATTCCTATAACACAAGCGACGCTCTGTCTCAGTCCTAGAACCTGGAACTGGATCCCTATTGCGTTTCGCCCGTTGTGTAGAGGTCACACCAATATGTCCCAATAAAATATTATCCAATTTAGACGTAGATAGATTGGGAGTACTTCTGAGTATAAGCGGCGCTATATAAAACTCCTTGATGACTAAAGGAAGGTCGACGTCAAAGACCTTGACAATCTGTCGCTGTACAATTTTATGTGACGAAAAATATCTCATTAGACACCTCTATAATGCGATATTTACATGCTATATTAATCGAAAATTTATTGCTACGGAGTGATGTCGCTGTTCCGACTAGGCTATCTTCTACAATCTACATTTTCTCTGAATCGAGGTAGACGTAATCGGCGAAAGCAAACGCAAAATGGCGCTAAAATGGCGGCCAAAAGATACGCGTTATATATAGAGAAAAATCGCAATATTTAGACCTAAGAGTGGACGGCTTTAAAATTATAATGTCACTTCTCGTGCAATAGATATTTCAATGTCATAAGTGTTTAGCATTTTTCGACTGTATTAGTAAGCCATGGGAACGGTGAGAGCTGTTCAAAGTTATTTTTGGCAAATACCTCTACAGCCATTGCTGCCTTAAGATGACGCTATAAGCTTTGGATAAATATAATCCATCATGTTAATGAATTTTCAATAGCAGAGCAATTGTAAATTATTTGAAACGATGAGTTCTTGAGTTATTCTTAAGCGAAGCCGTCAGAAGTCTTTAGGAATTTCGGTCAGCCTGTATGGTGCTCTGTAAAACACCCATATATCAAATATATAATAATCTATATAAGTTCTAACTTCTAATACGGCTCGTATTGCTACTGTTGCATTTGCGGCAAAGAGAAACTAATCGCGTCAATATTAAACTTACATTCATAATCTTTCCATCAGTGAATGTTAACGTTGTAACAGAGAAACTACCCCTGGACAATATAACACACCAGACGGTACCAGTCCCAAGCCCTGATAGAGGAGGAGGGCGATGCAACTGATCTTTGCTATCACATTATCGTCAAACTCAATCACATAAATTATACCACTGTTCAAAGATGAGTAGATAATCAACAGGTCTAAAAATAACCTGGATATTGGCCTGGTAATTGTTTTGGTTAATGAGCGCCACCTCGTGATGACTTCTTCAACATTGAACACCTCGATCCGCAATTGCATTATCACAAGATGACTTCAACAACTTCTCTGGTGCGGTTCATTTGTGGCGCCGGTAAGACACCCTTGTGTTGGATTATTTTTTATTATATAATGCGGAGTTTAACAAATTATTTATGATGACATAGTATCGTGTTTGGTTGTAGGTGTTATGGCAAAGATTGGCTATCGTCGATACAATAATGTTCGCTTGACGTTGAATGACCTGATAACAGTTTGACTTCGACAAAATAACAATGAATGCCTATAGCTTTAAAACGCAAAAATGAACTTTGTTCGTTTTGTTCCATGTTCGTAGTTCACAGTTTCCGCCAATCTGCCGAATGCTATGCAATACAATAATTATACAAATGGAAAGAGATCCAATGAGACAGGTCTTGTACTTGAGCACAAAGACTAGTCCCTTTTAAAGAAGCGCTATATAAAAATCGGTATAATTCATTATTTCTATGAACTAATTTAGCCTTCACTTTAAGCTGAATAATCCGCTGAAAGATCTTATCAAAAAACGAAATTTGCTATCACTCTCTTCAAAAGTTTCCGAGCAAGAGAAAGTTTTAAAAGATTCTGAAGCAATTTTGCCTTTGTAAAACTGTAAATTGCCCGAACTACATATATAAGACCGTTGAGAACTGGTAAAAAAATAATTACCGTTGGTGTCGAGGTAACATATCGTTCTATACATGCATTAATTGCATTGACCGAAAGCAATACAAATTATACAATGTAAAAAGATTAGAATTATTTTGGGTAAATAGATAACGTAATCGACGATGGAATGTTTTAGAGCGCCGTACACGAAATCACACTTCACTTTAACCCTCAACAGCTAACGTGTAAAAACTTACGTTACAGCTAACCTGGGGTCCAGCTGTACCCCAATGTGTTTTGTTAATATTTGCATTTGGAAACACGATATCGATGATGAAAATCAATTCCACACTATTTCATTTTGGTAAATTTCTTATGCATGTGTACTTGTCATAGCGTCCCTTCAAGTTTGTAGCACTATACTGGCAGCGCGGGCACTGAAATCGAGTTTCAGGCTGCGGCACTGAACAATTGTGAGTGAAGGACTTGCCCAAGGTCCATACTAGGCGGCTTGAGGTGGATTCTATGCCCTACTACAAAATATGCAAATGTCTGCAAGCAGTATGGGCGCCAGAGGGGCTAAGGGTTTAAGCCCCCTAAAAAAGGCCACCCGTTTTTACATGAAAAAATGAAATATTTCCATGTTAAACCCCTCCTATAAAATGTGAAATTTCCATGAAGTTTCTACCAAATGACAAAAAAGGTGTTCGTCAGAAAGTTTGGCGAATGAAAATGGAACATTTCCTCCACGAGAATTCAGCCCCCCTCAAAAAAAATCATGGCGCCGCCACTGTTTGCAAGTAAGTAACTCCTTGAGCACGTAAATTAAAGTTTATGTGAGAGTCTATATCCTATTGTCGTTGTGAACATAATAAGGGTTATGGTCAGAGGAAGGGTTAGGGTTAGGGTCTGTCTATCTGACCTTGCCTGACTGTCGGATACGTCTGTCTGTCTGCCTGTCTGTCCGCTTGCTCGTCTGTCTGTCAGACCGTCCATCCATTTGTATGTCTGTCTGCCTGCCTGTCTGTAGGCTTGTCCGTCCGTGTGTCAGTCTGTCCGCCTGTCCGTCGGTCTGCCTGTCTGTCCGTTCATTTGCCTCTCTGTCTGCTTGTCCGTCCGTCTGTCAGTCTTCTGTCTGCCTGTCTGTCTATCTGTTTGCTGTCCGCCGGTCAGTCTGTCTGTCTACCTCTCTGCCTGCCTGTCTGACTGTCTATCTGTCTGTCAGTCTTCTGTCTGTCTCTTTGTCCGTCTGTCTGTCCGTCAGTCTGTCTGCCTGTCTGTCTGTCTGTCCATTTGTCTGCCTACCTGTCAATATGTTTGTCTGCCCGTTCGTCCGTCCGTCTGTCAGACTTCTGTCTGCCTGTCTGTCTGTCTATCTCTGTCTGTCCGTCTGTCTGTCTGTCTGCCTGTCCGTTTGTCAGTCTTCTGTCTCCCTGTCTGTCTGGCTCTCTCTCTGGCTGTCTCTCTCTTTTTCATTCTCTCCCTCTCTCTCGATATGTGTCTCTGTCTCTCTCTGTGTGTCTTTCTCTGCCTCCCTGTGTCTCTCTGTCTGTGTCTGTCTGTCCGTCTGTCAGTCTGTCTGCCTGTCTGTCAGCCTGTCTGTCTGCCTGCCTGTTTGTCTGTATGTTTCCATATATCTTTCCGTCTTTCTATCCGTCTGTCTGTCAGTCTGATTTTACATTTTTGGTATTGAAATACGAAAGAAATCTAAGTAAAATCCTTTGTAATTTTTGGGGTCCGCATGGACCCCAGAGGAACAAAATTAATTAAAAGATTTTGCCTAGAGTTTTTTTAAAACTTTTTTCACGAAAAGCACCCCAACATACAAGCAAACAATTACATAAAATATCAAGGTTGCAGTCACTTCACAAATATAAAAAGATATATGATGAACATTCTTGGGGTCCGCTTGGACCCCAAGTTAGCTGTTGAGGGTTAATGCATGTACAGGTAGACTACGTTCATCATCATCAACAACCGTGGAGCCCACTTGTTGATGATGATGAACGTAGTCTACCTGTACATGCATTAAAGTGAAGTGTGATTTCGTGTACGGCGCTCTTATGCCCGTAGGTGTCCGACGCCTTCTTCACAATGTTTCTCCACTTGAGTCTGTCCTGGACCGCGTGCCCCGGGTGCTGTAGGTCTTCTCCACACCAATCTACAATGTTAGCAGTCCATTCTCGATGCGGCCTTCCTCTTTGTTGTTGCCCTCCATTATTCCAAACATCAGAGTCTTAATCTTTCTATCATCTTTCATTCTGCAGATATGTCCGAACAATTTCAGTTTTCGTTGGATGATCTTCTGCATCAGATTCTCAGTCATATCCACCCTCTTGTATACTTCGTCATTGTTGATCTTCTGTGTCCATCCTATCCTCAAGATTTTCCTGTAGCATTTTCTCTCAAATGCTAACACTCTTCTTTGTGAATCTTTCGTTAGTACCCATGTCTCGCAAGCATACAACATGCTGCTGAAAACACATGTTTTTAATACCTCCAACTTTGTTTTTATACGGATTGCTCTGCTTTTCCAAATTTTATCCATTGCTTTCAATACCGCTGTTCCGTTTGCTATTCGTTATACGTTACAAACAATAAAAAAATCGTCCGTCTGTCTCTTTTAGACACCTTTATAATTTGTTATTAATTATTATATAAATAAATTATATTTTCGTGTTTTTAATTGGATCATTCCTAACACTATGTTGTGTGCGGCGTTTGGTAAAAAACCATATAAATACGGCATGAGTAATAATTATAATTTAATTCGAGAAGTTACCCTACTTTGGACATTTATACAGCGTCGAATAAGCATATTCTTGGCTGCTTGGCAGCTCAGTCAAAACAAAATCGATAGGTAGAGAGGTGAAATCGTTCTAGATACAAAACTGAAACTGATCAGCAGACAGACTTCTTAGGTGCATGATATGTTTTATGTGAAGAGTTCAGGACGGAAAGATGCGAAAGAATGACAAATGGAATGATCAGTGAATACGATCTATATCATCTTCCCCTTTTCCAGAAGCGGCGGTAGGAGGATAGAGGGGCTAAGCCCCCCAAAAATAGGCGATCAATTCTTTTCCCAGGTAATAATGACAAATTTCGATGTTCAACCTTCTCCCAAACAAATTGAAGCTGATGACTAAAAAAGGTCATAAGAAATTTTTGCGGTGAAAATGAAAAAAATTCCCGGAAATTCAGTCCCCCCCCCAAAAAAAAAATGAAATCCTGGCGCCGCAACTGCCCTCTTCCCGCTCTGGCAGTGTCAGTTACATGCCTACAGAAATGAGAGGCACGACGCTATTCAACTTCGTTAAAACTCTGAGTCGCTAAGCGGAAACTAACTGGACTTGGACACCTCTAAATTTGTGTTGAATATAATTATATATGCGAGATAATTTAACTCAAGCAGTGGTCACTCTGCAAACTGAACTGTTACATCTGTGATTAAATTTTAATGCAACAATCTATAATTGTAGTACCACAGTGCGGGTTATGCAAACATTAAAAAATTGGTATTGGCCTCTATTCGCCAGCTGCAAGCCTATAATTCAGGACGGTAGTAGGTCTTAGTCTCTCAATGGTGATGGATCCGATTTGACGATGGTCTATGACAACAGAAGCCGTTGCCATGGACAGAAATTTGCTTGGCATAGTACAGCACTGTCGCTCAAAAATCTGGCTATAGGACTATATAAAATTATTATAGTTGGCAAATAACGGATAAATCGGTATGCACGACTAGGTCTTAGTCGTCTAATTGACAACCAGCGCTATTACCGTTCTCTATAATATTATAGGGTTTGGGTTACATGTCTTGGGTAAGTTGGCTAGCCATGCAAGGCATGGTGGGTCGATTCGTCCTCATCGACAAAGTTTAGGGTGTCAAAGAGTGTTTTGGAGGCGAACCACAATTGCTGTGAGACGACAAGCCTGGTTGTTTTCGTCTTCACCACCACTAAAATGCTTTAACGTGTGGCAAGGCGCATTTAGATCGCATAAAATTCGACCGTGTTTATATATTTTGCTTATTTCCGTACGCGAACAACCGCTCACTCACATTGTATGTGCACTTGTCATAGCGACCCTTCAAGCTCTCTCTTTGCTCAGAGGCGCTCCCGAATGCAGAGCGGACACTGCATCGGAGCTTCACACCGAAGCGCTGAGCAATTGCGAGGGAAGGACTATAGGACTTGCCCAAGGTCCCTGCGCGATGGCTTGATGGTGGATTTGAACCTCGAACCAGGGGCTTTTATCCCCCCTAAGCAACCGGGTGCAATCCACCTTCTTCCCCCCTTCCTTGGCGGTCAGGGCTGTTTTTAAGGAATTGTTTTAAGTGCACAACTTCGTTCTTTTCCTTCCCATCCTCCATGGTAAATTATTACCAATCGGAGGACAATGGCCATTTCTTGTTCGCTTTAACTCTACAGAAGTGCTTTTACAACTGCACATATCCAATTAGAAAAGATTGTCTATAACAATAATTTTTTCATTCATTCCATTTATTCGGACATTTATATAGCGCCCATCAAGAAAACTATTAAGAGGCGCGCCCAAAATGAGCTGTTTTAAATTAAGAACGGAATGGTCCTGGTACAGACTACAGTTCCAGATTGTGAGGCTATTCCAGACCACTGGGCCAACCGCAGATAAGGTTCGATTCTTCATGGTCCTAGTAGGCCTACTACTTGAAGTCTAGATTAAAGTACCCATAATTATCCGAAATCAATTACTGCTTGGCTGCATTAAATATCCGTCTCATCCTTTTAAATAATTCAATAAGCATTTAAGACATCTTAAATTGACATCTGACCAACTGATACTCAATGCATATAATAAGAGCATCACCGTCGCCCTCCTGCTTTATTCAGGCTTGAGACTGGCACTGTATATTATAAGAGTGCCAGCAGTGGCAGAGTTCAAACACGCTAACATACAATTTTCTTCTTATTTCTGACAAGTCATAATTGTTTAATATGATGTGACCCTGAAAAAGTGAAATTGAAATATATAACAACAATTTAAAACATGTTGAAGGTGTCTAATTTGCGCATAAAAAATTTCACCAGTAAATTGTTCAACGACATCCTGGAATGGCAAGATATTTGTGCGCCGACATTAGGTTAATGGATTTAAACACTGTATTTAATTATATTATAAAATATAGCGAATTCCTTAAAAATTAGCAACCCAAAAAAGGCGAAATAAACACAAAAAATAACCAGATCAAGTCATTTATTTCTTTTAGAATACGTTGAATCCCGCTGACTTTCATGTTACCTTCTCACCACCTTCAATTTTACCTTAAACCGATTTCGTTCTTCAGTCCATCGGATTTATTTTGACAGAGCGCCTGTGAATAAGCTGGTTCCCTCGACATCGCTTTTTTGTGGGAATCTCGAAATTACGGTTACTTTTACTTTAGCATTGAATATTTTTAATTGATTCGAAGTTTATCGCTTTTAATTGATAAGTGCATACTTTATCAGACGAATCGATTGAAGAGTGGTGTTATTATAAATTTGATGCGACACAGAATGCATATGTAGAGAATATTATCAACGACATTAAGGTGTCTAAGCAGAGTCATAAATAATGACCTACAATAAAAAATTATTAAAAAATATTAGAGCACTAAACGACCGTTTGCCAATTCACGCCGTCACAATGAACGGCCTCTTAGAAACTTCCTTACGGTATATATCATATCGCTTATTTAGTCGTTGTGAAATGTCGATCAAATGTTCGTACTCAAAATCAATTCCAATTATGACGTTCACGGAACACGGAAAGGAGAGCGAAATACTGAATAATTTCCAGAACATTGTTGTTTTCAGACACCTTTATTCTGCTTAATATAAACATTATATATTTGCAAGATTTGCTGCGGTGATAACTCGCGAAATATTGGCTATTTCTCTCTATAGCAAGTTATAATGGCCATGTCAACCTACAAGTGTATTATTAGGCCTATAATAATAGTCCGAGCCTTGGCCGTCGAAAACATCGTTATTGTGCATTTTGGTGCTACAAGCAAAAGAAAGATACTGTTGAATTCAGGAAGAAATTCTAAGAAAAATGTGATATAATGCCATTAGAAAAAATAGAAATAATTCCTGTTTTTTTCAGTGTTTCCCATTGGATTTTTTGAAAAAAATACTGAGTAATTTGCAGAACATTGTTGTTTTCAGACACCCTTATTTTGCTTAAGATATACATTATATAACGGCAACACTTGCTGCAGTGATAACTCGTAACTTGAATTTCAATGCAGAGAACTTCTTGCAGATGATTATATTATCGTCCGAGCAATTCAAACAAGAGATCAATATTATTATGAAAACGAAGATTAACAATCAATACTTTTAACTACATCAGGTAATTCTTTGACGCATGATACACTATGATTTTTTTTGTTCCAAAGAGTTACATACTCATAAAGCTTACAGAATTTATGTCGTGGTCTGTTTTGAGGGTTTGGCTCCTTTATTCTTGCAGGAGCTCTGCTGGTCCACCACAAACGTCCAGCGCCGCTGCTCTCTCCGTTCAGCTGCTTCAGAAGCTTCTCGCTATCGCTGTGATCTTACTACGTGGCCTGTCTTGGGCATAACTTCGGGAGGCCTCTGAGCTCTATAGGGTCTCGGATTTCCACAGCCCAGCATCATGCCTGTGACTATGTTGTCATTTTACATTGGAATAGTATAAAATAGAATACAATATACAATACAATATAAAACATAAAGTGGACGCAGGAAGTTGTTACCAGACACTTTTTCTGGAAATATTGTTTAGCTTAAGTGTAGAAGGATAAAATAGATACCTTTGTATCGTTTACTTTGCTTCCTATATAAAAAACCCAGATCTATTGCAATAAATTACAAAACAAAATTATCGTTTGCAACAATACATGACTATAATATAGATGTTAGAATCAACGCCATCAATTTTCTATCGTATGGTCGACTGTCCATGGCACCAGCGTATACTTCTTCTGTTGCAATTCGCACATTTTATGCGGATCACCCTGCGTACATGCAAATACGCTTCTCTATCCATCCCGTTGCAAAAGTTAATCGGTTAAAGTCATATTCTAAACTTCTGTTCTTCAGTTGTGGATGTCATAATTAGAAATTTATTTTTGCGAACGTAGGCCTATTATATACATTTTGCCGAAACCCATTAGGTAATAATGTAGACAGCCTTTAGAGACAGTGTTGCATCTAATATAGGAAAGAAATGTAGACAATTTTTCATCGAGTATAATTTTGCGGCATTTGAGACAATGTTACCATCTGATTCATCCGGTACGTGACGTTTGGGCGCCGCCGTTTGGGCGCCGGCCGTTTGGGCGCCGCCGTTTCGGCGCCGGCTGTTTGGGCGCGACGCCGTTTGGGCGCCGTACGTTTCGGCGCGGAAGAAGTTATGTAATGAAATAGCACTTAAAACTCTTTATTTGTCCAGAAATTTTAATTCAGCTACGTTTTGTAATGTGCATTGTTAAATTTAATGTTAACACAATTAAATTTAACATGTTACCCAAGGGAATGATTTGATGTTAAATAAAAGCATTCCACAAAGAACTGAATTACTTTCAGAAGTTCAATGTTCGATTTAATGCTCACAAACCCAATGTTTTAAAAGATTATGGTTATTAAAAGCGTTATAGAGATACAGTAATTAGTTTCAAATGTTCAAGGAGGCTCTTTCGTATGTAATTATATCTACAAACGTCAAGGTTAGGAAGGAGGCTCTTTCGTATGTAATTATATCTACAAACGTCAATGTTCTTCTTTCGCGCCGCAACGTCCGGCGCCCAAACGGCGTCGCGCCCAAACGGCCGGCGCCGAAACGGCGGCGCCCAAACGGCCGGCGCCCAAACGGCGGCGCCCAAACGTCCTGATCCGTGATTCATCAGCTTTTGTCGTAATTGCTCCTACTGCTATCATTTGCGCCAGTTCAGAGTTGTTTCTCGCTCTGTTACCCCTAATGCTTGACCTTGGGAAAGTCCTTCACTCGCAATTGCTCGTGCGCTTCGGCGTGAAACTCCGATTCAGTGTCCGCGTTGTAGTCGGGAGCGCCTCTGATTAGATACTTTGAAGAGGTGATATAACAAGTACGTGTATACAAACAAATGCTATCATTAAGCGAAGCCGTCCGAAGTCGTTAGGAATTTCGATCAACATTCACTGTTAAACACCCATTTATCAATTATTTATTTTGTATATAAGATTTTTATATAATAAAGCATTATTGCAGTTTCGGAAAACTAATGGTGACAAATAACAAAGTAACATTCATAATACGGCCATCAGAGAACGATAGAATTGCAACCATATTATTTGTCGCATTCAAAGTTTTCACTTTTACATGTATATAACACATATTTGCACACAGTTTGTGGTGTTGGGTTCACAAAAGAATTCACATGATCAAGAAGAAAACGTTAGTAGCAATTACTACTTAAAGTATCACTAAATAATCTGTCTCGCTTTGATTTTCCTCACAAGACATCTAGATTAAACACTGCCTCTTAACACATGTAAACCAACGTACATGTGGCGAGCTTCAGTAGTTAATTCGAAACATAACAAAGCAATGAATACGGGCGGCAGTGCGTGGCATTAGAGCATGAGATAACTCGCAATATTATTGTCTCAGCTGGTAGTAGCTGATGCTGCAGAGTTTATTGATATGTCACACAAACCTTAGTTCTTGATCAATCGTGGCATCAAGATCATGAACAGCGTTAAGACATAGAGAGAAATTATTGAATTGAAGGAACACAGTAGCAAGCTCACGCAAATTCAGATTAGTAAGCTGTTGCCTCGTGCCAAACCATACGAATTGAGGTTTATGACGTAAGCGGACACAGAAATATGAATAGCAGGGGGTCTTGGGAAAAATACAATTATTTGATTCTTCGCCAAAAATTCTGATAGCCTTTTTTCCCACAATTTTTTTAAAAAACCCGTTGCAATTCCGGCTATTTGAAAGCTGATTAACTTTTTTAGTAATATGCTACTTTTCTCTCTCTCTCGCCGTTTCTCGCTGCTTTGATTGACGACTTGAAACATGATGGGGGGAAACACGTATTGTACAAATCTCTGAATTGAGTATGGCCGGATTGACACACCCCTCCTCCTACTGATCCGCCCTGGCCTTAACCATAATTATCATCTAGCGCCATGCATCTTACATGCGTCTGTATGTTATCAGCGTGGTTATCGTATTTGAGCAGTAACATAATATCAGTGATATCGGCTTAACGACACCTTATAGATATACAAAGATCATTAGCAATGACCTCCTCCTTCGTCTTAGCTTGAGTCTGGCACTGTTAAAGAAGGAACAATGGCGGATATAAGTCTAGGATTCTATAATTATTATTTCTATTAGGTTTGAGCACGTTTGATTCAGTTGGAATAAATAAGCGATACCGTAATTAAATATATATGTTACTAAACAATAACTTTTAAGGTGTCCAAGCATTGATAAATACGATTTTATTAGTTCTCTGTGTGAGTACCGTAGTTTGTTTGTTTCTTTGTTTGTATGTGCACTTGTTATGGCATCTCTTTGAGCTCTCTACTCAAAGGCGCTCCCGAATCTAATGCGGACACTGCATCGGAGTTTCACACCGAAGCGCTGAACAATAATTATTTGTGAGTTAAGGACTTGCCCAAAGCCCCTGCGCGGCATCTTGAGATGGATTCGAACCTGCTACCCTTCGGCTGCAAGGCGACGAACATACTCACTACACCACTATGTAGTGTGCATAGATATTGTCAATCAATCAATCAATCAATCAAAATTCATATGGCGACCCTTCAAGGTACCTACTTAGAGGCACATCCATCTTCGTTTGCATAGGGATAGGATTTGTAGGGTGCGGTGCTGTATAGTGTTGGGTTTTGTGTCTTGGAGCCTGAAGGTTCCTGGTTCGAATCCATAGAGTACACCTCAATCGAAGTTTCACGACTTGCTCAGGGTCCCTAGACAACTATCAAAAGCGATAAGTTTATGCTTATTGAGAAAGTAATTCACAGACACTGTAGAATTGCCTAATTTCATTTAAGGTTTGTTGGTAGAGAAACGAGTGTATCTCGAAAATTCGAATTTTCCATCTGTGCCATTTTCGAAGTCTTTCAGTATATAAAATTTATTGCTCGACTATTATAAACTAATAAGATTAATTAAAAATTTCGCTAATTTTCATTTCTAGCATCATAAAATTAGTTCGTCTGAATTAGCTCGTCTGACAAATCGAAACACAACAGTAAAATTCCGATGCCTATTAATCGTGCGAGTCTAATCATACTGGCTCTGATTAGACACCTTTATTTATTTATAATATCAATTTATATATTATTTGCTGACGCAAATTTTGCAGATTTTACGATTCCTGTTTTAACTGCGCAGAGAACGAAAAAAACACGACTCATTAAAAATTACTTAATTTGTGAAGATAAGGTAATCGCAAACTTAAAACCTCCACATCCCCGTGAATGCTAAGTGGCGGCAACCAGCTTTTTCAGAGGCGCTCAGTCAAAACAAGACCTATAGGAAGAAGGGTAAAGTCGGTTCCATGTAAAAATCGAACGTAGTTATCTGGCAGACTTCCCAAAAGCAAACTTTGTGAGGGGAAGACTTTTATGTGGATTGCTTTTGGAAGTGAAACGAAAGGGAAACAACGGAGGAGAGAAATCTGGATATGATAAAGCGTTACATGGATTGTATCATATGTGTGAACATTATTCCTCAGATATTATCCTCGATTCCTCCCGGGAAAAGCCCTTCCGGATACGCTATTCCAATCCTAGTCCATGATACCATTTCCTAAAAATGATGCAAGCAATATGAGGATAAGTGGTAACAGGACAATAATAATTATTACCCCCGAGCAATTATTCCCGGACAATTCCCAGACAATTACCATATAGACAATAATTACCTCCGTGCCAATTACCCTACCCAGCCCCCGGACGCTGCCCTCCCAAGCTCGGCAATGGAGGAGGGAGGATGACGCGACTGATTTTTTTTATCACAGTGTCAATCAATCAATCAATCAATCAACTACTGCTATTCAAAGATGAGTTGACAATCAACTGGTTGAATATTCTGGGTATTGGCCGGATAACAGTCTGGTTATTATGTATTCAGCATTGAACAGCACCGTAATTATAATTAATTATAATTATCTTAACAAGATGACTTCAAAAACTTCTGCGAAACAGGTCATTTTTGCGGCGCCGGTAAGACACCCTTCATTTGGATATTTTTAGGTTATATATAAGACGTATTTTTTGGCATGATTTAATTGCAGAAGTTTAAGGGTTTAGGCATGCATAGAGAATTAGAAGTGTATTATGTAATAAGATATATCACTGGAGAAAGTATCGCGTCTCCACATTGAAGTGTCGTCTAATTCGTACGAATCGTACCGACCAATCACATCATGCATGTCTAATTCGTATACAGACTAATCATTGGCGATTCCTCATACCAACCAGTCACAGTCTTAGTGGGGTGGGGTGGGGTGGGGTGGGATGGAGTGGGAAGGAACTGGAGGGTTTGGGGGCGGGTGGGGAGAAAAATTTCCCGAAAACCCAAATTTCACAGATGGAGGTGGTAGTGTGGTGGGGTGAGGGTGGAGTGGAGAGGTGGGGTGGGGTGGGGCTGGGAGAGGAATGGTGGGGGAGGGTGGGGTGTAGGGTTTGGAGTGGAAATTTTCCCAAAAACTCAAAATTCACGGGTGGCGTACCGGTGGAGGTCGGAGTGCGGTGGGAGTGGGTGTTGTGGGGGTTGTGGCCGTGAGCTGGTAGAATCCTACATTTCAGCTAGAATACAATAATATCATACATATCAATCAATGGGTGTAAGGTCACAGTAGGGCTATTGTCATTTCCGAATCCTGTTCGCTTGATAGTGATTGACCTAGGGCTTAAATCGAAAATATTGTGGGGGCGCCGTGGCGTAGTGGTGGCGTCGTTGCATTGGAGCCGGAAGGTTCGGGGTTTGAATCCACCTCGCCGCGTAAGAACCTTGGGAGAGTCCTTCACTCACAATTGCTCAGCGATATACGGCGTGAAACTCCGATGCAGTGTCCGCTATGCATTCGGGAGCGCCTCTGAGTAGAAAGAGAGAGCTTGAAGGGGCGCTATAACAAGTGCACATACAAACAAACAAATCATATAAGAGACTGCATTAGACCAATCGATCTAATCGATATCAAATCGACGACGTGCCAAGTAAACGTCCAAAATCTATTTGGCTCGATGACTAATCGACTTGAGGCTGTAATAAAGAGTAAATGAACATTATTAAATACTGAATGATAATTTGTAATAAATAATTATGTGTGGATTAACAATGATGGTCGTACAGCATTGCTTGCGGCTTAACTGTAATAAAGTAACAAAAGAAATAAAGTAAGAAAAGTAATTGCAACTGCAAAGAATTGTTTTGTTTTTCTTATTTAAGTGGACAATAACCTTTTACAAAAATTCCTAAGCCAATTGTGGTTTAACCCCCTAAACCCCTTTCTACTGGACCGACCCCATAAGCGGAAGACATTGCCGGTGTCACGAAATAGAGTATCCCCCGTATTAATAGTATCCCCCAAATGAGAAAAAGTCGAAAAAACACTTCAACGTGTATTTATTTTTGCAAATTAATTTTCATCTGCTTTGTTTTGAACAATGACACTAACAGGTATGTTTATTCCTACTAGATAATTTGTATTGCTTTGGTTTTATAGCACTTAAAACCACTCGGAGACACTAAATAAATTCGAGTTACCTTTCTCTGAGCATTGCTTAGGTCACTTAAAACAGTTAGAATCACTTTAAATTTTGATTAGAGTATAAATTTTTTAATTATACGCATTTAAAAAAATGGGATAGAATGGTTTATCCCCCCGGATAGTATAGACCGGTTAATTCCATCCGGGTGGATAGATTAATTCATCCCCCCGGATAGCTTTCAGGGGGATAATCCTTTTCGTGTCACCGGCCGCCTGTGTAGTCTTACACGCTTTTCGCTTTCTCTTTTGAATCGGCCTGCTTCAATGTTCAGTTGCAGAACTTTTCAATAGGGTCTACTTGAATACTTCGTTCATGTGTGGTTTAGTACATTTTATCAATGTTTCTTGTATTTGGCCTTCTTTTTATGATTGATTGACTTACTAACAAAAACAAATTTTCTAAAATACTGGCCACGATCAATGAAATAATATTGGCCTACAGGAGTACATTAAAACAACGTTTACCAACTACAGTCTGTCAGTCTTAATCGTGACTCCGCCAAGACTTGAGATTGAGAAGTGCACAACCCCCCTCCCCTTCAGCATATAAAAGGCTCTCGACCCGGCCAAAGGCCATGTGCGAGAGTTGTGCCCACGTGCAACAATATCAATAATAATTATTGTAAGGATCTGTAACTTAGATAGGCTATGCAAGACCCTAAATCTCTAATCTTACGATGATAGGCTAAAGGTATAATATTGATGCGACACTCGGCTGCCAACTTGAAGGTAGAGTTGTCGATTGCATCAGAAAATGCAATCCTTAAGACTTTCGTTAGATGACTAAATTTTTTAGATAGTAACTGATATCGACTATTCTTCATTATGAAACTTGACCGTTTCTTCTCGATCGTCAACTTTCTTGAAAGGTTCATGTGTCAAACTGCGGTTGAAAATTCCTTGCCTGGTTTCTGCGTCTACGTGGAATCCTGTTCTCTTGTAGACTGTCAAGTTTCAACGCATATTCGGGTGACTCTGGTCATTATTCATGGTTGTTGTATTTCGCGAGATGACGCTCACCTGTGAGGGCAATAAATATGCCCATAGGCGTAGGAGACGGGGATCCAGAGGGGCAAATGCCCCCCAAATTTCGGGCAAGTCTAATTTTTCAGGCAAGCAGACCCGGAAAAATAAAAAAAGTTTTTTTTTAAAATTCTTTTTTATTTTTCCGTGTCTTTTTGCCCAAAAAATCAGACCTGCCCGAACAAAAAAGGTCGTCGGGAAAAAAGTAACGGGAAATTTCAAAAGATTTCGGCCGGATGACTAAAAAAGGTCGTCGGAATTTTCGGGCAAATGTAACGGTCATTTTTCTTAAGATATCGGCCGGATGACAAAAAAAAATTCGGGCAAAAGTCTCATTTTTACCCCCCCCCCCAACGTTGAAATGTCCCATACGCCTATGAATAGGCCTATAGCCTAGCATGACGGAGGAGGGTGTTGAACTGTTGATCGAATCTTATCGGCTGCCTAACGAGAGTACAAAGACAAAGGTTGCTAGGCTATTTCTAGCAGTTCTGAAAAGAATGCCTATATCGGCTATGTAAATGTAGAAAAGGTTGTAGCCGCATGCAGCTTTAGTCAAATGTGACAACTGCGCCTTGGCGACTTGTGCCGTTGCACTGTAACATGAAATCCTGAAAGAAATAAGCAATATATTGGTGAGTAGAAGAGACGCCATCTTAAAACATGTTAATTAGGCTATTTCATTGTAACCTATAATAGTAACATTTCCCCCGTTTTTAGAACAATCCGGTTGACAGACCGCAACCGGTTACAATGTACAGCTATAATAATACAGATAGGCCTTCTTAATTAACAACAATCTCAACTACTAAGAGAACAGACAGTCTGCAATAAAAGGCCTCTAACAGCGGCCTACAAGGCACGTTTATCTTACGGAGGGGGGGGTTAATGCGTATCGTTGTAAATATTTAGCGCCGTTTTGCGAAAAACCAATCAGATAGGCTGATACTGGAACATAATTTTTTTAAACCTAACGCGTTGCCCTGATATCCGTCAAGCAGTGCACCAGTTCAATCTGCTGTGGACACACATTTCAATATCTATCACTGTATCATATCATTGACGTGTAGGCCTATTTTGTTTTGCAGATGATGAACTACGAGAATACTTAGTGCTGAATGACGAACTGAATCTCTGAACATTGAGTAATAAATCAAAAGGGAGTGTGGAATCTGGTAATGAAACTGCAATTAAGTACTGCCATTATGCCATTAACTGCAATTGGAATTTATACACTTCCTAAATCCACCGACGTTTTAAAATGTCATGAATGAAATAAATAACAGACATACAAGATGGGCGATGTTCAGAAAGTCTGTAAGAAAGATGAAGGCCATAGCGAACTTCACGTTGCTGCCAAGCGTGGTGATACGGAGTCTGTTAGACGTTTGCTGAGGGCATCAGCGAATGTCAATACACTGGACACGGAACATAACACTCCCTTGCACCATGCATCTCAAAATGGTCACGTTGACGTTGTCAATCTTCTTCTGAGCAAGAACGCAAGTGTTAACCCTAGAAATGCAGTGGACCAGACTTCGCTTCATCCGGCGGTTAAGCAAGGACGTGCAGGCATTCTAGAGAACCTGATATATAACGGTGCAAATGTTAATGCTTGTAACAAAGGAAAGATGACTGCACTTCATCTAGCCAGCCTAAATGGTCATACTTCAATCGTTGAGATTTTACTGGACAGCCATGCTACAGTAGACGTGATGAAACAGTCCAATGAAACACCATTCTACCTTGCAGCTAAAAACGGTCATGCGGAAGTCACGGATTTGCTATTGAGTCGCGGTGTTTGTGATTTCGTGTTGGCCGAAGACAAACAGACACCACTACACGTGGCCGTCAAGAAAGATTACACAGAAGTTGTTGAGGTTATTTTGAAACACAGCTCCAGGATATCAGGAAATTTGATAAATTGCCGGCGTACACTTCAAGATAATACCGATAGCCTGAATGAAACAAGTGGCATCCAGCCAGTTGAACTTTTGAGGAACGACGGTCGACGCCTTTCAGCTGGAATAGTTTGGTCAGCAGAAAACAAACCTCTGGAGATACGGGAAGACTCAGATGGACATACTGCTCTCGACATCGCGGCTCAATTGACCCAGCCAAAAATGGTTAAGCTGTTGCTCGATGCAGGCCAAGGTAGGCCTACGCACTCAGATGGACATCTTGGACAGGTCCTCGAACACTTGAGAGAGGGACATCTTGGACTGGACCTCGAACACTTGAGAGAGTCGAACATGGTCACAGGTTGCGGAAATGACGATGAAACAGCTGCAGATCTAAGCGACGCTGAAAAATGCGAGTTGCGTTTCGAAACAAATAAAGGAATTGCACAAGCTCTGATCAGCTCGAGCAAATTTAATGTAAACCACCATAATGCGATCGGGGATACACCCCTTTGCGATATGATAACTGACATAAGTTGTGCTGATATTGGGCCTGGTAAAAACATTCACGCGATCTACTTGATACAGTTACTATTGGAGAAAGGCGCAGATTTCAACCTGAAGAATTCTAGAGGGGAAACGCCTTTGATGATTGCTTCCAAGAGAGGCTCTTGTGATGCCATTCAAATTCTGTTTGACTGGGAACAAAAATCAGGAATGAAGCTCGACCTCGACGCAAGAGACCAATATGGTGAGACTGCGTTAATGAAAGCTGTTGCATGTAATGATGAGTGTCATGATGTTGAAAGTTTGGATGCATGGGTGCACGACTCAGGATTAGAGTTTGACAGTGATTCCAGTGACCGATACAGATCAAATCCTTTGATCAAAGCAGCTGAAAGCAGTCACGTCTCAGTGATGCGTCTGCTGCTAGACCATAAAGCTTCTGTGAATTTGCGCGACTATTGCGGGCGTACTGCCTTGCACGCAGCTATATACGAACGAAAGACGAGTGGGTTTGATCTGCGATTCTTTTGTAAGGATCTTTGCAAGCAAAACATTGACGGCGCTTCAAGCTCTCTTGAGACAAGTAGCACGGAGCTGCTTCAATTGCGAGAAGAAACCACAGATTCACATCGATTAATTGACTGGCTGCAATGTCATATTGAATTTCTCGAGGGAGTTATTCTAAGCAGAGGAGATGACATTGTGCAAAACCACGTGAGAAGAGAGGGAGAGAAACCGCATGCAGTTTTTCACCGGTTACTGAGTAATCTTCGACTTAGATTAGAAGCGGTTAAAATGTTGTTAGATGTTGACGAAACTGATGTAAATGCAATAGATTTTAGAGGAAATTCACCATTTGATTTGGCAATGGAGTCAGCCATGGGAGTTAATTCAATGAGTTTGAAAGCACCCAAAGATTACGGAGCAATTCGAAAGTTCCATGAAACACCATTAGAAGTTGCAAGAGTTGACAACAGAGGTCGAAACCCACTTCATCGACTTATGATATTCCGTCTTTCTGATTGCCTTTTTGAATTTCCGCTCGATGAACACCAGGACGAGGAACAATTCGACTTAATGGTTAAGGGAATTTTACTGAATCAAGAAACTTTCAGGGAGTCAGCCACTGCAACAGATAACAAGGGGAGAACTCCACTTCATTACGCCGTCATGTCGAAATCAAAAGGCTATTCGCATAAATCTAAAGATTCAATTAAAATGTTATTAGGCATTGGTTCCGAAGTTAATATAGTCGATATTTACGGTAAAACCCCTCTGCATTACGCAGAAAGAAACGATAGGTACCAGCTTCTCGTCCAATGCGGAGCTGATGAAAACGTGAAGGATAATTTTGGAAAAACACCTATATATCTCAAGGGACTCCGAGACTTGGTGGCTATCAACAAACTAGACAACGCAAGGGATAAGGCAGACATGGATCTTTACTCGTCCATAGATATAGTTCAAGTGCTCAAAACCAATCACGTGACAGAACTAACTAGGCGGAAACGAGTGGAAACGATTCGCATCTACTCGCAATCGCCTCGCCTGAAAGAATCGCCTGAAGAAGCAATTTGGAGGATATGGACTGAAAACGATTTTATTGGCATCAATAGACGTCTAGGTCAACTAAAGCCATCAGTGACACATTTCATTGGGCGATTAGTCGATGCTATAAAGGGAATTGACTGGCGGTTCGAGTGTCAGCCGATTTTAGTTGGTAGTGCCGAGGAAGAAACACGAGTCAGCGTTTCAGGAGACTTTGATTTTAGCATGAGACTGACTAAATTCAGTCAAATTTGTGACCCGTGTCCACATCGACTGGGTCCGACCGGATACTTCGAACTAAGACGGAAGAAAAGTGAGGATAAAGAAAATGTGAGTGACGAGATGTTCGACAGTTTCTTCAACGTAGATCATTACTTGTTGACTGATGAAGTCAATTGTAGATTCAAAAATATTTTAGAAGAAGTCTTAAGTGACCCTGATCTCTGGCAAAGTGAACGTCAGTTCGATTGGGACATGAAACACAAATATAGCAGTAGATATGGTAACCTAGACAATTTGTGTACGAATATACGACTGAGACTGCTTAATCCCATCGAGGATGGAGTGGGTGGATTTCTTTTTGCCAAGATTTCAATTGACATCGCCGCATGTGTCCACGTGGAGAATTGGTGGCCAGAAGACGAACTGCCCGTTGGCATCAGTCCAACCGTAAAAACAGAAGGTTGTACATTCGTCTTTCATCGGCCTGACTTTCAGCTCTTCAAGTCACGTGGTTCTCATTTGCTCTTTTCCGAGACATTTGTAAGAATTTCTTTTGCACCATTAGAAAGTCGAGTCATAAAGGAAAGCTCTCCTTTAATTAGGGCAGTTTATATGGTTTGCAAGATGTTACTTTATTCTGAGCCAATGTGTACTTATCAATTGAAGAACTGTCTTCTGTTTTGCATGGAGGCTCTTAATGCTGGGAATGGAAATGAAACAAAGGCCGAAGATAAAATTACGCCAAAGCAACTCGCCTTCTGGGTCGAGAGGATCATGTTTTGCTACACGGAGTTTTCTCGCCATAATGGCTTTCCTTGTTACTTCATGCCTTCACACAGACAGAAAGTAAGACACATGCGTGTGGGCCATATTTATTTTAAGAAAGGAATGAACGAGCAAGTTAACAATGATTTGACAGACGAGGATTTAATCCTTTTCAGTTACTGTGGGTCCTACGACTTGTACCTTGACCTCTGTCCAGATGAAACTGCAATCGATATACCCGTAGAACACGGCGAAAGCCAAAGCATTGACAGAAATCTTGATCCGAATATTGACTCATTTTGGGAACGATTTGATCGGAAAGAATTCACTAGAATGTTATCTTCGTGTAGATCCCACAAATTAATGGAAATATAGCCTAATGTCGTATTTCAAAATTTATACGACATCGTGCTACAGAGCACACCTGTAGTTGAACAAATTTTTCTCGAGATGTACCGTGCTTGTCATTTACCCTTACACATTAGCCGCCTCGGTGATGACTAAGCATGCGCTATCTACGGTAAAATAAGGGCTTCGTAATCATAATCGTAGTCATATTATCGGGATTTACCCTATGCATTGCCGACAAAAGCTAAGTCGTGATTATCTTGAAG
This sequence comes from Lumbricus rubellus, assembly GCA_945859605.1. Classification (NCBI taxonomy): domain Eukaryota; kingdom Metazoa; phylum Annelida; class Clitellata; order Crassiclitellata; family Lumbricidae; genus Lumbricus; species Lumbricus rubellus. The sequence goes on along the minus strand of OX243824.1, from coordinate 1,723,523 downwards.
TACAGATTCGATAAACAGCAACTGAAGACTGAGTCAATGTTTTCTTTGGCTCCTAAATAGAATCCTAATTTTACAGAATATCTGTTTTATTGATCGCATGATTTTTGTGACAATTAACGGTATTGCAGCATATTAATAAATTTACAGACGCAAAAGATAAATTATATCATCAAATTTGTGGTTGATGTTATTAACTGTAAAACATTTTCTGTTTAGCATTGAACACTAATGACATTGGACAACGTTGAATGATGTATATTGGACACTATTAATTCATTTTACTGCACTGTTACATTATGCTGCAAATTGTCGTCAACGGCCTTCGATGTCATACGACGACGTTAAACCTTAGATAAATAAATAAATGAATATCTGTTTGTCTCTCTATAACACAACGTCATTCCGTTGCCAGATATTTTTTGCGAGGTCGTGTAGGGTCTACGTTTTCTATCCCACTTTTTTATTGTCTTCCTCGGCCCATGTTCCCTCTACACGACAATACATTGCCATTGATGGTAATGTTTTCTCATCTATTCGGATATGATTTGCCAGTTTTTCTGTATGTCCTAAATCTTTTCTTATTATCTCAATTAGGCCTATACGAATCCTGTCTCGTCTTGTCTTCGGTTTTAGTTTCCTTAGCCAGCTAATATCCGCCACTGGAATCCTCCGTTAATTAATCTTCATTCCGCATGCAGCACCACTCAGATCCATGCACATACATTTATTGACTCAGCCAAAATAATTATGCAAAGCTCACAGGTACGGCGCTCCGTTCGGGCCATCGGATAAAAAAAAATTAAAATCTCGTTATAACGAGATTAATCTCGTTATAACGAGATTAATCTCGTTCGAACGACTTTTTCGTTACTACGACTTTTTGTTGCTAAAAATAGTGGGAAACAAACTTCCAAAATTTATTTTATTCTATAAATAAGCGCGTGCTTATTGCGACTTCTTGCATGTTTAGAATATTGGTATCAAAATAGTGCGGTTTGCAAAATAAGTGAAATACGCTATTTTTTCCAAAGAAATAAGAATAAGCTTCCTGCGGTAAGTATTAATCGTTACTATGTCATATTATATCATTTATCATAATTTTGTTGACAGACCTTTCCCTGCTCCGAGTGCTTCTGAATCGTTGCTACGTTTTTTTAAAAATCGATTGCGTACGAACCTATGGCACTTAAATCTCTACATATATTATTATTATTATTTAGTTTGTTAAATTTTTTCGAATAGTTTATACCATTATCCTTCTGCCCAACGACCTTATTATTAGGTTCTGCCTACAGCAATGATTGTAAATTGTCCTTGGCCTACAGTAGACCTGGGACTAATGTCGATATTAGTCCCAATTAGTCCCAGAGTAGACCCTAGCAAAAGTCCAACGTTCTTAACTAAATTGGGTAAAACAGCTTTTGGCGTCTGAAATTATTCGCTCGTTGCAGCATTTATTATTTTTAATCCATTTAACTTCTATCTTGGCAAGAATAATTCTTCTGATCGATCCAACTTCTGTTTAGCCAAGAATTCATTTAATCAATATGGCTTTTATATCTCAGGCAATTAAGAAATGTTCACCAAATCACCTTCGATTACAGCGCTTTTTGTTATGGAAACCCATTTCAACCCGACTTCTAGTTATAAACTGTCAGCTAATTTAATCAGTGCACGCCGATTGTCGTACAGCGACGTAAGTAGGCCAGGTGCAAATTGCCGCGCGGCGTCTGCACAGGTGATTGTCTGGACAGCACGTGACGTCTAGACGAGCGTACGTTAATTGTACAAGAAGGGAGTGGAAGTGAAGAAGGAGAGTTGCGTGTTGAGAGCCGTTGAGATAGGCTGTAAGAGTTGTTGTTGAGTTGCGATAGAGTAGACTGATGAAGATAGTAGTCGTGTAGTTGTTATGATAACGCAAGTGTAGTCATTGTTGTGTTGTTGCTGATCGTTTTACTTTATATCGGATTTTGGAGTATAATAAGAAGAGTTAAACACGTCGTCGTTGTTGGTTAACAAAACAGTGAAAGACTGTAGATTCTTTAACCTAGCCATTTAGCTAATGAAACAGTTATCTAGGGATAGGCCTACGCTACCACGAACTTATACGAAGAAGCTTCCGAAGAGACTGAAGGTCACACGTAGAGAAGAAGAGGGATAAGACTTGTGACATTTGGTGTCGTTGCGGTGAGATAACGATCCAAGTTGCAGGATAACGATCCAAGTTGCAGGATAACGATCCAAGTTGCAGGATAACGATCCAAGTTGCAGGGGAACGATCGTAGTTACGAACGGAGGGATTCTATCCAATCAACAGACGTTGTGGAGGAACGGACGCTGTGAATTTATCGAGGAGCCGAGCACACGGGAGAAGCAACGATACATCGAGCATCCGTACGTCAGTGAGAAACGACAACACAACGACTACAAGGTAGAAAAACTTGCTTGTCTATTGAAGTTTGCTTAAAGAATTGAAGTCAGTCAATTGCAAACATTTGAAGAGTAGCCTACTATTTTATCGAGCATCTGTAAAGTAAAGAAGTAAGATGGAGAAACTTACGGAGCAAAAGCAAGCGGCTATTAAGAAGATGTCTTCGGAGAGACTAGTAAAATTATTAATTGAAGCAGGCGTAGACGCAGAAGAAGTTGAACAGATGTCGAGGGAAGAATTGATGAGAAATTTAGCCGAGGTTTGGGCTAAGAAAGAAGAAGAAGAAGAAGAAGGTGCTGTCGGAGGCGCTGCGGAGAAGCCAATGGAGAAGCCTGAGGCACCGATGTCTATGGAGGCGTTGCTGCAATTCATGATAATGAAAGAGGAGCAGCGTAAACAAGAAGAGAAGCAGAAAGAAGAGCAGCGCAGACAAGAGGAGAAAGAGCGTAAACAAGAAGAAAAAGAGAAAGAAGAGCAGCGCAGACAAGAGGAGAAAGAGCGTAAACAAGAAGAAAAAGAGAAAGAAGAGCAGCGCAGACAAGAGGAGAAAGAACGTAAGCAAGAAGAGAAAGAATTGCGACAACAAGAGATAGACATGCAGAGGCAGCAGTTCCAGATACAACTAGAACAAATGAGACTCGATCGTGATGAATCAGAACGGAGACGGACGGAGTTAATGATAGAGTACGAAAAAGCAAGAAAAAGCGATGAAGAAATACGAAAGCAGCAGATTGAGGACAAAAAGGCTCGCGAGGAAGAAAAAGAAAAGATGCGTTTACAAGAACTGGAGAGAGCAGAAGAAATTCGTCAGGAAGAATTTCAAGCCGGAAAAGACAATTTGGAAAAAGCAGAAAGAGAAAGAGAAGAGCAGATGCAGTTAGAACAAAAGAAACTTGCTATCAAGGAGGCTCAACTTAAAGAAATGGCCATTGAAAAAGAAGAACGCAGAAAGCAGTTAGAACTATTACAACAGAAGATAGAACAGGAAGAACTGCGGAGAATCGAAGATCAAGATCGACTGAAGAAGAGAGACGAAGATGATCGTAAGAGCCGAGAAGTGTCAGAACAGATTAGGCTCAGAGAAAGTGAGACAATGGTGTCCAAGATTAAGAAGATTGGTGATGCCATGAAGCATGTATTGCCTAAGATGCCGTATGATATGATGGAAGTGCCATTATATTTTGAGACCGTGGAGAATGCATTCAATAGCTTCGCTGTGGAAAAGCAGTACTGGGTGAAATTGTTGTTGCCATTGATGACCCCGAGAGCACGAACGGTATTGAATCGATTATCATTTGAGAATTTAGATAAATACGATGCAGTGAAAGAGCACTTGTTGAAGGAATTCAAGTTAACAGCTCGTGAGTACAGGTCAAGGTTTGCAGATGCCAAGAAGACAGCCGAAGAAACGTATACGATGTTCACGGCTAGGCTGAAGAACCTGTTGAATTATTATGTCCGAAGTAGACGAGTGGACAAAGACTACGAGAAGCTGTTTGATTTGTTAGTGGCGGATAAGCTGAAAGAATGTTTACCACCAGGTCCACTGCAGTTTGTCTTAGCAAAAGAGGGCACAGAATGCTTGGAAGCTAGTAATGTTGCAGATCTCGCAGATATACATGTAAACAATCGGATTGGTGTGATGTTCCAAGACAAACCGAAATTTGAAGCATGGGACAATAGTCCAAAGCAACCCAAGTGGAACAAGGATAGCAAAGACACCGGAAGCCAAGCCAAGAGTAATGATGCAAAGAAAGATGATTATTCTGGAAAGCAGTGGTCGCAAGATAAACAACAGTCAACGTGGGACAGACAAGCCTACAATCGAACTCCGCCGCTGGGACGCCCAACAGAAAGTAATGCATCTTACACGCCGTACAACAAGTGGGAGAACAAGGAGCAAAGAAGTTTTATCAAGAAGCGTTGCCACAATTGCAATTCTGATAAACACCTAATAAAACATTGCCAAGCACCAGGAGCGGCAAATCTGAGGAAGAACTTTAGCAGAAGTGCAGAAAATCTTCGAGTAAACCAGATACAAGTGATAAATGCACCTCCTGGTTGGGAAGAACAATGCAACCAAGAAACAGAAGTAAAGTCAGTGATGAAGTGTACGCCGCAGTTCACCATACTGAAAGAAGCGATAAAGACTACTTCCATTGCAGAAAGTTGTCGAGAAACAAAAAGTAAAGAGGAGTGTCAACGCATAAAGTAGATATCGTTGCAGCATGTAAATGTGGAGATACGTGGGACTGATGGGCAGCCTGTGCAAGTCGAGGCGTTGATTGACTCGGGGACCGAGATACCAGTAATCAACGAGGAACTACTGAAAGGAACGACAGTAGAAGAAATCGGCAGAGTTCATTTGCAATGTGTAGCTGGAGAGCCGATTCCAGCTAAGTTGGTGAAAATCGAAGTGCGGATGAGCGGTCGTAACGAAGGAGCAGCTACAGAGGACAGGACAATAAATATCGCGCCATATTTAACTTTAGTGTGTGCCAGCATTTCAGCAGAACTGTGTAAAGAAAATCCAGAAAAGTTCCTGCTACATCCAGAGATAATTGCAGAACTGAAAGAGGTTCCACCAATCAGTATATTGCAAGGAGAGCTACAAGCGAATGTGACTACAAGAGCACAAAGTCGGAGAGCAGAAGTCGAAGACGGAGAAGATGAAACGATAAACTAAAGTTCGCAAGAAGATGACACGGAAAGCGAAGATGAACTCAGCATCCAAGATGACGAAAGAACAACATCTGAGAACAATGAAACTGAAGAAGAGATGGCTGCATGTGAACGAAATGATAGTGAAGATTCCGGAAGCGACGCTGAACTGGAGACAAGTATGAGGGACTTGTTCACAGAGAATTCGAACGATGAAAGACAGCTGGAAGATGCGAAGAAATTCGAGGAGCAGCAGAGAAATGACGAGTCACTGAAATCGTGGTGGAGGATCGCTGAAGACCAAGGATCAGAGTTTATCGTGGTGAATGGAATGCTGTATAAGAAGCATCAAATGCTGGATCAGCTTGTGTATCAGTTGGTGTTACCGAAAGAGAGAAGAATTCAAGTAATGGAATTAGCTCACGAGTCAGTATTTGGCGGACACTTGGGAGAAGAGAAGACACGAGAGAGAATCAAGTTGTCCTTTGTCTGGCCAAAGATGCGTCGAGACGTGGTGAAATTTTGTAAGTCCTGTGAGAAGTGTCAGCTGAAGGCACGAAGTTTGGTGATGGATCGAGTGCCGATTACACCAATTCCAAGGGAAGATGTTCCATTCCGACGGATGACTATGGACGTGGTAGGCCCAATAGAACCGAAGTCAGCAGCTGGGCATAAGTATTGCTTGTGCATAGTGGATTCATGTACAAGATGGCCGACAATCTTCTTGCTGAAGTCATTGACTGCTAAGGCTGTGTGCGAAGCTTTGATGAAGCTTTTCATTGACGTGGGGGTGCCGTCTGTGATCACCAGCGACAGAGGCACGAATTTTACAGCCAGTCTTACAAGAGAATTTTTGAAATTGATGGGATGCTGTCCACGATTCGATTCACCGGGGCATCCAGAGGCAGCCGGATTAGTCGAGAGATGGAACCAGACGTTCAAGAAGATGGTACATCATGTCATTGTGGAAAATCCAAGACAGTGGCATAAAATCATTCCGTTTACCGTATGGGCATTGAGAGAAGTTCCTAACGCAACGACAGGAGTGGCACCATATCTGCTGGTGTATGGAAAAATGCCAAGAGGACCATTAACTATCTTAAAGGAAAGCTGGACCAATGAAATAAATCTACCGCCAAACATTGGAGTACAACCAGCAAAGTACCTGAAGAACTTAAGAGCAGACATGGAGAAAGCTTTGATATTTGCTGAGAATTGTGCAGAGGAAAAGCAAAAACAATACGCCAGTCAATACAACAAGAGGGCCAAGGATAAAGAATTCGAACCAGGAGAAAACGTCATCGTCCTGTATCCAACGTCAACCAATAAATTGATCTCACGATGGCATGGTCCATGTACAGTGCTACAAAGAAGATCCAAGTATTCGTATCTGGTGGACATGAATGAAAACGGCCGACGAATCGTCCATGCCAACAAAATGAGGAAGTTCATCGCAAGAACATTATCGTGTGGTCTCATCGTGGAAGAGGACGACGAATTCGGATCAGTGGTAGAGCTACCATTGAAAGAAGACCATGCAGAGACGACACAGAAATCGCTGCAATTGGACTATGAACAGATCGGACATCTTACGAGCGAGCAACAGAAACAGCTACTGGATGTACTGAACTGTTATGCAGACAGAGTTTCGGACAAACCTGGATTATGTACACTGGTAGAACAGGAAGTGGTGCTGAACCCGAAGAATCCTAACATTTGCTAACTAATTGATTGATATTCTTTGGTTTCTACAGACAATTTATTTGTAATTTTGCTGAGATTGCTAAACCATTGACAGATTTAACTAGCAAGCAGACACCTGAGAACATTATTTGGACTCAGGACCACCAGAAATCTTTTGATTCTCTTAAAGAAATTGTTTTATCGAATGTTATTCTGTACATGTTCGAGGTTGGCAAACCATTTAATTTGTACTGTGATAGCAGTGATTTTGCTGTGGGGGCTGTGCTGTCACAAGTGGACGATGAGGGGATAGAACGTCCCGTTTCATTTATCAGCCAGAAGCTGACAGATACCCAGAGGAGATGGGCGACGATTGAGAAGGAAGCCTATGCAATCATATGGGCTTTAAACAAATTGAAAGAAATCATTATTGGTTCCAAGATTAATGTGTTCACTGATCATAATCCTTTAGTTTATTTGACTGAGTCAATGTCGAAGTCTGCTAAGTTAGTCAGATGGTCTTTATCATTGCAAAATTTTGACATTCTGTTGAACTATAAGAAAGGAAAGTTGAATGTAGTAGCAGACTGCTTATCGAGATTGTAGTATAAGGTATTTTGTGATTGCATTTAGTATAAGAATTGTTTGTATTTAGTTTAAGCATTATACGTTCGCTAATTTTTAAGATTAATTAGCTCTCTTCAAAAGAAAGGAAGGAGGTAATGTCAGCTAATTTAATCAGTGCACGCCGATTGTCGTACAGCGACGTAAGTAGGCCAGGTGCAAATTGCCGCGCGGCGTCTGCACAGGTGATTGTCTGGACAGCACGTGACGTCTAGACGAGCGTACGTTAATTGTACAAGAAGGGAGTGGAAGTGAAGAAGGAGAGTTGCGTGTTGAGAGCCGTTGAGATAGGCTGTAAGAGTTGTTGTTGAGTTGCGATAGAGTAGACTGATGAAGATAGTAGTCGTGTAGTTGTTATGATAACGCAAGTGTAGTCATTGTTGTGTTGTTGCTGATCGTTTTACTTTATATCGGATTTTGGAGTATAATAAGAAGAGTTAAACACGTCGTCGTTGTTGGTTAACAAAACAGTGAAAGACTGTAGATTCTTTAACCTAGCCATTTAGCTAATGAAACAGTTATCTAGGGATAGGCCTACGCTACCACGAACTTATACGAAGAAGCTTCCGAAGAGACTGAAGGTCACACGTAGAGAAGAAGAGGGATAAGACTTGTGACATAAACCAAGGATCATTTCTTCGTCAAGCAATGGCGAATAATTTCCGACGCTAAAAGCCGGTTTTATCCTAAATTGTGTAGTATGAAACTGTGCAAAGATTGATAATTTTTTATCGTGTACGTGCAGGTGTTTGTACCTTTTGCCATGAGTTACTGCGAGCAGCAAAAGATTGATAATTACTTACAGGAGTACCACCGTCTTGGCTACACTCAAAATGAGATGCGGATATCATTACAAGTGAAATATAACATCAGTATAAGTGCTAGGCAGCTCAAGTGTCATTTGCGTCGACTACACTTGTTTCGTCGCAAATACCTTTCAGATATCAGCGAAGTGACAGTTTTCATCATGAATGAGCTGAGCACTTCTGCACAGCACCTTGGATATAGAATGATGCACATAAGATGTGTGCGTGCGGGACTAGTTGTTAGTGCCCATAAGGTTCGGCATATTTTAGCACTTCTGGACCCTCGAGGAGTTAGTCTGCGCAGTAAGGGACGCATTGTTAGAAGACGCTATTTGTCAAAAGGTGCGAATTTTCTGTGGCACGTTGATTCCTATGATAAACTGAAGCCCTACGGCATATGCATCAATGGATGCATAGACGGATTTTCCAGAAATATAATATGGCTGGAGGCATCCCGTACAAGCAGTGATGCGAAGCTAATTGCCGGATATTTTATGCAATCTGTGCAGCGCTTGGGTGGTTGCCCCATGCGCATCAGAGGAGACATGGGAACTGAGAACGCCTATGTAGCATTGTTGCAACAGTTTATGCGGCGTGATGGTGTAGATCATTGGGCTGGAGAGGGCAGTTTTCTTTATGGGAAGAGCACTGCCAATCAGCGAATTGAAAGTTTCTGGTCAATGTTAAGAAAACAACACTGCCAGTTCTGGATAACCCAGTTCAAATACTTTAAAGAAGAGGGCATTTATACTGGAACTTACATTGACCAGGAACTTATTCGTTTCTGCTTTCTCCAACTGATTCAGGTTGTGAACTACAAACGTGTATTTTTGATAATTTATCATAATACACAAGTAATGCCTAATCAATAGAGATGCATGACCGTATAGAATCATTCAATTAGCTCGTTATTTGATCCCAGGTCGACATGAGACCTTACTTCCCATGGAGTATAACATCTTCGATCTATAGCTGAGATTAAACCAATTTATTATGAAACATGAACATTTGTTAAAAAAGTAGTTCTTTATTTTCATCTCACAAGAGCACAATCAATGCAATGTATACAATGATTACATAGATATATAATCTATATGGAATGACCTGTATGAGATTATAGTCAGATGTGTACAGCTAAAGATGCATTAACAAACACCTTCAAACAGAATAGATTTAACAATAGACAGCATTAAATGATAATTTCGCATTCAAAGCAAGTTCTTGCAAGTTCTGAACCCTCACAAGCTAAGCAATAAAAAAGCACACATTTGGATAATCTCGGGTGAAAAATCCCCTCACTATTGCAGGCGTGTTGATATACAATGAAGCTATGTCTTCGGATATTGATAACTGTGCCAAGATTCACATAAAATGAAAACTTTGAAAACTTAACTAAAATCAACTGTCAGCACATTCGAGACTACAGTCATTTACACACAACCGGCACTTTGTTGCATGCTTTCCATCGTCACAATTGCATAAAAGACAGTAATTGCATAAAAGACAGTAATATGGAAGAGGAAATAAGTATAATGTCATGAACAGATACACAAAACCGCATGGCACAACTCCAATGCTAAACATTCAGAAGAGACACTATTTAATTTTTGTCATTATACATGTTTTCCCATACATTGTTTTCTTAAAAATCAAGTTTGTGCTTTATGAGGGAGGAAATGTCCTAGGTTGGAGTTTGGGTGGTGGTTAACGTCTGTGGGGGTTAAATGTCCGGCTACCAAAAATTCAGTGCAAATACTTAGTGGTCTGAAAATGCACTCCACTTCCGAGTCTTCTCAGTGTTAATAGGTGGCCAATTAAAGCTGATGAATACATTGGTCAAAAAACATGACTGTCCTTTAGTCTTCCCTCCTCCTTACCTTAAACCTCATCTATTTACTTTGCGTAAGTGCCTGTACATGAGTTTTTTTCTAGACTGCTTTGGATTACCTGGCAAACAACAGTTTTTACATTATTTTTAATGCAAAGTCTGTGTCTTTTTCAGAGAGAACTCAATGAATTTGTCCACGTTTGGAGTGCGCACCGCATTCGTCCGTCAAAGTTTGCCAGCGGACCGTTTGGTAGACCATCACTTATGTATGATGCACCTGAGGCATTTGGAGGCTCTGAATGTCTTGTAAGCATACCTGAAAGTGATGTGTCAGCATGTTTGGAGGCATGCAAATTCAAGGCTGTACTGCCATGTGACACAGACATATACGAATTATTAGCCCACATGTGCATGCAGGAACATGGGTGGACATATGCCTCTTCTCCCGAAGATGCTATAAGAATGTTCAAAGACTTGCGCCCACTGATTCTTTCTCTGCTGCATTGACAGCTAGCATAATGTTTTCAAGCTTTTTCCTGGTTTTTAATAACTCTTAAACAGTCGTTTTTTCGCTGGTTATTTCTCCTGTCGTTTTCTTACGTTTTTATTTCTTAATATAACGCTTTATTTATATACTGTGTGCTATTATTTTCATTAATTTCATTTATGATATTACTCATTTTTATTCTGGTCTCTCAAGTATTCGGCTAACAAAATGTCATTATCTAACAGTTTAACTTCATCATTTTACAAACAGTGACCTACAGACAGTAGGTTTCTACAAGAAATAACATTTATTAGAATTATTTTGATTTAAAGCTATTGGCCTATGTAGGTAACAATTTTAATTACAATTTCTTTATTTATTAGGCTACACATCTATAGTCTTTACTTCTTGTTATATTTGATTGCCTACACGGTGGGCCATAAAAAGAACCCAAACACTTTTTGCCAGTATCTTGGCCAGAAGTAAGAACTTTTAAAACAAATATCACAGGCTTATAGGCAATTCATATTTATGCATGATGGCCAAATTTCATGAATTTTTTTCCATACAGCACAGAAGTGATAACGCTTTCAGTGAAAGCACCCACTGGTTTTTGACGATTCGTGAACATAATGCAACCAAAAAGTTAAAGAACTATTTCTTCAAGTCACATCTCAAATAATTGTTATGAAATGCACTTGGTAGTGCTTCACAATTTGTCCACCACCAGTGCCCCCACTTCTAATCACTGTGTTTTTGCAATGTTCTTCATGGCCTTGTTGATTGGTTCCAGTGGTATATCTTCCCGTATCAACCACTGTGACCATCAATTCTCTTATCGCTCTTGGTGTGGGTTGCAGATTGTGGTATTTCTCCAGCATAGCTCTTCACACTTGATAATCAATCTATCGGTTCCAGTCCGGAGAATTTGGTGCCATTGGCTTCTTCAATTACACCAGAACAATGGACATTGAGCCGATTTACTTTCATCAAACGCAAATTTCTTAAATTTCTTTTTTGCTCTAATTTCTGCACTCTCACTGTTGTTCAGAGTAAGTTGTGCTCATAGCTTCATATCTCCAGGGTCGTGCTTATGAGGTGTCTGAATACACATTACAGTAGTGCAAGTAAATAGGTGTCCCTGTTAGCGGGATATTCATAACTTGGGGCCTTTCTTCTTACCATCCTTTTATGTGAAACGTGCTATCATAACTAATTGTTGATGCTTACAATAAAGTGAGTTGAATTGTGCATTACATTTTTGAGTCGTCACAAAACAGTAGGTGGCCTCACTAAAAGTGTTATAACTTTTTTAAATTTTAAATATTCCGGCCATCATATGTTCACATGAATTGCCTAGAAGCCTGAAAAATTTATGTAAGAATTCATACCTGTGGTCAAGATATTGGCCAAAAGCCGTATGGTGCCTTTTTATGGCCTACCATGTGCATTATATCGTATGCTTACAATTTAAATTGTAGAAGATTTCATTATCTTCAATTATTCTCAATTTGTCTTTAAAAAACAAGTCATAAGAAAGAAGTAACTATTATAATTATAGATCGATGTCACTTATAATTAATGTTGGCCAACACAGTTGTTATTTGTCTATTAAAATGACCAAAGTTTGTAAACTTGTTTGAAATGTAATCCAAGTACTTTCTCTTTCTGCTTTCTTGGGTAATTCATTGAATAACACGAGGTTTTCCCTCTTTTTTCCGTTTACATCTTTTTTACATCTCTGAATTTGAAATGAGACTAATCCATTTGCAAATAACACAGTTGCTCAAACGATCTATAGCATAACATAACAGATATTAGCCACAGCATTAGGAATGTGCAAAACTAAGATGTTTACAGCCTTCTTAACACAAATGTATTGTTGAGTAATATTCGCATAATCCTTGTATTCTTCATTCATATAATTATTCCTGAAGCACATAACCCAATAGCAAGGCATTTGCAATTAATCAATGAAAATAAGGAGAATAATAATATTAATAATTTTTTCTTTAATCCAACGGCTGAAAATGCACTGCACTTTACATGTACAAGACTACAAGCTATGCAGTATTCTTTATTAACATAAAACTGAACAGACTGCAATACACGGCGCTAATAGCAGCCCACAAAGCATGCCGCCCAAGGGGTGGCTGGAACTCGCTACCTCTCGCTCTCCTTTCCGCTTGTTTACATTTTTTATTTGCAGATGTAGGCTAATGGTAGCATTCTAAGCTGGCATCTTGACAAAACTGCTCACTATGGATAAACAGCGAATAACATTGTAGAAATTGATGATGTTCATAAAATATTTATGAAATAATTATTGGGAGATATAAGCAGCTTTGAGCAAACCGAATATTATTTCATTTTGAAAGAATAGTGGCAGTGGAATTTATATTTGAAAACTAATTTGGGAAAAATGAAATTAGTTGCTGCAATCAAAAGAATGAATCAGGCGACCCCTGGCAAATCGTCAGGCAAACTAGTAAAACCGAAGGACTATGAACAAACCTTTGTCAGCTTGTCACGAACATTCCAGTCTGTGATGTCCTCGACCTGGATTGGTGAGTTCTTGTTGCCAATTAATGTGTTATACATTAATGGTGAAAGGAAGTCTGGTGAAGGTCCTCCATTAGTCAGTGATAGCCCAATTGCTGCTCCAGCAACAAAATACTGATCGTGATCAAGAGCTGTAAAGGATGACATACGTACCATAAATATCAAGAAGACAGTACAAGTGAGTCCTGTATAAGAATGAATCATAGCAAATGTAGCCTACTAAGTCTCTAAGTAAAAATTATTTAAAATTGCTATGTTGTAGTAGAGATATTGTTGAAATTGCTAGTGCATCTTTTACAAATTTTGAAGGGTCCAGGCGACTCACTTTGTCTCTTCTCAAAACCTGTTTCTTCTCGCTGGGCCTTGCGCACTGGGAGCGCCTCTGAACGGTTCACCCTACTAGAGGCGCTTTATAAATGTTTAAATACAATACAATACAATAAGAAAATATAATTGAGGCAATTTGTACAGGGTGGGCCAAACACAAGTTTTGAAGCCCCAGCAAGTTCAATTCAATGTAGATATGAATTGTCTTTAAGACTGTAAAATTTCATTTCGAAGTTCTTACTTTTGGCCAAGATTTTGACAAAAAAATCGGGGGTTTTGCAAACCCGGTAGGTTCGGTCTACTGAACAACATAAACAGACACTCAGATGTGTTACCATTGGTTGACAATCGTAGGTGTTTGGAATGCTCAGGCCCTTCAAAGACTTCACTTCCCACCAATTCGCCCAGCAGCAGACGGAAGAATTCACGAGTTGGTCCACCGTTGTCAATTGCACTTTCAGCATTGTCAGCTAAATCCACAAAGCAAACGTCTAGGCGGTGCTTTGCACTGAAGTTCTTCCTCTTTATGGCTCTGCAAAAACTGGAAAGGGCACTTCCCCGTACCACATTGATTATGTTTGCAGTTGGAACATTTTCCTTTGAAACTTGGTCTTGCAGTTGAATTAGTTGAGATTTCCAGTCTCTATTGGAGAAACACAATAGACAATTAGACATGGAGTTTCAAGTTTCCTGGTATATGATAACTTTAGCCTGCTTGCATTCCTTAGACAAAAAACGAATATGGAGAGTGCAAAGTTCAGTGTAGCAAACATGGGGACTTAAAGAAGTGACATTCTGTCACGAGTTTAATGTGTTATGTTCTTGGGAGCAATAAAAGCCTATGTTATGTTATGTTATGTCTTCTTCTTCTTTATCCATGGGTTGACAGTTTCCTTGTAAGAAGTAGATTGAGATTTAAAATCGAAACTGAATGCGTTCACAAAACATGGTTCAGCATAATTTTAAGAAATAATGTAAATGTGTTGCAATTTTAATTAATACAGAGTTCTGTTGGGTAGGCTCTAGGGGCCTACCAATAGATTAATATGCAAAAGTGCCTAGGGCCTACAATGACCATAAGACGGCCCTGCCCGTAGGTGTCCACTGCACACTTGACTACTCTTCTCCATAATGTCAGCTCTTTGTGTAAAGTTCTACAATGGATCTCTCAATACATTACATATCACCCAGTACAAAAGCACAGGCATTTCCTTCTCTGTCATTTACAGGCCCTGGGTCAAAATCTTCACATGTTTAAGAATTCAATAGGCTTAATTATGGACTATATGGCAACTGGTAGTAATAACAGAAGCAAATCTCCTTACTATTCTGTAGTCAACTTTAACACTCAATGGGCCTGTATCTAGCGGAACTTGTCCTTCTGGTAAGCCTATTGTTTCCAAGTAATCTGTGTCATTCTTTTGCCTCAATGTGTTGCTTTTGTGTGCATTAGTGATTATTTCGAGTAATATTGTTTGACACTTTGTATTACTGGGGGAAAAATGATTTGATTTTGAATCCCACTTCAAACATTACTCACACAAGAATAACCGGTTGCAAGAGGCTCTCAATAATTGCAGTTTGGATATCGCATTGATCATCGTCACCCATGTGATCGTCCAATGCACTTGTCCTGCTGCCTGTCTGCAATTGAAGAAATTATCAGTGAAAACATGAAGCCCTTCAATCGGAACAGTATTAATTTGAGAGCAATAAAGAACAAAAAAGTACAGAAAACACAAATTCAATAGTGGAATGAAGTGAAAACGGGTAAATAAGAAGAAATGAAGAAATCTGCAAAATAACTGTCCCTTGCAGCTAGCATTCCTACCTCAAGTTCTTGATTGTCATTCCTCACATCGACTTCAGAGAGATGCTGGTAGTTGTGAACAGTGGTGTTCTGCGAAGTGCACTGTGCACGTGAAGTTGTGCTATCAAGACATCGACTGTGGTGTTCGATGATGACATCACCACGTTGCTCATGAACTCCAGCCTGTTGCATTGATGAAACATGTCAATCAATAATTATTAATTAAGACTAGTACTGATTACAGAAATTTATTGCTTGAACTCCAACATTTCACTTCAAATGTATATGAAACTGAATTCCAATCATTTGATATCTCGTACATGATTTTGTACTCGCACGTTTCACACTGTGATTGTTCAAATTGTTGATCGAGGAAATAGGCTGTTCAGCAGCATGAAATGAGTAATAATATACAACGATAATTAATGACAATATCAGGTACAGTAATACACTGGCTAGTCTCATTGTCACCAATCAACATGGAAGGCCGTGAAACCAGATAGAATCGAAGCAATGGCAATTTGGTTGCTTCGTGAATTTCGCCAATGGTCAGGCTGGCATGCATCGGTTCCTGCTTGAAATTCCAAACATCAAATTGGAACTGAGTGGCTGGCCCATGCGGTGAAATTCCAGCAGGAAAGAATAAATCTTTAGAGAGACGTAAGACGTCGATTTTTTGATGGGTCCTTGGAACAACTACTTTCCGTGTTCCACCACCTTGTCTCTGTCTCACCTGCTTAAGCATTCCTTTCAACTCGCACAGCCACCCAATTTCAACTTGCCTGGTTGGCCTCAAGGCATTGATGTTCCCAACTTTCCTTCTTGGAAGTTCTGCGTCATCATCTGAACTTGACAATGGTTCATCTTTATCATTCTGTCTACTTCCCAAGTCTAGCCTATGTCGTATCCTTTTCACCAACTTGTCTCGACGACTAGTTCCTATACCTTGCAGTCCACTCTTTGTGTGCATCTGTCGACAGAAATCTTTCACCATGACTCTGTCTCCAGAAAGTGGCAAGAACTGGGATAGCATGTTGTCATCCATAACATGTATTACTGCAGCATCAATCTACAACAAAGATGAAGCCTACTTTAAGTCTGCAACACAGTCTTCACACAAGAGGGAAATGTGCAACATTTAATGGCCCGAAAATAAATATTTTATATACATATATGAAGATATTTACATACCTACATGCATACACATATACAAGATATACAGTATCAACTAAGGAAAAACACACATCAAGGTGGTGGTGCATGATCACTGCACTAGATTTCTTGTAACCTTGTGCCATCGATGCTTGGAACCCTAGCGATCGCCATGGTTAACATTCTGCACGAATTGCAATCTCTCACCGCATCCCTCAGTTCCTACAAGTTCATCTTTGTTGTCTCGTGTATTTCTTCCATCCACCTTCTTCTTGGACACCCTCTCCTCCTTCTTCCCTCCCAAAATGTCAGCATCATATGCTTTTCCAGGACTTTCGCAAGCTTCACGTGCCCAAAGAACGTCGTATTCTGTTTTTCCGCTCTCTGCCTCAGTGACATGCTCCCTCTTAATTGTCTTATCTCTTGTAATATGGATTCAAATGTTCTTTTATAGGTCCATGGTGTTCTCAACAATCTCCTCCATATCCATATTTCACAAGCAATGATTTTTCCCCAATGTCTTTGTTTTTATCCAAGTTTTGCATACATTTCTATTATTAGAAATTAAAATGAATTTATAACGTGCGCAAGGTCACACCGAAATGTGAATATGAGGCACGGAAATTAATAATGAAATTAATTAATTAATATTTAATTAATTAATATACGTGATCATATTCAGGTCTCATAGATCTACATATCAGCGAGGTATGAAAATAACAAGGTATGAATAGTAAAATATCCAGAGTTGCTCCATAATCAACTCTGTCTGGATATTTCACTATTCATATCTTGGTATGAATAGCAAATTTTGAGATTCAATGAGATAGCGTTGCTCTGGCATTAAAATAAATATTATTTTCATGAAATTTAGGTTTATATGCATGTACATAATATTATTATTTGATGCATTTGGCAAAAGTCATGTTGCATGTGCAGCTGTTTCAACTCACTCTTTCCGCTTTCAGACGATCGATGACATCTTCCGTCACTCCCCGTTGTCTCAAAAACTGTTCAAGTGATTTTTCCATCTGAAACGGCAACAACACTTGGCAGTGACAGAAAGTAATAACAATTAACGCACAGGCAACAAAACTGAATTTTGCAGTGAATATGAATTATAGCAACAAGTATAAGCCTATGAGTAATCCATATGTCCACTATTTAATTTGAAATTACTCCCATGCTGTCATTTCTTTATATTTAGTTGACCGACATACCTTAGAAGATATTTTACATGTACATTCGAAACCCATGGCCAACTCGAGTCACCTGCTCAGTGGTTCTAATCAACACTAAAATAGCAAATATTTGCGGAAATAAACAAATGATTCAATACTGGTGACTTGCAACAGTGATATCTACAAATCGAAGCTAATCATAGGAATTCGTTGTCAATAGTTCGAAAGCGATTACCTTGAGCTGTGTTTATGGTGAATCGAATGGAATTCCAAAATCGCGGTTGCTTCTTTTCAGCATAGATAACGTTGTCATATACGCTAAGGGGGCGTCCATAACCGACATATCGACCGCTCCATAATCTTCATAATAACGGCATGTTATTCATCCATTCATTTCAAAAATTTATATAGCGCCCCTCTTAACTATTCAGAAACGCTCCCACTATTCAGAAGCGCTCCCAGTCAAACCACGGTGAAACAAAGAAGTTTTAAGGAGCCTGTGATCTTATTGAAACCTGAAACTAAACAGGTTTTAGGCCTACATATATAACTTTATGTTAATAACATCTGTATGAGTAACATATAGGCCTATAATCCTGACATCATGTTATAGGTCACAAATTTATAGAACATTAGATTAAAAAAAGGCCGGGGAGGCCTATGAGAGCCTAAGCACACGCAAAAAAGCATCTGTACACCGTATCAAACTTAATAATCCCTGTACGTATATGCTATAACCACAGTAAGCTTATACTGAGTATAGATAGGCCCTATTGTTATCTATACTGTGCTATAACGCAGGTAGGCCCTATAGGCCTACTATAGATCCTGAAGCCTACACTTAGGTCCATAGCTGACGAGTCCGGTCTGAAGTAAATTTGAAGGGGCTTTGCATGCGTGACGATTTTTAGTTTAACACTTTCGATCGACCTGCCACAAACTGTTGCTAAATAGCCTACTTACATTCCTTAGCCATGCAATGAATCAAGCAGTGATTCTTACCCTTCTTACCTCTTAGACTCGATCTTAGGGAGCTGACAAGGAAATTTCCTGGTGAATCTGAACCAGTCTAAAGGTACCGCCCCACGTCACGTAAAGTGCTAGCAATTTTTCTCGAGCAGTGCATCGATCTGGCAGGCAGACCCTTAGGCCTAATAATAAGTCATCCAGTAACCTTGGG
Source organism: Lumbricus rubellus (assembly GCA_945859605.1). Taxonomy (NCBI): domain Eukaryota; kingdom Metazoa; phylum Annelida; class Clitellata; order Crassiclitellata; family Lumbricidae; genus Lumbricus; species Lumbricus rubellus. The sequence goes on along the minus strand of OX243824.1, from coordinate 1,704,791 downwards.
GAACCACCTATTATTGCGTGAACCATAACTTGGAGACATCCGTATAAATAGGGTACGCCTAACAATTGCACAACGTCATGCATAAGGTAAGTTTATTTTCATAATAGAGTTACTATAAATGTGACGGCAGACGGTATTAGGCTACATGTGCACTCGTTAATTATAGCCTAGGCCTACTTGCTTGAACAAATTGATATTTCGGCCCTCTAGCCTATAGGCCTAGGTACCATATGGCGCGCCGCTCTATGTAGCTAATTGCTAATAATTGATGAAACTTTCTTGTCATGACACTTAACATCACTTCGGCTAGTTAGCGCAGAGGGCGCCTCTAAATTAAGTAGGCCTAGATTTCGTGAAGTGGATCTATATAAATACTCGGAAGGAACGAATGAATGAATAGCAAGATTGTAAAGTGTGTTAAGCCTATTGAGAAATCTGTCACCAAAATATAAAATTAATAACAGCCATTTAGGAACCAAACTAACATTCTTAGAAGTTCAAATCTACGATCAAATGATAATTATTATTTCGTTTCACAAGTGATGCCTATACGTACTTACTAACCGATATCAACAAGGCCTAATGATTTACCATCTAAAGTGTAGCCTGTTTATTCAATCGATGGTTTATTTATAGACGAATGTGGGGATTTTTTATTTGCTATTTTTAGCAACAAAAAGTCGTAGTAACGAAAAAGTCGTTCGAACGAGATTAATCTCGTTATAACGAGATTAATCTCGTTATAACGAGATTTTAATTTTTTTTTATCCGATGGCCCGAACGGAGCGACAGGGAGAAATCGGTTAAAAGTCAATATCGAGCCTCAGGCAGAATTTCGAGGTGGATGGTGTTTTTAAGTGAAGCGGAGAGGAAGTAAACTTAGTAAAGGGTGAGTACTAGGAAGACGAATCGGGATCTCATAAATAATTATGTGTTGTTGGATAGTATCATATCATCCTCCATTATTTATATTACTATAATGATTAGAAAAATTATTGGGTAATGCCAGCTATCTTTATTCAAACACAGACTCAACAAACAACAATTATCGACTTAGACACCTTTAAATTGGATATTACATTACATATATATATATTATTATTTACCAAAGGATTTGATTGTGAACTTTCTTGACACCTCGAAACCGGTAAATTAAAGTATCGTGACATCCAAACATCTAAAGCGCCACTGGAAAGCCAAGCGAGGACAGCAGATTATTAACGAGCACTGCGTTGCGTCAAAAATGGTTGTCGGCATATTAGTCCAAAGCGAGGTCCAGGGCCGGTTGCCATATTGCCGCAGGTTCAAATCACCGACAGATAATCTAATCAAATCAATTATGATGACTTCAATGACTCTGGTCGTCGAGAGATGTCGTTAAGCGCCTCAATTTATGCGAAATGTATTATGCCTCGGTTTAAACACCTTTAAAAATCTTTTTTTAGAATTATATATAAGTCACACCTTCGTTCGATTAAGTAATTGGTGTCTTACAGAAGACTATTATAGTCTAGTCACTGGCCACAAGATGGCGATAAAAAAAACCAAAACAAGAGAAGTTAAGCAAGGGTTATTCGTCAACGCAGTCTGGAACGAAGGAAGAAAATCTGGGAGGACTCAATACAAAAAGACCTGAGGCTGCTCTTACTGAAGAAAGAAGACACTGGAAACCAAGACAACTTGTCTCAAACAAGTGGAGGAAAGGGATCCGAGTGGCTGACACCTCGCCAGAGGGATTAAAACTAGACTGAAGGAAAAGAAATCATGCAAATTGTGAAGTAGAACGCAACTCGAAAACCACGTGAAACAGGTTTTTGAAAGACTGGTTTTTGTTAGTTACAGTTGTAATCGTGTCAAAGCATCGATGATAGAGTATCCTCACCTATGTTCGTCCCTTCAAGGTACCTACTCATAGGCGCTGGTCCTTGATGTCAAATCCGTCACGTTTCACAGCAGGGAATTAAGGCGATCGATCTCTTCTGTGAGTAAATCAATCAACTGTGAGGTGCGGTGGTGTAGTGGTGGCGTCGTTGTTTTGGAGCCGGAAGGTTCGAGGTTCGAATCCGCCTCGCCACGTATAAGGACCTCCGATGCAGTGTCCGCTCTGCATTCGAGAGCGCCTCTGAGTAGAGAGCTTGAAGAGGCGCTATAGCAAGTGCACACACAAACAAACTAATACATTCCGTAGTAGATTTATCAACCTGGAATGGACTTCTCGTGACTATGCGACACCTCTCAAGCTGTTCTGAATTTCACGAACGGTTGAAGACTGTTTTTTTTCGATTAATCTCGGCCGGGAGCACCTCTGAGTAGGTACCTTGAAAGGGCGCTATATAAATTATGATTGATTGATTGATTGATTGATTGATTGATTGATTGATTGATTGATTGATTGATTGATTGATTGATTGATTGATTGATTGATTGATGCTGTGAACGTCCTAATTATAAATTTACTTTTCTTATGTTTGTATGTGCACTTGTTATTGCGCCCCTTCGAAATCTCTACTCAAAGGCGATCCCGACTACAGCGCGGACACTTCATACGCAGAGCAATTGCGAGTGAAGGACTTGCCCAAGGTCCCTACGCGGCTACTTGAGGTGTACTCGAACATGCAACCGTCCGGCTGCAGGGCAAAGAACATACCCACTACACCACCGCACCGCACGAAACTGTTGAAACATGCTATGTACACAGACCACTCTCCGTCATACGCATCCGCATGCAAAATCGTCAGACACCTACCATCTTCCCATAACTCATTGCGTTCGTAAAATATGTACAGCCCCTCATAATTATGTCGTTGTACTGTGGACCATTTTTTTGCCCACCATTGGATGTGATAGCAATTGGTTCTATTAAGTTGGTGTCATCTTCTTTTCTTCGACACCTTGAAATTCGATGTTACAGATTCTATAACAATCATTTTCACAAAAACGTTGGACATTGGACCACGTGAGATGTCGCAATATTGTCAACTACAAGAACGTCGAAAATATACATAGGCCTAGGTTTTTCACATGCGTTTTTTTATGTTGCTTCTTATTCACGTTCTCTACCCTCAGGAAGGTTCTTTATATATCCAATGACGCCATTGTTCTCTGTTCTGCGCTTGTATTTATGTATTTTTCGGTGCAAAAGCCAATTCGCGGGAATCAGCTCATTCACAGGCACTCGTACAAAAGAGGTGACATTTTTCTTTTTCGCTTTAAAACAATTAGACCTACTGTACATGTACAATCAAATAAAAGTGAGCTGCTCAGCTGCAAACAAATTGCTTATTCAGTTTAAGATTCCGTTTGATGCATTCTGCGTAGGCCTATGTGGATCAAGCTCCTCGCTACCGCTGTGATCTTACTGTGCGCCTATCTCGGGTACCGTAGGCCTATAGGACGTCCTCTTCGCTCTTAGGTCTCGTACTGCCACAGCCCAGCGATGCTTTTGCCTCGTTTGCTATTTTTCATTGAATTAGCCGTCATGCAGTAACTCGTGCGTGTATAATTATTTATAATGGGGCGCTACTGTTTCCTACCGCTGTCTTATGATATTTCTTTTGGGAGGTTTCTTTGCATTGTAAGTGATTCAGCCTATGCCGTAGTGTAAAATACGCTTTATGAGTCTTTAAATGCATGTAGAATAGACTCGAATAGAATAGAATAGAAAAGGGTAATCCATCAGTTTAAGTAGTTTAATTATTTCACGCTATTAAGACGCTAGATTATAATTATAATAATTATGTATTGGTGATCTAAATATGTAACCTATGTTTTGTCACTTCCTGTCGTCGTAATTTTTCGGAAACACCAAACTTTTGAAGAAGAAAAGAGAATATGAGGCAATTCTATACAATTATACAGTAGAATGCAAGTTACTGTAGTTGTCGTAAGACACTTTTTCTTGAAATAATGTGTCTGAAATTAGACACCTCTAAATTGTTTATTTTGCAAACTATATAAACAAAAGTCGATCAACTGAATTAACTAACAACGGAGATCCATGATAGATCGTCGCATTAGTTATTGTGTAGTGGGGCCTCTTAAAAATTCTTGTATTATGCCAAACAAATTTCTGTCGAAGTCAACGGCTTCGGTCTGTTGTCATAGGCCTTCGTCAAATCTGGATTATCTTCTTCTGAATCAACTATCAATGGGACAAATAGATCGTCTTATTAATTACTGTGTGGTTGGGCCTCGAATTTCTGGTTTGAGGGTGAAATTCAGTTCCGATGGAAAACCAATATAGGTCTAATTATAATCAAAACGTTCAAAATTTATGCATTGTTTCATCGTTATGGCTTTAGTTATTGCCATTGTCATGCAGGATTGTCAATCAGCAACTGACGACTTAGACACCTTTATATTGAGATCAGAATATCCATATCTGGCGTTTTACTAAGAGGATTTTCGTTTCGGTAAGCTTATTGCTTCCTGGTCATTTATTTTTTCCCAAAAACGACGTTAAATAAACGTATCTAATTTATTATATCCGACACTAGTGTACAATTCTATTGCCAAAGGCGTGAGTTGTGCATACGTTTTTTATTTTAAATATCAAACGGTTGACATTCTTTTTATAGTCCACGGTCCGCGGGATTTAGGTCTGGGCTATTTGGAGGGAAAGTGCATTAACAACAGTGCTTTTCTCGCTCAAGGTTTGCATGTTGTTGGCTTTCGTTACTCCAGTCGCTCTACGCTGCTTTAAACATTTTAAATATCTTCAATTTTTGATTAGAAATGGCTAAGATTGTAGATGGGAATAAAATAGTCTTACTCTACATAATACTTTTACTTTACAGTGTCAATTTCTCTATTTATTGCAGAGGTTCGGTTTTTTCGAACACCGTGTAGGCTATATAGCAGAATGATTTTATCGTTAAGCAATGCCAGCAGAGAGATACATGTAATCTCTTAAAAAGCAGATCTTGCTGGCTAATTTCCGGAGGTGCCTATAGGCGGGTCTCGCCTATCCCATTTCTGGTGGTGCTGCATGGGCACTCACGGGCCTCGCAGAGTCGGCGCCCATGCATGATACGTAAAATGGTTCTACAGAGCGATTCAAAGTCACAGAGTCCCCAGGCCACATCTTAAGGTGGATTCGAACCAGAAACCTTCCGGCTCCTTGGCATCGAACATTCCTATGACACTGCGTCCCACGGGTAAAAATATTATTTCTTACGCTGCCAGCAAAGCGCCCAGTTGGTAAGAGAAGAATTAAATAATAGATATGCATTAATTTTTATACTAGGTCGCACATTAACAAGTCATACAATTATTCTCATAATCGACATCAATTCTCAGACACTGTCTAATTCGTTTGTGAGGCGCGGTGGTGTAGTGGTGGCTTCGTTGCCTTGGAGCCGTTCAAGGTTCGAATCGAATCCACCTCGCCGCGTAAAGACTTTGGGCAAGTCCTTCACTCACAATTGCTCAGCGCTTCGGCGTGAAACTCCGATGCAGTGTCCGCTCTGCATTCGGGAGCGCCTCTGAGTAGTTGAGTAGAGAGCTTGAAGAGGCGCTATAACAAGTTCACATACAAACAAACAAACAAATTGGCCTTGGCAGCCGCAAGATGTTCTTGCCACTTAGTTCGAATTAAGGGCTTAAACACCTTTAAATTTATGTATCTGGGATTTATATGTACTAAATTTTCTCAGCTTCACTAAGTCTTAGGCATTGTGATTGGCGACTTAGGCCACAAGATCGAATAGAGGGTTGCTAAATTTTAACACACTCTTTTTAAGTTTTATATCCGCCTTATAAATAGTTTTCGAATGATCTTACGAGCATTTAATTGGTAGCGCGAACAATCTTTGTGGAAATGTTGAAATATATATAAGGTCGTTGGTTGAAACACAGACACGTTAAACAGCAATAAAATTGTCCACTTAGACACCTTTAAATTTGATATTAATAAATTTATATATAAACCATTATTTATCAACAAAATGTTGAAAGTAACCTTTGTTAAAACGACGAATCCGGTAAATCAAAAAAAGCTATCGTAAACTCACAAGCGGAATAAAAAAAATTAAGTCTGTTATTCATTCATTCAATGAAACGATTCTGAGGTGTTCCCCACTTTAGGGCGGCCAAAGTTTGTGCAAGGGCGTAGACTGTCAGAGAGTGACCAATTAGGACTACAGATCCAGATCAAGAGTGTGGGAGGTTATTTCATACTGCCAGGCCGAAAAAAATTTTTTTAAAGCACGGCTTTCATGATGGATACATGTATGTGAGCAAACGGGACTGAGAGCACTCCCATCTCACTGAGCGTGGAAACGACTAGTCCGAGAAGTCCTACCCAATACAGGCCAATAAAGATGAAGTAGGTATTTGAAGTTGCTGAGCTGTGAAGAATGACTTCCCACTGCTTCGATCAAGTCAATACAGAACGCAGGCAGCACAAGAAACAAAAGATAAAATGTAAATTCATAAACGAAGGTTTAATTAAAACTTCGTTAAAATCCAAGTTTATTCGACGGTTAAGAGTTCAACAACTTTGCTCATGGTACACACAACATTTCATTTGTTTCATGTTAAAATCCTTTGGATGTTTAGCAAAGCACACGTGATCATAGAACAGAACAGGATAGATCTACATGTTTAATAGAGATCGCATAGTTAAAGTCCCTGTACACAGTAACTATTTCGGGGAAGCAGGCTTGATACCGTACTCCTCGAGTTACAAGGTAATTACTTAACCAATCAATGGCCATACACACACAAACACCCATCCACACACACAGATGCACGAGGCGGGGTATAGAAGGGCAAACGCCCCCCAAATTTCAGACAAGTCTGGTTTTTCAGGCAAAAACAGCCCGAGACAACTAAAAAAAAAGGTCGTCAACTTTTTCCCCGCATATATTTTTCGAGCAGAAGTTCAATCTTTGCCCCCCCCCTCCAATGCTGAAATCTCCCGTACGCCTATGCCCACACACCCACACACAAAGACAACCTCACACACACACACACATAAACACAAAGACAAGTTTCCCGTACGCCTATGTCCACACACACGCACGAACGCATGCACACACACAGACAGAGAGACACACAGACAAAGACAAGTTTCCCTGAATACAAGACCAATCAAAATCTCCATCATCCTCGTCTCACCCATCAACACCACACCTATCGCATCCTTCGTACGTCACCCCATGCGACCCAAGCACCGACTCAAACTCCTCATCCGCGATCTTCATCACATCTTCCAACTCCACGAACGCATCCAAATTCACCGACCAATAATGCCCGGAAAAACCCGTCGTCATCGTGTATGCCTCATTGGTCAGCGGTCGCACTCTCACCTCCGACCCCGGGTGACAATCAACCACATGCTCCTCCACCTTCTCCCGATTGAACGACGCGTGGCAACAGTACTCGCAGCGGAACGGAAGTCCCGACGTGTGCGTCCGAACGTGAGTCTCGAACTCCTCCGCGACGTAAGTCTCGAACGCACAGAATCCGCAGCGACGCAACGCCAGGACTTCTCCGCAGTCGCCGTCGCCGCCTCGCGGCAGGACTTCGACTACGACCGAGTCGTTGAGCTCGACGTGACTCGTCTCGAGATGTCGCGAGAAGTCAGCGCGCTCGCAAGTCGCGAACTCGCACAGATGGCAGCACATCGTCACGACGACTTGCGACTCGACTTCCGAGTCACTGCTGCTGACGAGCGAGTACGGCTCGCCGATGATGAACGGAGTCCTGTCGACGATTGTCGCGTCCGAGTCGGATTGCGACCGACTTCTGCGATTGCGCGACCGGAACATTGCGACTTGGAGGAGCGCACCTTTCGACGTCGACTTGCGAGCGGTTTCACGGATGATTGCGCCACCGGCGGTGGTCCTTCGTCTGTTGGTGGTGGTGGAAGAAGATGTCGAAGGCTTGAGTGGATCGACGCAAGTCTGTCCAGTTTCAATGTCAACCCAGCGGATCGGAAGGTTCGGATGCTTCTGGTTGCTATGGCGACGCAATCGGAAACTGGAAGACAAAGACAAAATTTCAATAACGCTGCAATTAAATTTACACTTAAGTTACAGTACGGTTAACAGTAAAAATTAGAGTTGAAGTTGTAGATAAAGTTACATAAGAAGTTGCAGTAAATGTTAAAGAAAAACATAATGGTAAATGTTACCATAAAAGTTACAGCAATAAAAGTTACGGTTAAAATTTACAGTTAAAAAATTACAGCTAAAATTACAGCTAAAGTTACAGTTGAAGTTACAGTTAAAGCTACAGTAGTTTTACCTTTAGTAACCTTTGGTAAGGAAAATAGGTCAGCAGTTAGTAAGTAATGGCAATTAAGTAACCTTTATATTTTATTACCATCCCTTATTAAGGGTGTCTAATTGTGCTACCGTTTTCCTATTACCATATCTCCCTTACTTAAGATATCAAGCAGGTGCTACCTTCACCTTACCTTGCTATACCTTCAGATTATCAAGGTAATTGACTCACATGACAGGGTATTTTTGTTCGCAATAGAAGCACTTCCATTTCGGCGGCCTGTGTATAACGACGTGCATCTTGTAATGCTCGCGATTGACGGACTGATAGTCGCACTGCAGACACCGATACAAACCTTGGCTGTTCGGAATCAGAGGAATGTCCATTGGAACGCCATCGAGAAAGACCGTGCCTGGCAACAGACAGAATGGCCCATACATATATTACGCACACGAAAAATTTAGTATTTTAGATCTGAACAGAGCTCAATTTTGTTTGCAAGTGCACTTGTTAGAGCCTACTACTCGGAGGCGCTCCAGAATGCAGAGCGGACACTGCATCGGAGTTTCGCGGCGAAGCACTGAGCAATTGTGAGTGAAGGACTTGCCCAAGGTACTTACGCGGCGAGGTGGATTCGAACCTCAAACCTTCCGGCTCCAAGGCAACGACGCCACCTCTACACCACCGCGCCCACATTTAGACATTTAGCACGCGACCCCCCCCCCCCCACTCCCGCCGTACGCAAATCGCCTGAATCTAACCCCTCCCAGGCTCCCAGCGCATGTAATAAAATTATATGGGCAGCCCCGAATACCTATAACATCCGAGTCCACAGATATTTTGGCAGGGGACAAGGCTTCAAGGCCTAAGTGAAAATTTTCAGCAACAGCTTGAAAATGCCATGCAGGGAATTAAGAAGTCATGGTTCCACGACAACTGGTCTACCGACAACTCGTCTAACGACAACTCGTCTCCGGACAATTGGTCTAACGACAACTGGTCTACAGACGAAAAGTATTGATGAAATAGAAGCTGGATTACCGAAAAGGATTTAAAAAATCTTAAATGGAAGCTGGATTGATGATTTTTATTCATGTATTCCAACATTCACCCATTTCTACTTCAAATCTAAAAATACCTTCATCCAGCTTCTATTGATACGCCTGTTATTTTCGTCAATCCAGCTTCTATTTCACCTGCAAAAGAACCATCATTCAGATTCCATTTTTCTTGTGTTTTTTTTCATCAATCCAAACTCCACTTCACCTCTAACAACTGTCATCCAGCTTCCATTTCTCAAGCGCTGGATCAGTTGTCAGTAGACCAGTTGTCGTTAGACGAATCGTCCGGAGACCACTTGTCGGTAGACGAGTTGTCGGTAGACGAGTTGTCGTGACACCGAAGTCATGTTCGTTTTCACGGACGTTACCAAATGTATGCAAATTCATCAGTTTAACTTCGTGTATCGTTGGCAGCATAAGAATGGTCATCCATTGACGCACCGCTCACTTTCTAGAAATCTTTCTATGAGATTCCTCTCTCATCTTAAGATCGTTTTGGTTGGTCGCTCTGAGGCTGGGAGCGCCTCTGAGTAGTCCCCTGAAGAAGAATCGCTGTACGAGTTCATTTGACGAATGCATGAATGAATCTGAATTAATTGCGACGAAATATATACGTAATTTAATCGAAATTAATTTTAAGTCCACTGCGGATCGCTTCGCTAGAACACAACAAGGCTACATATCGCAAGCGTTTGTTCAATTTGTTGTGATTGTCAAAGACCGCGTATCAAGGTTTTAGTGTTGCATTCATTCCGTATAATTGTCGATTTAAAAAGCGCCACCTGTCGAATGGAAGGCTGAGTCAACCTTTTGAGCAAAACTGCATGATCTTAGTTTTAGAAAACAACGATTCGAAATTTCTAATATGTTTGTGAGAGGTAATGAACTAATTAACTGTAATTAATTGATATCAAGAAACTTTACTATATTATATCTGCATTGAGACCTGGAGCAAGAGCTGCGAGTACATCGCTAACAGTTGCTCGGTGCTATATACAGCGCGTCCAGAGATATACTGTATTGCATAAATTGGCCATTTTATTAGGCGTAGCATAACACAGCTTAGACACCTTTTAATCGAAAGCTTTGCAATCTATAAATTCATACGCAATATCATGCCACCAACTCTTGCTGTTCTTGTCCTCTAACCACTCATAAAGTGCTTCAGCAAAAACTTTCAGAAGTGCTCCCGGTGCTAACGACCCCGCGAAACAAGACAGCAATCGAGGCGAGGAAAAAATGATGAAAGACTAATTTGGAGAAAGGTGGAGTGAACTGATGGTGGAAGTCTACTCCATAGAGATGGTCATATGCTGCAGAGCAGTGCAAACAAAGCATCTGGATTGAGCAATGGTGGTCCTGACGCAGGGAACAAAGAGGCCATGATATGCGCAATGATTACATGATTTAGCGACAGAAATTCCCGGCTAAAAAATGAAACCTTTATCCATTGATTTACTGATAGCAGACGAGAAAAGCTTTCATCATAAGCAAAATATATATGACTTTGGATATGGGATAATGTTTCTTTTTTAATATTTCACTGCCTTGATCAATAAATTTAATAACCGCACAGCCTTAATTAATGAATTCAATTAAACTAGATTTTGTCGACCGTTTTGAGGCAGATATAAAAGAAATTAAAGATATTTCAAAATTTGACCCAGATATGCCCTCTAAAAGTGAGGTGGGATGGGCAAAATCTGTTATCAGAAACTCAACATGAATAACTCGAGAACTAGAGCAGGTAGAGGCATGAGACTATCACTTCTGTATTCGTAAAGTTGGTAGTGACTCAAAAAATAGCCTCTTACAACGTCTGTCTAGAGTAGATTTCAGACTAAAGGACAGCTGATAATATGCCATCTCAGCAAACTAGGGAATGATCATGAAGTCAAAATGTAAGGGAATGATCATGAAGTCGGAATGTAAGGGAATGATCATGAAGTCGGAATGCAAGAGAATGATCATGAAGTCTGAATGCAAGTCAATGATCATGAAGTCGGAATGCAAGGAATGATCATGAAGTCGGAATGCAAGGGAATGATCATGAAGTCGGAATGCAAGTCAATGATCACGAAGTCGGAATGCAAGAGAATGATCATGAAGTCGGAATGCAAGTCAATGATCACGAAGTCGGAATGCAAGAGAATGATCATGAAGTCTGAATGCAAGTCAATGATCATGAAGTCGGAATGCAAGAGAATGATCATGAAGTCTGAATGCAAGGAATGATCATGAAGTCGGAATGCAAGCGAATGATCATGAAGTCAGAATGCAAATCAATGATCATGAAGTCGGAATGCAAGGGAATGATCAAGAAGTCGGAATGCAAGAGAATTATCACAAAATTGGAATGCAAGTCAATGATCATGAAGTCAGAATGCAAATCAATGATCATGAAGTCGGAATGCAAGGGAATGATCATGAAGTCGGAATGCAAGAGAATGATCATGAAGTCGGAATGCAAGGGAATGATCATGAAGTCGGAATGCAAGCGAATGATCATGAAGTCTGAATGCAAGGAATGATCATGAAGTCGGAATGCAAGCGAATGATCATGAAGTCTGAATGCAAGGGAATGATCATGAAGTCGGAATGCAAGCGAATGATCATGAAGTCAGAATGCAAATCAATGATCATGAAGTCGGAATGCAAGTCAATGATCATGAAGTCGGAATGCAAGGGAATGATCATAAAATCAGAATGCAAGTCAATGATCATGAAGTCGGAATGCAAGCGAATGATCATGAAGTCTGAATGCAAGGGAATGATCATGAAGTCGGAATGCAAGCGAATGATCATGAAGTCAGAATGCAAATCAATGATCATGAAGTCGGAATGCAAGGGAATGATCAAGAAGTCGGAATGCAAGTCAATGATCATGAAGTCAGAATGCAAGCGAATGATGATGAAGTCTGAATGCAAGGGAATGATCATGAAGTCGGAATGCAAGCGAATGATCATGAAGTCAGAATGCAAATCAATGATCATGAAGTCGGAATGCAAGGGAATGATCATGAAGTCGGAATGCAAGAGAATGATCATGAAGTCGGAATGCAAAAGAATGATCATGAAGTCAGAATGCAAATCAATGATCATGAAGTCGGAATGCAAGGGAATGATCAAGAAGTCGGAATGCAAGTCAATGATCATGAAGTCGGAATGCAAGTCAATGATCATGAAGTCGGAATGCAAGTCAATGATCATGCAGTCGGAATGCAAATCAATGATCATGAAGTCGGAATGCAAGGGAATGATCATGAAGTCGGAATGCAAGAGAATGATCATGAAGTCTGAATGCAAGTCAATGATCATGAAGTCGGAATGCAAGGAATGATCATGAAGTCGGAATGCAAGGGAATGATCATGAAGTCGGAATGCAAGTCAATGATCATGAAGTCGGAATGCAAGTCAATGATCATGAAGTCGGAATGCAAGTCAATGATCATGAAGTCGGAATGCAAGGGAATGATCATAAAATCAGAATGCAAGTCAATGATCATGAAGTCGGAATGCAAGAGAATTATCACAAAATTGGAATGCAAGTCAATGATCATGAAGTCAGAATGCAAGTCAATGATCATGAAGTCGGAATGCAAGTCAATGATCATGAAGTCGGAATGCAAGGGAATGATCATGAAGTCGTAATGCAAGGGAATGATCATTAAGTCGAAATGCAAGTCAATGATCATGAAGTCGGGAGGCATACTAGCGAACTGTATTTTCTTGAATTTATCTGACTCGTAAGAGAAAACTCAACTGCTATCTAGCAATTGGTCAACTAAAGACTGTACTTAATACTTATCTAAAATACTGAATGAAAATGTAAAAATCCGAAGAAACATCAGGTTAAGCACGATCTTTAATAAACGATATTTCAACAAAATAGTCTTATGACTCGTAAGATAGTGACTGGAAATTTAGTTGAATGTTTGTAAAAATGAAAAAAAAACCACCACACACAGATCTATAGAAAACAGAGATTCTAAAAATGTTTGGAATGACTGGTGTTGGAAAAAATTCATTGGAACACAAATACGACAATAATAATCCAGTGCTTGTCTAACTAAGAATCTAGGATAATACCCCATTTCCGGAATGTTCTTCAAACTAGGGAGATCAGATTGAAGTCCAGTTCATTGTTCAACAGATCAAAAAGAAATGAGGAAAACCATCACAAACACGAATGAGACAGTAAATGTTTTGTTTTTAAATCGATACATGTTTCTGGATGCCAAGATCATTTCCTTGCATTCAGATTTCATGATCACAACATTGCACTCCGACTTTGCAATCATTTCTTTGCATTCTGACTTCATGATCATCAACTTGCATTCCGACTTCATGATCACAACCTTGCATTCCGACTTTGCAATCATTTCCTTGCACTCCGACTTCATAATCACAACCATGCACTCTGACTTTGCAATCAGTTTTTTGCATTTAGACTTCATGATCATCCACTTGCACTCCGACTACATGATCACAACCTTGCACTCCGCCTTTATGATCATCCAATTGCATCTCGACATCATGATCATCCACTTGCATTCCGACTTCACAATCATTCGCTTGCATTCAGTCGATTTATTTCAACGCGACTGACCTGGAGCCGGTTTGTTCTGCGTTCTGACTTGCGAGCGTGGCACGTGTATCACGGAGATCTGGTCGGCCTTCTGGTCCTTCGGGGGAAGAGCGACCTTGCTGTACTTGAAGGGCATCGACGGGTGATGTCGACGCATGTGCTTCCGGATCCGACTCGGGTAGTGTCCACGGTAGTCGCAGTACCCGCATTGCAGTCTGAACGGTCCGTGCTTCACCATGTGACCTCGGACGAGCTTCACGCTCGTGTTCGTGTACGGACAATGCGGGCACCGATGGAACTTCATTGCCATCGACTTGGACCCTTTGAACGAGCGCCGAAGGAGGGACACTCCGAACGCCGGTTTTGGGACAACGCTCAAGGTGACTTTGGACGTCGGAGGGGGGTGCTGGACCCGTCGCTGGGGGGTCGTAGATGGTTTCCACGACAACAGTTCGGGGTCGACGGTGTGCTTCAGCAGCACGGTGCACTTCTCCAGCAGCTTCTCGACGCGGATGTCGTTCTCCGGGTCTCGCATGTCCTCCACTTCGACCTCGATTCCGCCGTGCTTCGTGCGGAAGTGCTTGCGCATGCTCCACTTGCACGGCTCCGTGTACGTGCAGTACATGCAGCGGTACGGCTTGTACTGGATCTCGCGCATCAGGTGGTGCTTCATGTCCGTCCGGATGTGTGTCTTCAGGCTGCAGAACGTGCACTTGTACAGCACCTTGCGAGGTAACGTCGACGGCGTGATGGAGATCGATTCCAACACCGGCTCGCGTTCCTCTTCCACCGGTTCCATCTCTTCCGGTTCCTCCACTGGAACCATCTCTCGCGGTGGTTCCACAACCTCCGATGGTGTCGTCCGGTAGTAACTGTCCTTGACCTGTTTCTCCAGGTCCTCGTTTCGTGCGTAGATGAAGCGTTGTTCGCGGTCCGGGTGTTTGCTTCGGACGTGTTTCGTGATCGGGAAGCTCTTGACGGACCGGACGAGGTCGCAGTAAGGACATAGGTACGGGTGGTAGCGGAGGTGAGACATCGCGTGGTGTCGCATCACCGTCACCTTCCCACTCTTGTAGTTGCACAGCCGACACTTGTAGACGGTGGAGACGTAGTCGCGTGACGACGACGACGCAACGACACCCTGGTTCGCCGACACCGACTTCGGCGTCAAAGTCTCGAAGTCGGTCGGCTCGAGTTTCGGCATCTTCGACGGCGAGTCGTCGTCGTCAGAGTCGCTCGCGTCAGAAGTCCGAGTCCTCTTCCTGCTCGTCGCCTCCGTCGTCGTCGTCGGCTCCTTCTTGATGACACGAAACTCGGGTGGACGACTCGGATGCGACTTGCCGAGGTGCTCACGCATGCTCGCGCCGCTCCACATGACGATGTGACAGTAGTTACAGATGTACATGCCGTGATGCTCGTTCGAGAGATGTCGCTCGAGCTCCGACGCCGAGTTGAAGTGAGCGGGACACACGTCGCACGGATGGAACACCTTCGACGCGCTCGGCTCGCCGCTCGAATTATCCGAGCGAGCGCCCGACGTCGACCGAGCGACTCGAGTCGTAGTCGGAGTCTCCGTCATCGGTGTCGAGGTCGCGACAGTCGAGGTGTCGCACTGTCGGTATTTGACGAGTTTGTTTGGATGTTTCGTGAGGCAGTGGATCTGGACTTTAGCGGCGAGCATGTGTTGGAAGTCGCAGTGGTAGCATTGGAACATGCGATGCGAGCGTTTGTGCGCGGACAGAGACATCTCGCTGTCCGTTACGAACGAACATTTGTTGCAGCGTAGGCAGAGGAGAGACGACGACGACTGTGCCGGCGAAGTCAGAGTCGAAGTCCGATGCTGGTCCGTCGAAGTCGAGTCGTCTGCGTCGTTGTCTTCCGACTGCGACTCCGTCGACGGTGCTGGACCCGAGACCTTCAAAAATATCAATTCATACGATTTATTATTTATTTTTAATAATAATAAAAACAAGAGTTCAAAAAAGGATTTAATATGCTATACGTAGTGTATCAATATACCCTAAAGCTCTGTATTGTATTGTATCTGGCCATTTATAAAGCGCTTCTTGCAGCAAGAGCCTTTCAGAAGCGCTCCCAGTGCGTTAAAGCGTTGATGAATATCAGTCCTCACACCTTCTACACCACTCTCACGTTTCTACAAGTCTTCATGTTTGAACAACTTGACTGTGGACTCCAATATCCCACAGGGTCTTGTCCCAAAATATCTAGCTGATCTAATACAGTGAATGCCTCTATGCTTTACAGCGCAACATTGTAAACTATGTCAAAAATAATACAATACAATAATACAACAATAAGACAGAGCACAAAGACTAGCCTATAAAACACGACAAAATACATTGTAAGGTCAATACATTGCAGATGCAAGATGTCCTCAAGAAAACTTCATTGATATGGATTATTATTTGTGGCGTCTGTTAGACACCTTTAAGTTGTGCAATATAATTCACTATAAATACCACGTAACGTGACAGAATTTTTATATCCACCTGTGCTTGTACTTCAGCTCACGAAATGATAAACAACTCGCTGTAAACATTCATTCAAGAATTATCTTAATTTATATATATCGCCTCACCAAGAGGACTACTCAGAAGCACTCCATACTCCAGCATGGCAAAAAAGCAGTATTGACTTTAATTAAACAGAATACTGCAGTAAAAGAACCAGTATGCCTGTATGCCCTTTCCAGATTACTGCAACTGGCCTATCACGGAAAAGTATCAATTCTGTATATCTGCATTTATTGTGAATGGAAAAAGATGTGCAGAATACCCATCAACCAACAGATTTCTCCCAAGAAGCCTGGGGCACCAAAAAACTGCAGAACTAAAGCAGCAACTGTTCTATCAGCTTAAGTTTTAGTTTAATATTGATTTTGCGATTTTCTCATTAATTACTTTTTCAAAACTTATATCATAATGTCCAGCGGTCATTTTTGGAGTACTCGGTGCGTAAAAAAAACAAGCAAAACAATGACGAGACATTTGAGTTGAGAAATTAAGGATTTATTTTGCATTCGAGGCAAATACCAATGGAAAAATTCAATATGGCAACAAAATGAATATTGTTTCGATTACAATGAACAGGAAAAACACTAATAATAACAATAATAATATTATTCGAAAATAACGGATCTAACCATTGTTCTTTCTTGAATTTTTGATGACGAGATTAAAATATGTGAATAATAAAAATAAAAATAATAAAAAAGTATAACCATTTAGACACCTTTTTTTCTGAATCAACTGTCGATATGAATACTTTTCATTTCAACCCTGGTTTAATTCTTTTGCTTGTTAGTACACTGTGTCCCGTTAAGCAGTAGCCCTCACAAAAAATTGTCATAACTCGGTCAAAACTTTTAATTATTGCTTTAATTTAAATATAAATAAATTAATAAATTCTTATATTTACCTTGGTGAAAAATGATTGATGTAAATTAATCAATAAAAATAAATTAATTAATTGATAAACTCTTATATTTACCTTGGTGAAAAATGATTGATTTAAATTAATAAATAAAAATAAATTAATTAATTGATAAACTCTTATGTTTTTTTACCTTATTGAGAAATGATTGATTTAAATTAATCAATATAAATAAATTAATAAATGCCAAATATATTTACCTTGGTGATATTCTGCTTCAGGTATTCTTCGTACTCCTGGAACGTTCTCGTGACCGCCACCTCCATTCCTGGATGTTCCTCCTCGCAATGCTTCATGACCTGCTGCCGACCCCACATGTAGAGATGACAGTGCGGACAGCTGAACTGGCGCAACTGCAGATGCTGCTTAATTATATGATACTTCGTTTTATCGTTTCGAACATCCTGATACCCGCACAACCCACATCGAAAGTAGTTCACCTTATGGGTAGGTGGTGTCGCCGCGGGTACCTCAACCACATCGACCACCGGAGGTTTCTCCTGCTCTGGCTTCCGCTCCACGACCTTTCCATGCACGACCTTTTCAATCTTCGAACACAGGTACGTCGCCTTTTCCTCCACGGTCGCATAGATCTTTTTCTCGCGGCCCGGATGGTGCTTTTCGATGTGACTGATGACCCCCTGTGACTTCCAAATGTACAGATGACAGTAGGGACAACTGAATGGCTTCAGCTTCATGTGGTAGCAGATCAGGTGATATTTGACGTGACTCGCGTTCTGGTTGACAAAACCGCACAGCTTGCAGCGCCACTCGCTCTTCTCCTTCCCACCACCGACCTCCGTTTTCACCACCGTCTTCAACTCCTCCCCATCTTCCACTTTCCTACTCGTCGACCGGGTGGAAAAACCGCCGGAATTTCCATTCCTCCTTGACGCCATCCGCCTTTCCTCCGCAGCTTCCACCTTCAACGCGTCCCTCTCCAGTCCACTCGGAACCAGCACCGGTGGCTTCGGGGCAACGTCAACCTTAGCCTTCGTCGGATCTCCCCCTTCAAGATCATCAACATTGAGAAGCGGAACCCCTTTCCGATCAGAAAAAGCCATCGTCACGATTCCATTCTTATCTTCGATGGGAATAACGGCGTTGAAGAGCGCCAGATCGTCTCGCACGGAGATCGGTTTGTGCGGGTGGAACTTTGCGCAGTGGTTGCGCACGACCGCCTTGCTCTTGCTGTTGCCGAAGCTGCAGTGTCGACACGTGTAGACGCGTCGTCGGAGGTGGACGTGCATGATGTGCAGACGGATGTCGCGGCGGTTCCACTTCGAAATGACGCCGCAGTAGACGCATTTGAAGAGCCGCCGATGGTTCGCTCCGCTGAACGCTTCCAACTCATCCACCTCCATCTTGTCGGAGTTTTCCGGGTCGTCTACCCCGCCAGCATCTCCATCTTTCCAACTGGCGGAATCGGACATTCCCCCGGTGAGTTCGTCCTCCTCGGCCTTCGGGTAGAAATCGAGTTGCGGCGCCTCTTCTTCCACCTCCTCCTCATCTTCCTCTTCCGCATCCTCAATTTCCATCTTCACGTAGACCTTTCCAGCCGATGATGAGGTCCTCCCAGGCGCCTCCTCCTCCTCCGTATCATCTTTCGTCCCATCCTCGAATCGTCGTCGGACCACAACAAGCGGCAATCCAACGTGGTACTTATCGATGTGGCGCCTCACGCGGTCCACCTCCATGAGCGCCACGCCGCAGTAACTACACGAGAACGGATAGAACCTGAGATGCTTCAAATAAACATGCTGCCTGAGGGACCCCGTCGCCTCCTGTTGATACCCACACAACCGACAACACTGCAGACTGTTATCTACCTTGATGACAAACTGCGGTAGCCATCGATCTCCCCGTCCGTCCCCCTTATCCCTCGAAATAACCTCCTCCACAATCTCCACATCCCCACACTCATTCCTATCCACCACCGCCGCGGTGGTACTACCAGGAACAGCAAAGACATCGCGTTTTACCACAAGCTCCGGTTCCTCGCGGTGCATCTGTTGGCAATGTCGCTTCACCTTCCCGATCTCCACGCCCTCGAACGTGCAGTAGCCGCACTTGTACGGGCAGACGGTGATGTGCTTGTAGTAGTAGTGACGCTTCACCTTCGAAGGGTAGCGGTGGATGAACGCGCACTCCTTGCACTGGTACTGGTCCGTCTTGGAGAGGCGTATGCTGAAGTCCGAGTAGTCCTTGGAGACGTTGGCGTGCGGCATTGTTCCGAGGTCGTGGTCCTCCGTGGGACTGCCGGGGTTGGAAAGGTCACTCTCGTCCAACTCAGCTTCGGATTTCGTGACCTGGAGTTGAAAGAGAAAGAAAAGTCAGTTGTTAAGATGGATGGAAAATTTTAATGGCAAGTTTTAGATTGATCTATATTTATTGTTATTTATTATTATTTATTGCTATTTATTAATATTTTGTATCATTTCCAATTATTTCTTATTATTTATTATTGTGCTGTTGTTATTTTTATTCTTATAATTTTTTTATCATTATAACTATCACTATCATTTTACAGGCTTACAGGCAATTCCGTATTATGTACAATGGCCAAATTTCACCAAAAATACTTCAAACAGAACAAAAGTTACAAAACTTTTAGCAAGACCACCCACTGTTTTTTTTGATGATTCAAAAACACAATGCAACAAAACAATTTTAAAAAAAATTTGCAGAACAAGTAAACCATTGTTAAAGACAGCTTTCAGTTTTCATCTCTCAAACCCTCAACCAATTATTCAAATAGACCCATTATTAGGTGACTAGAAACTAACTTAAATGACCCTGCTGTCTATTTGACCCCTCCCCCCATCCCACCCACACCCTTCGCATGCACAATTGCACATCTTCACCACTTACCGTCGGCTTCTCACACAGAATACTCCTCAGCAACGGCTTCTCGTCAAGCACCTGACTTCTCTTGTTCATCATCATCATGGTCGTCGTCGTAGCAACCGGCGCCTCCCTCCTAGCAACCGTTCCCACGGCAACCTTCCCCCTTGACGACGGCGCCTCTTCCATCATCATCAGCCTCCGCAGCTCCGAGCTATCCTCCATGATCTCTTCGTTCGCCTCCTCGCGATGCAACTTCAGATGACGCTGGAGATTAACTCTCACTCGATTCGTGAAGTCGCACTTCGGACATTTCAACGGCTCGCGATAAATCATCGAAGGCGGAAGTTGCGATTCGAACTCCGTCAGCGAAATATCTTGCGATGACGCCCGGTCAGTCGCAATCGGCGACAATCGCGATCCGGACCGATGCAATATCGGAGCGGAGGCGATGACCGAACCCTCGTAGCGAGCGGTGGGTCGCTTCTCGCTGGCCGTGCGAAGAAACGGGGTGGATGACGCCCCGGAGGAAGGACTCTTCCGGACGCGACCGGGGTCGTCGTCCGCGCCAAGGACAATCTCGATTCCGTCGGCGATTCGGATCATCTTGTTGGGTCGGTCGCCGTGGTATTTGCCGAGGTGGAATTTGACGCAGTTGAGGCGGTAGTGCGCGAACTGACAGTAGCCGCACTTGTAGCCTTCTGTTAGCGTTTCGTTGCGTGCGTGTATCGCGAGGTGGCGCTTGTAGTGCACGGTCTTCGTGCACTGGAACGGACAGAGGTGGCAGCGGAAGACACCGCCCGTGCGTTGCGCGGGAATGTTCGAAGCGAGGATCTCTGTGGCGGACATCGACGTGTCCACGCCCCCGGACGGAGGAGGAGCAGTGCACCCCGGATCGTCGACGTTCGGAGTAGGTTTCGTGAGTAGACGCTTAATAAGGCTCTCGGATTTTTCTGTGGAGTGAGTCTTAAGGTGAGTGGTGTACTTTTCGTATTCGTACGCGACGTAGTTACACGTCTCGCAGTGGAACTGAAGAATCTTTTCGCCGTCTTTCGTGCTTGTCTGCTGCACGCAGATGCTCAGCGTTTCTCCGACGACAACACTCCGGTCTTTTCCCCCATCCGCTCCATTTCCCTCGTCTTCCGAACTTGGGACGACCGGCTCAGGCTCTGGTTCTGGAGGAAGGTCCTCAAAGTCCGTGGTCTCCGGGAGAAGGTTCCGGAGAAGGGACTTCGGGACGGAAGCGGTTCCCGGGAACGCTCCTCCGCCGGGGAAGTTCTCACGGAGGTGATCTGCAAGGTCGTCGAGGCGGTGTACGGTGGTGACGTGGGAAAGAAAGTCGTCCTTCCACATGTGAGATCCCTTGCACACCGGACATTCGAGCAGGTCCTGCAGGAAGTCCACAGTCTCCTGGAGCACCTCGAACCGGAACGCCTCGCTCGGATGCTTGTCGCCGACGTGCTCCTCCACCATGTCCATGCTCGTCGTGTCCACCTTGCAGTAGGGACAGATGTAGTATCGGACGATGTGTCGGCCGGTGTGGTGTGCCATGTGCTCCTGGAACACGACTTTGTTGTCAGTCGACATCTTGCAGACCTTACACTTGAAGAGCCCTCCCGCGTTTGGACTGGCGTGACCGGAGACTGAGTGGCTTTTCAGTTGGAGATCGGAGTCGCAGGTGAATGTACATCGGTCGCAAGTGAAGGTCATGCTCTTCTCCGCCGGAAGAATCCGGATCAAATCGTCCGCCGGATCTTTCCGGACTTTTACCGGTTTCGACGATTTTCTCGAGCTTCGAGATTTCGTGAGCTCGGTGGCCGCAGGAACAACGCTCACAGTCGCAACTTCAGCTGTCGTCTCCTCGGTAGACGGTGAAACACCCTCGGTCTTATCGACGGACACTGAACCACCATTGGGTACGTTTTCAGCCGCGCCATTACTATCGGACTGCGAACGATCGCTGGGCGCGTTTTCAACGGCGCTCGTAATCGCAACTTCCGTTGATATCTCCCCAGTAGACGGTGAACAACCCTCGGTCTTATCGACGGACTGTGAAAAACTACTGGGTGCATTTTCAACGGCGCTACTACCACCGTCTCCGAAACTCGATTTCTCCTCCGATTTCGCAGCGTTCAGAGACTCCAACGTTTTCGCGCTCGCTACAACCTTTTTCTGTCGGTCGTTGTTAAGAATCTTAACGTAAATTGTGATCTTCTTCGGTCGTCCCGGGTGCTCAAGCGCGATGTGGTTGAGCAGTTCTTCCTTCGTGTCGCTCGCCATCTGGCAGTGCGAGCATTTGAAGACGTTCTTTATGTGCGCTTTGAGATGCTCCGTCATCACGTCGAGCGACTCGGAAGCGTCGAAACAGAACGAGCACGGAAACGAGTCGAGTCCTGGATGAGCGGAAGAAATGTGAGATCTGAAGTCCGTGATCCGGTTGAAGGAGCTTGCGCAGTCTCCCACGGAACACCGGTAGAGTCCACCCTTTCCTGGGGCAGTCGTGGTGTCCACCGGACTCTTCCATGCCCCGTTTGAAGGCTCCTCTGGTCTTGAGGGGGGCAGGGCGGTTTTGGGGTCGACAGGGTTTTTCTGTGAGTTGGGGACAGAGGTTGGATCGGAGGTGGGTCCATTGCTGAAGATTTCTGGAAGAGTTGTGGAGCTGGAGGGAACGAGGCTCGGGTCGAGTTTCTTGAGAAGTTGTTGGTGAAGTTCGTTTAATGTTTTCTTTGGATTTCGCTTCAATGGTTGCGGAGGAATGAGGCGAGGTACGGAGATTGAAACTGAAATACAAAAGATAAATTATCATTATCTTTATTGCAATTGCAATCACTATCATAATCTTTATTATCATAATCACTATCACAATCTTTATTATCGTAATCACTATCACAATCTTTATTATTGATCATAATCACTATCACAATATTTATCATCGTAATCACTATCACGATCTTTATTATCATAATCACTATCACAATCTTTATTATCATAATCACTATCAAAATATATTTATTATCGTAATCACTATCACAATCTCTATTATCGTAATCACTATCACAATCTTTATTATCATTGCAATCACTATCACAATCTTTATTATCGTAATCACTATCACAATCTTTACTATCATAGTCACTATCACAATCTGTATTATCGTAATCACTATCACAATCTTTATTATCGTAATCACTATCACAATCTTTATTATCATAATCACTATCACAATCTTTACTATCATAGTCACTATCACGATCTTTATTATCGTAATCACTATCACAATCTTTATTATCATAATCACTATCAAAATATATTTATTATCGTAATCACTATCACAATCTTTATTATCGTAATCACTATCACAATCTTTACTATCATAGTCACTATCACGATCTTTATTATCATTTATCACTATCACAATCTTTATTATCATAATCACTATCACAATCTTTACTATCATAGTCACTATCACGATCTTTATTATCGTAATCACTATCACAATCTTTATTATCATAATCACTATCAAAATATATTTATTATCGTAATCACTATCACAATCTCTATTATCGTAATCACTATCACAATCTTTATTATCATTGCAATCACTATCACAATCTTTATTATCGTAATCACTATCACAATCTTTATTATCGTAATCACTATCACAATCTTTATTATCGTAATCACTATCACAATCTTTATTATCGTAATCACTATCACAATCTTTATTATCGTAATCACTATCACAATCTTTATTATCGTAATCACTATCACAATCTTTATTATCGTAATCACTATCACAGTCTTTATCATCATAATCACTATCACAATCTTTACTATAATAATCACTATCACAATCTTTATTATCATAGTCACTATCACGATCTTTATTATCATAATCACTATCACAATCTTTATTATCATAATCACTATCACAATCTTTACTATAATAATCACTATCACAATCTTTATTATCATTTATCACTATCACAATCTTTATTATCATAATCACTATCAAAATATATTTATTATCATAATCACTATCAAAATATATTTATTATCGTAATCACTATCACAATCTTTATTATCATAATCACTATCACAATCTTTACTATAATAATTACTATCACAATCTTTATTATCATTTATCACTATCACGATCTTTATTATCATAATCACTATCAAAATATATTTATTATCGTAATCACTATCACAATCTCTAATATCGTAATCACTATCACAATCTTTATTATCATTGCAATCACTATCACAATCTTTATTATCGTAATCACTATCACAATCTCTATTATCGTAATCACTATCACAATCTTTATTATCATAATCACTATCAAAATATATTTATTATCGTAATCACTATCACAATCTCTAATATCGTAATCACTATCACAATCTTTATTATCATTGCAATCACTATCACAATCTTTATTATCGTAATCACTATCACAATCTCTATTATCGTAATCACTATCACAATCTTTATTATCATAATCACTATCAAAATATATTTATTATCGTAATCACTATCACAATCTCTAATATCGTAATCACTATCACAATCTTTATTATCATTGCAATCACTATCACAATCTTTATTATCGTAATCACTATCACAATCTCTATTATCGTAATCACTATCACAATCTTTATTATCATAATCACTATCAAAATATATTTATTATCGTAATCACTATCACAATCTCTAATATCGTAATCACTATCACAATCTTTATTATCATTGCAATCACTATCACAATCTTTATTATCGTAATCACTATCACAATCTCTATTATCGTAATCACTATCACAATCTTTATTATCATTGCAATCACTATCACAATCACTATCACAATCTTTATTATCGTAATCACTATCACAATCATTATTATTATTGTTTTTACTCTAATTGCTAAGGATTTATTAAACACCTTTATCTGATATTAGGCGAAAGATTAAGAGGTGGAAAGGTGACATTTTGTACAATAACAGATACATATTACACCAACTGTCAACTTACTCACCTATAAATAGTATTTACTGTGTAATATTATACTCTCTGCGAGTGTGTGCATGCGTGCGTGTCTGTTAATGTATGTGTGTGTGTGTGCGTGTGCGTGCAAAGACAGCATTGTGAATGGAAAACAACACAATGAGCAATTTAGAGAGCACAATGAGCATAAGAGAGCAAAGTAAGCAAAGTAAGCACGGTAAACATAGCATTACAGACAGCACAGTAAGTGCATATAATTTAACCATCTTAGAATGGGCAAAAACAGCATACAATTGACAGAAACACATGTGATGCAGTGTACAGCTCCCTTTCCTTCTGCCTTGGCTGAGCTATGGCGCTATATAAATTGTCTTATAATTATTATTACTATTATTATTATTATTATTATTATTATTATTATTATTATTATTATTAACCATCTTAGAATGGGCAAAAACAGCTAGCATACAATAACATGTTTGTTTATTTCGCTCAAATTACCTTTGATAGGGTCTAGAGTTCCAGAATTTTCTCCACCATTTTCCATCGCCTTCGCCTTCTCTTCCAACTCCTCTGTGCTCAGTCGCGACTCAGTCTGCGACTTCTTTGACGTCGACTCCTCTTTGGAGTCATCGTCATTGTCATGCGACTCTGGACTTGGCGTCACCGAAGTCCTGGGACTCGATCCATGGTTGGGATTTAATCCAACTCCAGAAGCATTAGACGCTGATATGGATTCATCATCGACAGCGTTGGAAGATTTCGAATCTTCCATCTTAACGTATTTCATCAAAGCATGGAGTGCATCGGTGGAAAAGAAGTGGAGAATAATATGGAACTTGTCCAAATCAACTGTAATAGGAGCAACAGAAAAGCTTTAGTGGTGCTTTAATAAAGGTTTAAGTGGAAATAAAAATCATTAAATTTAATCCAATCTTAATCTAATGAAACATCAAAGTTGAAATAATATCATTAAATTTAATCTAATGAAACATAACATTTCTTCCAACAGAAAAATAATAATTATTGTTATCAATATCATATATTATTATCATTAAATTATTATAAGAAGTAATGATTTTTTGGATTTAGGATAAATTATTATTAATACTTTTCGGGAAGTATGTATACAGGTGATAGGCTACCAATAATATTGAAATGTATTG
The DNA here is from genome assembly GCA_945859605.1 of Lumbricus rubellus. Lineage (NCBI taxonomy): Eukaryota > Metazoa > Annelida > Clitellata > Crassiclitellata > Lumbricidae > Lumbricus > Lumbricus rubellus. The sequence goes on along the minus strand of OX243824.1, from coordinate 1,678,445 downwards.
CACTGAACAACTATGAACCTGTGCTTAAGGTCACTACACAGTAACCGTAGTCAGAGGGAAGCAGCAGGATGGAACCAGCGCAGAAGATGGCATCAGCCTATGAACGATCGGTTGGCACTTGATAGGCATTACAAACTGATGATGGAGCGGGAGAGGGACGTGAAGGAAGAAAAGAGGAGAAGGAAGAGGAATAAGGGAAGAGTAACAGGGGAAGGAGGACGAGGGAAAGAGGAAATGAAGAGTAGGAGACGACGAGAAGGGGAGAAGAGGAGGGTCAGGGTGGAGTAGAAGAAGTTAAAGGAAGAAGGGTGGGAAGTGGACATAGGAGAGGAATGGACGAGGATGAAGAGAGGAAAAACAGGATAAGGGGCTGAGGAAGCAGAGGTGAAAAGGAGTAGGGGAAAGAGGAACGACTTTCAAAGAGCTGCTCTTCATGGACCATTCACTCTACTCTGGACAGATAAAAGATGTTGGTCTATTCATCCTTAAGCACATAATTCATCCAATCGTTCGTAATTTCCCAAAGAGCCTCAATCGGATCAGCTAGTAGAAATCTGACGAGGGTTCAGGCAGGAGAGGCCAAAGGGTCAGAAATTCAGAATTATACACAAAACCGTTGAGTGTACACTTCACCCGGCCAGTTGCAGTTCTACAGTAGCTCTACGCTGTGCTTCCTCAAACAACCGGAGATAGGGAGAAGAAGGGCAGCCAGCCGATGAATATTCCAACCGGATATAATATCAGCGGCAGCGCAGAGTACGACCACAGCCTGCCGCCAGAGCTCAGCATGGGCAGACAACACACAACACACAAGACCAGCAGCAGCACATGATAATTATCCAGACCAGACCGGCGACGATGATGGGCTGACATTGGCCGGCGGCCGCCAACGACTGACCCCTGCTGCAGTGGTTCGCAGCTGAGTCAGAGGGACCATGGTGATAAGAGAAACGAGGAAGCAACCGATGTTCTCCCCCTGGTGGTGGCCGACGATCAGACTCGAATCAACAAGATCGTTGGACTTTGAAGCGTACAGTACTCGTACGCAGCCTGTGTATGCGTGTGTTTGTGCACGCATAGAACACCGAGAGCTGGTTTTATCACGGCCGCCGCGGCACAGACAGGTCTGCATTCTGATCCAAACCAGTCCGTTGTATCTCCACAACAACAGACAGATCCAATGGGTACAGAATAACAAAACGACGGTTGGCTGAAGGACCTCTCGATATTCATATATTCATTATAGAAATTTATATAGCGCCAATGAAGATCAATACTCAGTAGCTAAACCCGAATTCGGCTGAAAAGGACGAATCTAAGGCTGTCATAAAACACACCTGAGGAAACCATATGCATAAAACGTACAGTATAAACAGTAGAAAACCATTCCATACCATGGGACCAATAATAACAGAGAAAGCACGTGCTGTTTAAGAGCCGTTTGTGGTCGGGGGATGAGGAGTTCGCCTTGAGTGGAGGAATGCAGAGCATGACGCTTCTGTACACCCAGACTAGAGTGACAGAGCTTATGCAAACATACAGGAACATTTAGTTAGTGCCTTGAAGTTATTCACTCTTGAGCAGTCGATTTCTAGTTGGATGCCCAAGTAAACATCAGAAGCAGGCCAACAAACAAGCTGTTTGTACTTTGTAGTATTCCACTCCTGCAAGGAGTTGGGATCCGAATTTAATTACAACTTATACGGCAACAGAAATTAATCCGGCAAATTTCGGTTCAATACAGCAACGAAAAAATGATGACAAATTATATAAATGCACGTTGTGTTCTGTTGTCACTATGTATGACCTTGACCTTCTCATGGTTCATTGAACATTCACCACCGTTTGAATGCGTCATGTCACAGGTTCTGCAGAGTTGACACATAATGTGTAATGTGTTAATGAGCATCACACAATCCACAAACACAGTGTGACACCGACCTCCATATGTATGAATGGAAAGAAGGCAAGTGATCCCCTTCCAACAAATAACAAGCAGATCAGTCTATCCATAAATGCGAAACCCTTCAACAGGGAACTGGATAGAAACCTTTGCCATTGTTCATACCCGACATTGCCAATCCCAAGTCTAAATAGGAGGGCGATGATAGTGACCTTTTTCATCACGCAATGTCTTTAGTAAACTGATACTACATGTAATACTGTTAGAGAACTTAATTAGAAATCCTGCACAGCACAAACTATTGTGGGTCTGTAGTATCTCATTACTAGAATCCACCTTCACTTAGAAACATCTGACCATCAGTTCAACAAAGTGGGTAATTATACGGAAGACGACGATTGGTTAGTATCTATAGAGTGCTCTCTTTGTACAATGTACCACCTCCACTCAGGCAGTCACTGTTTAAGTGCATTGATCAAGTCCTTCACCCACAGTTGCTATTTATGTTCTGCCATAAGGTCGAGTGTTGTGTGTACACTTCCAAACTTTGCATACTGTATAGTATTGCATAAATCGATTGAACTGATTTGGCTTCCCACCAGACCTTAACCACACCAGAGGGACTATGTGACTCAACAGAATTGAGTTCTTAAAAGTGATTTTGAGCAGATAAATCCAATTACTGAAATGAATCCCATATCACGTCTGTTGATTTCACTAGCACTGAACATCATAATGTCCATGCCTCCATGGTCGCCAGAGAGAATTATTCACAAACGAGACTTGTGAACCACCGCAAAGTTAGAAATAAATTAATTTTTGTTTAAATGTAAAGCATGTTATTTCATTTTGACAGAACTTGCACAAGTTTCTGAACTATCCAAGTTGGGATTGTCAAATTAATTAATTAAATATTGCAATGTAGTTTGTACTATTTTTGCTACTTTCACTTATTTATGAAACTGTCAAAGTGTTCAATTTATTGTCCTGGCATATTTAGTCCATTGAGACAAAAACTAGGCAGCTTATAATCAGAATGTGGAAGTTTGTTTAACATAAATTGTTTGGTTACTTGATGTGCAAAAAAGTAAGTTATTTGTGTGTTCTCTGAAAAAAGCAGGCAAACACTCAATGCTTTACAAACAACTAAAAATTTGAGGTAAATAAACGATAATCAGGAAAAAATTAACTAGAAAACAAATAGTCATACAGTTAAAAGTCAAGGCATTTGGGGGTCAACTCTAATTCCCAAACTGAATCCCCGAAAACTAGGTTGAACTTAGCACCCCTTTGGGGGATCTGGTCGATATTCGTTTAGGGGATTCAGGTTTTGGGGATTTGGGTCGCACAGGTCTGTCTGTTGAATGTTTGATTTAACCTGCCCTGCGATAAGGAATTTTAACTTTAAAATTTGGATTTTGCCAATTACCACAAACGACCAAAGTTCTGAACAACTGTTTTATTATATTGCATTAACTACGATGATTTGATTAGATTATATTAAGTTAAGTCAGCACTGTACATACTGTCTAGTCATGTGTAATTATCACAACAATGATGACAAGAGTTATGGGGGCGGGGGGTCATCTAACAGAGAATGATACTGTAAAACCCAGTACAAAACCTGTGAATCAGTTACACAAACGCGACCAGGCAAAATATTATCAAATAACAGCCAGCAATTACCATAAAGTAGGCCTACATAGCCATTCATTAACCTCAGTTGAAAAGCCCACACGCGGCAAAAGCAGCCTATAGAACCGATATTGATTTAGTCGATCCATCATTTTATTTGGCAATATCCTAGGTTATCGTGATAGCCATCGTTAAATTACCTAAGTTAACAATTTATTGTTTTACTGTTATAAACCCAAAATGCATTATTGGCCGTTTGGTTGGTCGATCTGAAAAATTGACATTGAAAATTGAAACCGAAATACTTAGGAATGCTTTTCCAAAATGCAAATGTTCAAACAAAACCTCATCACCCAAATAGCCAATCTGTGTAGGCCTATAAGTTCATTATTATGAAGCATTATTTAGGTAATAAACACGTGTTAGGAATATAAAATTTAATAAATAGCCGATCGCATACAATTATAGGTAACATTTTTGACGAAACCACATTTTTCAAAACTTATCGCCAAAAATATCGTCTGATTCGCTGTAAAACCACAGTTTTGTTATTTATACTACAGGTGACAGACTAAACCCACACAACATCAGACGCGTCGCATGGATCTACAGCGAACGCACGCACGCGATCAACAGTTACTATCGGCGTTTCATTTTCTTTGTTAAAATAACATCAGACGCTCAAAATAAATCCAACGATTTGTTGTTAGTCGAAAATTTTACAAATTCTTCCCGTTCGCAATCAAAATCTCCGTTCGAATCGGACGAAATCGTGATTTTTAAGACGCGTTTCAGTCGAAAATACACCGTCTTACCTGCTTCTTCTCGGCTGCTAGAAATCTGACTTCCGGTGAAGGATGATTCGCTCGAATTTATTTTCTTGAATTCTGGAATAAATTTTCGATGTTCCAACCGGATACGATCAACACTATTTTCATTCAAATCATCGGCCAGCCACACGATTAGGGTTACTGGGTCGAGTACGCGATGGCTGTCGAAGGTACAGCGGCGCGCCTTACGATCGAAGGGTCTTTGTTCAGGCCAGACCTACCAACCAACCGGGCTGGTCGGTCTGCTCAACAGACAGCGGCTCAAGGATCCAGTCGGCCGCCGAGCTGCCGTGGCCTATTCAAGAGGTAGACTCGTTAACGGTCAGGCCGAACCCTTAGGGCAGCAGCTGCTCAGTCGTGACAGAGCTCGGAGGCCAGGCTTTTGTCCCCACGGTCGACGTACGTACGTACATGTACGGCCTGGTCCCGCTTGTTTGTGCGTGTGCAAGCTGTCTCGTCCTACTACAGCTACAGGGTCCTGCTCGGTGTACGCGCAGCTGCAGCGGCCGAGCATACGGACGGACGGACCGACGTCGGCCAACGACGGCCCAGCATGTGATCAGTCAGTTCCGCTTTGTCGATGGTTGTTTTAGGCGCACATTCGTGGCCGATGATACCGACGCCACCGCGCGGCGGCCAGTCATTTTCCGGCGGTCGGCGAAGGCTGCTTTTGGTCTACAGAGGACAAATCAATAGACGCATACGCACGCATACAAACACACACAGAAGAAGTCTTGACGATAGATAGGACAACAGCAGCGGGCAACCAACCTGGTCGTCGTCCACGGCGGCGGCGCGCTGGTACTTGAGCTCCGTTCTCGACTATCGGAGAAGCGCAGCTGCGTGTGTGATACACCGACCTCCACCACGGCAGCCATGTTTGTTCGCTTGGGTCCCTCTCCCTGTCCGTGTCCGTCTGTCTGTGTCGATCTAGGTCGTTGTTTACGCCAGTAACGACGACCTGCCGCCTCGTCCGACTGGCTGGCCTGTATTGAGTGGCGGAGGAGGAAGCTCGAGGGTGGGTGCCGCGTGCAGACGTAGAGCTCCGCGGCAACTACATCCTTGACAACGCTGGGGATGATGATGTGAACGCAGGCGCGATCGATGAGTTGGCTGGCGGTGCTCGAGCAGCCGATGCTGGCAGCGGTGCTAGACTAGTCTGCAGCGGAGGATGATGTGTCTGATCATGCTGCTTGTCGGATAGATGGATGGATAGAAGGATGGAATGGGAGGTTGCTACGTGTCTGCCTCCTTGCGGTGAGGGTGGCAGCTCTGTACGTTCTCTGTGCAGCTTTAGTCTGGAAGGTCAGACACCGGATGTGACGTTTCGTCAATGGTTCCAATGTAATTCCTTCCTACCCACTCCTGAAAAAATAAGTGCCCGGACCCCCTTACCTTTCCAGGCTGTGCTGACCTAATGAGTGGCAGGATGGACGGACCGACCGACCGACATAATTACACACATTCACAAACACGCACGCACACAAACACATTCAGACACAGACACACACATATAGAAGGAGATGATGAAAGCGAAGAGACAATGTGGCTCTGTTCGTTCTGTGCACAATAGCAACATCCGGGTACTGCGTCAAGCGACGACTGGTCTTTTTGATGTGTTTGTGTGTTTGAAGAACGAAATTTCGGGGAAAAATTCTCATGTCCCATCCCAGGATCTAAGATTTTGCCCCCCCCCCCCCCCACCGTCCCACCCCTTGAAAGAGTTCTGGATCCGCCACTGCCTTCTATGCCTACTTCGAACGTTTAGGTAAAAACACAACATAAAGTTAAGAAGACGCTGGGTCTGTGTAAGATCGAACCACTGCAATAGGCCTAACCTCGTTTTAATTCGAAACCGTTTCGATTCCAACTACCCGTCCTGCATTCATGCAATATAGGACCTTCTATAGCCTATTAGTCCTACTCGTCTGTTACTGTACTGTACAGTGTAACAGTGTACATGTAGGTCAGGCTCATATACATGACAATTTTACCTTAAGACTTTAGGGTTATATCAATGTGCCTCATAATAATTATGCGTTCGGGACGTCCATAAATGAGTAAATGACGTCACGCAATTTGACCCACCCCTTACCCAGTGTTGTTGAAAGTATCGGGCAAATGTACTTAAGTAAAAGTAAAAGTAAAATGGATTTTAATTACTTAAGTAAAAGTAAAAGTACTCATCACAAATTTTACTTAAGTAAAAGTAAAAAGTAGCCCCTTCAAATAATACTTTTTAAGTAAAAAGTAAAAGTACCGAGTCTTTCTATAAGCCTAACTCAATCGATTATTAACCTTCAAAAATACTAAATTCTCGAAATGGCACTTATCGTTGAGTCTAGCACGCACGCTTCCGATTCATTGTTAGCACAATGCACGGCTGAAGAGTCGTTCTGCTGCAGAAATTGCAGTGCATCCAGCGTGCACCACCATCGAAAATTAATTTTTAGGCATGCACATTTGAATCAGCTGTCTTAGTTTAGCGAAACGAAATGTTAATTAGCGCTTTGAAGTAACGAACATTGTAACGAGTGTCGCATAAATTGTAACGAAGTAAAAGTATTGAAATATGGGTAAAATTTTACTTCGTTGAAAGTAAAAGTATTTAATTTTTTCCATACTTCGTTACATGTAAAAGTACTCAAACTTTTACTTAAGTACAGTAACGCGTTACTTTTACTTCGTTACTGTACAACACTGCCCTTACCCATGTCACAGGTCAACACAAAAGTCATAATGACATCTCGTATGGGTCTATGTGACCGTCACACATCGTCACAATGTGTGACAACCCTCCTTAAGCGCGTGACGTCATTTGTGGAGGTCCCTTCTTCGATTTTTGTGTCGAATTTTTTTTCGCGTTGATGACACTAAAGTGACCTTCATGCCCTAAATAAATTATTATTCTCTGACCTTCACCAAAGACTCCTCGGTCTGATTCTCCTCGCAGCATTCTCTGCTGTGAAACTTTACGTTGAACTTTCAGGGTCACGTGACTGAAGTTGACCCTGAACCTTCGGCGTTTCCTTATCACGTTTAGACTAGAACAGTTACTGTAGACCTACCATGCACAGCTCTAGGTCTCGTTTTCATTGTGCACGTACATAGTAGGCCTACGTAACGGAAAAGTCGGTGTTGGCGTAGCGCAATAAAAGTTAGAATTCCTTAATTGTAGGCCTATAGGCTTACCAGTCCGACCATTTGCACAATCTGGTTCCTAGTGATTGGCCCAAAAAGGTCTGTGTAATAATCTCCGAAACAGGTCTACTATTAGGACAATAAATTATTAAGCTCAAACACCTGTGCATAATCAAATCAATCCGCAGGAATGAGGTTAGCCTACTGGGCTGAAACTTTCTATCAGTGGTAGGCTATGCAAGGAGTGCATTCCAGTAGACTCGAGTTTTAGGAAGACCTTTGGCGTGAATGGAACATCTCGTAACCATGTCGTTGACTCTCCTTACGCAGACGGACGGACGGACGGACGGACGAACGGACAGATCGACAAACATAATTGCACGCACGCACACACCCACACACGCACACACATTCAGACACAGATACAGACACACATAATGTTATAGAAGGAGATGATGACAGAAGAGGAGACAATGTGGCTCTGTTCGCTCTGTGCACAATAGCAACATCCGGGCACTGCGTCAAGCGACGATTGGTCTTTGATGTGTGCGTGCGTGTGTGCGTGCGTGTGTGCGTGCGTGTGTGTGTGCGTGTGTGCGTGCGTGTGTGCGTGTGCGTGTGTGCGTGTGTGTGTGTGTGTGTGGGGGGGGGGGGGGTGATGCAAGGATGCACAGGGAAGTGGACATTGACTCGTTTCTGAACATAGGATGAAGGTACAACGATAATTGAGTATAGAGGAACGACATCCATCCATCCATCCATCCATCCATCCATCCATCCATCCATCCATCCATCCATCCATCCATCCATCCATCCATCCATTCATCCACCCATCCATCCATCCAGCCACCCACCCACCCATCTATCAATCAATCAACCAACCAACCAATCAATCAATCAATCAATCAATCAATCCATCCATCCATCCATGCATCCACCCATCCATCCATCCATCCACCCATCCATCCATCAATCAACCAACCAATCAATCAATCCATTCATCCACCCATCCATCCATTCACACATCCATCCATCCATCAATCAGTCGTCCATCCACCCACTCATCCATCCGACCAGTAGAGCACAGTGGCCAATAAATATTGTTTTCTTGCTTTTCCACGTTGCATTTTATTTTTCCTGTTTTTCTTATGTTTTTCTTGCGCAGAAGTCTTTAAAATGCAGTCATCCTGGTTAATGCGACTCTTTTATAGAATTATCTAGTTCATTTTTAAAGGTGTTTACGAAGAGTCATTTTGATCGGCTATAATTAAGGTTGTCAGCGTCAATTCAGATAGGCCTACACATAAGCGCCTACGAGTAGAGAGAGCTTGGATGGACGCTATAACAAGTTCACATACAAACAATTACAATACTGCAGCATTTAGCTATTAATTAGTTGACGTAGTTGGACGTAGAAGGAGAAAGGAGTCGAGTTATATCGTAGAGAATAAGAAAAATGACGCTGGTGCCTGCGCGTCCTCTCCTCCATCTCAGTCACGTTGTCAACAAATGAACCGGTGAAGGTCACAGCGTTAGGGCGATGAATGATTGCAGCGGTTATAATTATTTCCCCATCTGTTTTGTTGTAGGCCCTAGTATTAGATTATTTTAGTTTGACAAGCAATAAATATTGACGTCATTTTAAAGTTCAGCTTCGACACCTTTTGATCGTCTGATCCAGAAGGTATAGAAGTTTTGTTTCTAGCTTTGTTTACCCGGAGTGATAAAAGCCATCATTTATAAAAGGAAGGCATTTGATCGATAAGTTGAATATAATAGGCCCTATAATTATAATGTCACGCTGCTTTACATAATATAATATTATTTATCATGTTAATGTTATATAATGTTGCATAATTACGTTATATAATAATGTGATTGCCTCCTTGTATTGATATTCATGTGGATGGATGGATCCAGATTTGACGAGGGCTTATGACAACAGAGGTCGTTGCCCTAGAAAAAGTTTGTTTCGCATAATACAGTTTTTTTAAACATTCATGTGGTTTCTTTATAAGAGGTTTAACCTTCGGGTTTGCAGTTGGCAAAACTTGGCACGGATATCAAAGAATTACGCAAATTGTGTTATCCTAATTAATACATGGTTATGAAATATCGATTAAAAGGTGTGTAAACTGAGCTTGATTTGCGCCTAGTAAAACTCTCAGCATTTAGGATTGCAACCGTATCTTATGACTGGTGGAATCGTTGACGCCAACCTTACCCGATTATAAGCTAGCTTATAAAATATCCAATAACGGACCACCGCACCTTTATACAATCAGAGACGTAATTCGCATTGGATGGATTGGATTTACGGGCGGAGCTAATTAGACTTGCACGAAATCAAAAATGTAACGGATAATTATGCTGTTCTAAACGTTAACTACAGTTACTGTAGGCCTAATAATTGCGGATGAGGAAAATCGAACCTATACAAAGAGCAGTTTTTTAATAACTTTAACGTGGGTCCATGAAACTCTTATTGTAGCAGCAGTTAAGTGCATTTTGAAGGTGTCTAAAAGCAGGCGCTATCAAAAAGATGTTGTCAAGTTCTGTACCTGCTAGAGATCCAATAACTTGCAATAAGGCTTTGTAAAATGTTCAAACCAAGAGTTCTAGTCAACTGAATGATGATGATGATGATGATGATGATGATGATGATGATGATGGTGATGGTGGTGGTGGTGGTGGTGGTGGTGGTGGTGGTGGTGGTGACGGTGACGACGACGATGATGACGACCACGACCACGACCACGATGCAGGTATTATTGTAGATAAAATAATGACTTTTTCATCAACGTGGAGTTTTGGGTGTGTGTAAAGAAGACATCGCTTGGGTCCTAAGAAAGATTTGAGGGGGGGGTTGAACCTTCTCGACCCTTCGGCAATATATTCTCACCCTACTGTGGCCACGAGTTATCTTGCCTATTCTCAACTCAAATAACTTCCCCGAACGCAGTGTTTTCTTTCGAGCAAAATTTAATCTCACAAGCTACGACAAGTGGGGCGCGGTGGTCTAGTGGTGGCGTCTTTGCCTTGGAGCCGGAAGGTCCGAGGTTCGAATCCACCTCACCGCGTAAGGACCTTGGGCAAGTCCTTCACTTACAATTGCTCAGCGCTTCGGCGTGAAACTCCGATGCAGTGTCCGCTCTGCATCGGGAGCGCCTCTGAGTAGAGAGAGCTTGAAGGGGCGCTATAACAAGTGCACATACAAACAAACAAACAAACAAACAAACAAGATCTGTTCGACACCTTCAAAACGAAACTAACTTCTGCTACAATATGCGTTTCATGGACCTACGTAATGGATTCAAAAGAAAAAAAATAGTTAACGTTGAGAACCGCATAAATTATATCTCCTTTACGTCAAGCGAACCCAGGATGAGAGTTGCCGGAGGTTTTGGGGTCCCGGGCTTCAATCCTCCGTCTTTCTTCGAGTCCCATAGTAAAATCTGTTTTTCAAACCCCAATTCCAAGTGGATCACAGTCCAATTTACCTTCTCCATCCTCCAGTAGCCTATTTTTCCACAATTTTCACTCTGAGCGTACCAGCTGCTCAAAATGCCATAATGCTCTTCGGCCTCTTCCTAGTCGCCCTTACCAGTCTTCGTACACGCTATACCCCTCCCCCCCCACCGGCTTCCCTTCCCCCCGATCGATCCACCACCGCTGGCAGTGTCTGGAACGCAGCCAGCGTATCGCGCACGATCCTTTCAAAGCGCTCGTCACATTATGTATGGTTGCCATGGGTGAGGCGCCGAAGCGGCCGAACCATCCACTGCCGCAGCAGCTGCAGTATCATAATGGAAGTCTGCAGTACATCCACCGATCCATCCATCTATCAAACCATCCGTGTCTCGCTTCTTTCCCTCGAAGGTCCATGGACCAGTCTCGCAAGAGGAGGACGGGGGCTTCTTGTCTCTCTCTCTCTCTGCCACGTCGAGATATATATTGACGCGTCGAAACTGCCGCATACATTATACATGTAGGCTATAATGGGCGTTGCCTTGATAAACACGCGGCCAAGCTTGCGAGCCAGTCGAACGGACGCCGCACGGCCCATCGAGCATCATGATCACGCCATGATCTAGGTCAGCTGCACTTGGCAGGTCCCTTCTGCGCCGCTCTGGTCTTCGGCCGCTGTCGTTCAGGTGCAGTCGGTCACTCTGGGGCAGGAGAAGGGAGAGGGGAAAGGAGAAGAAAGAGGGGGCAGGAGAAGGTAGAGGGGCAGGAGAAGGTAGAGGGGCAGGAGAAGGAAGAGGGGCAGGAGAAGGGAGAGGGGGAGAGGAAAGGAGGAGGAAGAGGGGGAGGGGAAGTGAAGGAGGACGAGGGAGGACACAGGAAACGCCATCTGCTTGACACGCCGCGACCTATGGCGTTAGAAGTTTGATGTGGACACGACGCCCTCCCCCTCCACCTCCCCCTCCACCCTCTCCCCCTATTCCCATTTGATAGGCGTATCCGTTGACAACGGGTCCCTCTGTTTTACTCCCTCTGGAAGACGATCTGTGTGTACATCGGTGTGGACCACGCGGGCAGATGGCCGCATGACTCATGATGTTAGGCTACACGTCGTCTGGGTGTTTAGTTGAGCACGCAAGGAAGGAATGGTCGATATAAGCGTATCATCACAGTAATACTGTGGTATCATTGTATGCAAAATTAATGAAACTCAGCAAAACCCTGCCAGCAAACACAAATTGTATCGTAGGCTATCTATAGATTACCGAACATTGATCTGGCTATTGCGGACTTCATTTGATATAGCACCGGTGAATATTAAGCTGGTCTCTCTGACGTGGCTTTTGTGGGTGCTGAGAAATTCTCGAAGATTTACATTACATTACTCCTTCGGAATACTCGTTTGGACAACCCTTCTGACTAGACACGGCGCTCGTGGATAAGCTGGTGCCCTGCGCTTGACTTCGAGTGGCGCTTGGGAAAATTTGGAGATTACGATTTGCGTAAAGCTTCTAGCAACATGGCTTTTTAGAATAGGCTTACTGTTGCTCTCAGGGAAAGAAATAAGTTTAAAGAATAAGCAGTGTGAGAATTGTGGAAAAATAACTGGAAGTTGGACTAAAATCCACTTTGGATCGGGGTGTGAAAAACAGATTTAACTATGGGGCTCTAAGAAAAACTGGGGGTTGAAACCCCCAAACCCCGATAATTCTCGCCATAAGAATGAGAGACTAACGATGAAAGCGAGTCAATAGTTTTGCCCTAGTGCGGGAGAGGGTAATTCCAGAAAGACTGTCCAAGACCACCCGCATCAAACGCCCGATGTTGGACAAGAGAATGGGAAAATATACCCCACCCGCCGGTTGCGACTTGTTTCCTCAGCCGGGTTAAATTATAAGGGGGCGTAGATGGAGCAGAACCATGGGCGTCCGCAGGAATTTTTCTAGGGGGGCGCAAACTTTTAAATAATTGTCACAATGATGGTCTAAATTTAATGTGTGACAGTTTTAATTTCCATATTACCACGAGAGAATCCTACAACCTACCTATACGTTATGCGTCCAAAGAAAGATAGATACAAAGATATTAGAGTCGTAGTCTACGACTCTAATATCTTTGATATAAGCTTATAGGTTCAACTTGTAGAACGAATCGATAATCACATTGAAAATCGCGTTGTAACAATCACAACCAAATAATCTAAATTTATGTGCAACCATGCGAAAAATTCAGAGGGGCGCACTTGCGCCCCCCTGCGCCCCGCTGCGGACGCCCATGAGCAGAACTTAGGTCTAAAAATGTTTATGGACGGTTTATCGCGGTGAAATCTGTCGCATAAAATTTTTGCGTCTCATAAAAAGGTTCGCCTCTCTCATAATAAAGGTTTCTAATATATTTTCGATTTAGAACTCTTGGTAGGCAGCGTTGCCACTCTGGAAAATAAAAACCCAATTTGGTCGGTGGAAAAAACCCAAGTTGCCCAAATCTTCCGAAATTTTCTACTTTTCGTCTCAAAAATTTCTGATGACCTTTTTTTAGTCGTCCGGGCCAAAAAAATGTCCATTTTACCGTCCAAAAATCTGATCACATTTTTTTTAGTCATTTGGCCCAAATCTTCAGGAAATGTCAAAAAATTTCCGGTTCGCAAGCAAAAAACCAAAGATTTTCCCGAAAACCCCAAGTTTTAAAAAAAAAACCCATTTCCCTAGTTCGGAGAAAAAACCCAAGATCTTGTGAAAAAACCCAAGGGGTGGCAACGCTGTTGGTAGGTCTACATAATTATCCAAGGATAATAAAGCCGTCTTAGGCTGGTACGTAGAAAAAACCGTGCGACCAAGGGATCCATAAATATTATATTATTACATACGCAAAAATAATCGTATTTTTCGCGATAATAATTATAATATGGATATCCAATTATGACAAAATTTGTAAAATGTTTCTGCGCCCTCCCGGAAATAAATAAATTACCAAAAAGCATCCTTCTACCATTAAGTTTAAATTTCAGTTTCAATCCCGCAGGAGCTTAGATTAATTAAAAACTAAACGTTTCACAAAGTTTTATTGAGCTTCTCTGTCAGGCACACAACATGACAAACGTACATACATACATACATACATACATACAGAGAGAGAGAGAGAGAGAGAGAGAGAGAGAGAGAGAGAGAGAGAGAGAGAGAGAGAGAGACAGAGAGATGTGGCGGGTTGGTTAGAGTGACTTATCGCCGGCGCAGCAGCAGAGCGGCTTCGACGTCGTTGATCGTATCTGTTGCATGCGAGATAATCGCGCGAAATATCTGGTTGTTATGGAGTCTCGCGGTGGCCAAACGACAGCTAATTATGAAGCGCCTCTATACACAACGGCGCATCCTATATTGTTTACTTAAACACTTACTGCTACAAATCGACACTTTTTCCAACAATGCCACACGACCACAGAAAATCGTCACCAGCATTCCTAATGCATAAATGAAAGTTGTAAACTTCATGGTAAACGTGTATTTCAGTGTCGTTAAATTATTCGCCGGGTTTCAGCGTTGGTCAAATACTTTATCGGAATGACGAAAAGAATTCTTGCTAAATAGAAGTCGGATTGATGAGAATAATTGTTACTTAAATAGAAGTGGGATTTATCAAAACAATCTAACTGAAATCGAAGCTGGACTGGCCAAATATTCTTAATTAAATAATTGTATTGACAAAAAAATAATTGCTGCCTAAATAGAAACGGGATTGATGAAACGAATTCTTGCCAAACTGGAAGTTGGATTGATTCAAAACAATAATAATAATGCTACAACGAGCATATAATTTTCGACGCTAAAATACACGTTTAGCCTTCGTGTTACCATTGTCAGTAAAACTAACCGGCATACAGACAAATACATCTCGAATGCATGTGCTGTAAATATATCGAAGCCTCGTAATAATAACACGCAAACAATTTGATAAAACACAGTCACGGACAGGCAGAGTGTTCCAATTTTAATCTGCAGTTTTCTAAATCTGGACCCATTTAGAAACGGATTATTCATTTCACCTGCATAAGTAACAAACACTTACATATTGCTCCCAGATGCACGGCCATCAGAGTTGGGCATGATTACTGTTAGATTGCAAATAGGTCAGAATTAGGAGATTTTGTTACAGATAATCGATTAGAACTAGGTAATTAATCAATCAGATTTATAATCATTTTGTTCAATTGCTAATTAATTATTATTAGCAACTTAAATTTCTTCACAGGACATACTCTTCATGGCTATGGCAAATCGTGATCATGAATTTATATAGCCCCACTACAAGAGAAACTCCTCAGAGGCGCCTTTGGGAGGACAGCACCAAACCACAATCAAAGAGAATGGTTTTCAAACGCTTGCAGAAAAGGGGCAAAGAAAGACAAAGAAGTTCATTACGGAGACTAATAGGCAACTTATTTCAGAAAGATGGACCATCCATAGCAAAACTTCCATGCAGCACTGTGGAAGTTCGAGCCATAGGGACATTCAGGTCACAAGCATGGCAGAGCGAAGGAAATGGTGCGTCTGTAATCTTCAGAAAATATCTTATTCCTTCAGCATTAACGTCTAAAATAATAAAATAATAAAGCTGATCTCAGAACTTCCTCTGAACAATGGTGGATTTTCAGAACAACTGTGGCATCATTATTACAACGAGGCTTCAACATATATCCATCACAGTTCGTTTGATGTCATGTCGCGCACAAAAACGATATCGCGCAGAAATAAAATCTCATAAAATGAAACTACGTTCGATTGGATTCCAGCAGAACAACCGCAGAAAAGAAAAAAAATCAATATTCGGAATTTGACAAAGAAGAAGAAAAACTACGTTCACGCGTTTAAATGCGGCAACGACAAGAAAAATGCTCGGAAAATACAACGTCTCTCTCTCCATCTCTCTCTTGCACGATCGCCTCCGACTGTTTCTATAATATTGTTTTTTGCACTTGTAACGAATGTATTCAGGAAATGTCCAGTGGCATCCGAGAGGGGGGATGCTCCCAGCGGCCAGGGTGGTGGCAGCCGGTGTGTCGGAGTGACGAGCTTGACCGCCGCAGCTGAGGCCAACTTAGTTGCCTCTGTTTGTCAGGTCCTTCACTTTGTAGATGCGAACGAGCCAGTGTTCGGTTGTGTACGCCTCCTCCAGCACATCCAACTCAAAGTCCTTGTTGCCGATCTCAACATTCCTAACGCGATCGTATCCTGTCGGTTTGCCTGAAAACAGATATGCTTGAAATATGAAACTGAGACCCAAATGCGAAACTATTGCTCAAAATACGAAACTAACACCCCAAATACGAAACAAAGAAATCAAATACGAAACTAACACCCCAAATACGAAACAAAGAAACCAAATACGAAACTAACACCCCAAATACGAAACTAAGAAACCAAATACGAAACTAATACCCCAAATACGAAAGTAATACCCCAAATAAGAAACTGAGCCCCCAAATACAAAACTAGCACTCTAAATACCAGCTAAAAATTAAAATATAAAACCAACACTCCAAAAACATATAAAACACTCTAAAACAACAACAACATTTAAAATACAAAGAACACTTCGATTACGAAATTGACACTCAAAATACCAGTTCTAGCATTAACAACAGTTACTGATCAATTAAAAGAATGCTGTTCAATAATGGCATGGGGTATTATTGATCACTTCTCCCCACCCTTCCACAGGTCCACTCAACCCAATATCCAGCGAACGGCGTTGGTAAAATGAGTAGTACGGCATGACACACCTTGCATTGCTGCCAAAACAGTTAAACTCTATAAAACTCCATAATAACTTGAGATCACCCGTTCATTCTACGAATCGTAAAAGCGATAGCATTGTGTGAGTGTGTAATTTAAAAAAACTTAGAAAGTGAAGCCACCACTAACCAGATTCGGTGTAGACGAGACCGAAGCGATAGTAGCACATCTTGTACATGAGACAGTTGAGTAGAGTGGGTGAGCCGTCCTTGTCGACTCGGAATTCCCCTTGTGGGGTGTAGTAGTCGTTCTCCTTTATGTGCTCACCTCGATCTGTGCTGCCCCCAATCCGAACCATCCACAGGAACTTGTTTATATCTGCAAGATATTCAAAGACAATCGCAATGCATGACGTACATTTCAACGGTCTTACAGTTAAGGCAGAAATTTGAAAGACCTTGCAATATAAACAAATAAATTTCGAATACTTTGACAACATAGAAATTTATGCAGAATTTGAAGACCCCATATAAAAAAATTAAATTTATAGATGTATAGAAATTGCAACCTAAACACAAAAATGTTGAAGCCCGTTAATACATAAACAAGTCAATGTTAAGCACCACGGAATAGATGACTAGCGCAGGTGGTAAAGAAATGCCCTTAAAGAATATTAATAAGACTGACAAGTGAATAACTAGTTTTAGACCTTAGTAGGTCATTCCAATCAGATAGACCAACCACAGCAAACGCCTGGCATTAGACAATAGCAGTCCTAGTCCTGGAAACAAAAAAATGGAGATCAGCAGAACGCATTAACGAAGATGCGAAAAACTTGTGGTTGGGACTTGGGAGTGCCTCTAGGTTGAGTCGAGTGGCACCTTACAAATCCTCACGAGATCGTTTCTGTGGACTGCAACTCCTCTGTGCTTACCATCTGACGAGTATCCAGTGAGTCCACCAAAGATGACGAGGACGTAACTAACGTCCAACTCTCGCATGATCTCGTACGCCTTGTCTTCCGGTGAAGCCATCGCCTATGATTCAAACCAACACCAATCTATGTCAATTAACCAATTAAACAAACCATGAAAAAATCAGCTATTTAGTACATACGAAGCCTTTGTTTGCATCGCACTTGCATTATTACAATAGATAAAACAATTAACGAGTTAGTCACTACTTTCTTTGTAGAAAAGCGTCAATCAAACTTAATTGCACCGGAAAACGAAAAAGTTAACATTTTCACAATTTTCTTCGTCAGCATTTTTATCTCAAATG
The DNA here is from genome assembly GCA_945859605.1 of Lumbricus rubellus. Classification (NCBI taxonomy): domain Eukaryota; kingdom Metazoa; phylum Annelida; class Clitellata; order Crassiclitellata; family Lumbricidae; genus Lumbricus; species Lumbricus rubellus. Next base: position 1,660,461 of record OX243824.1, on the reverse strand, counting down.
TTCACTGTGGAAATGGCCGCCACGTGACATCGTGAAATACGCTAAAAAATTTATTTTTTAATTATTAGAATAATCGATTAAATTTTTTAACATATACATTAATTAAATGTTAGAATCATAATCATGATAAATGCAATGTCAAGAAATAATACAGAGCACAGTTCCACTGTTATTTTGTTCTAAGTTGTTTTAAGATGGAGCCTAACCTGTCCCACACGTGATATGTGGGTGTTATTCCATGTATTGTTGTCCACAAGAATTGTCCGGTTCGCCATTGCCGTTATCTGGTATCCATAATCCCACCATGACATCACTTTCGCATCCTGCAAAACCATGCACAATAATTAATGTTGATAAGTCACCAATTAATAGTGATAAATTACTGATATATATATATATTGATAAGTAACTAATTTATATTGATAAGTAACTGATAAATATTAAAAAATAAGTAGCACTGCTAAGGTTACTAATTTTGAGAAGTTACTGACTAACACAGATCTATAAGTTACTAATTAATACTGAGAAGTCGCTAATTAATGCTGAAACCTCACCGACAGTGTGTGTATGATAAATAAACCATTGCTGCATCATATCAATAGATTCATATATCACCTCTCACAGAATGACTATACAGAGACGCTATCAGCACGAACACTCCAGATGAAACGAAACGACTTTAAAGAATTCATAAGAGACTAATTTCATGAGGGAAAAAAACTCACACATGTAATTAGTACAGGCTAGGGGCACAGAAGGAACAAAAATCTTGCACCAAATTTCTGCCCTGACATGGGTTTGACCCCCCCACCCCGACCTCTTGGCTGACAGTCTACCGAATACCCCCAAAACAAATAAATAAATAAATAAATGTAAATGAAATACCTCAGGCGTGTTGTGTCGCAGCCAGTAGTAAGCCTCCCTGAAATCATCAAATATGATCCGTCCTCCGTCTCCTCCGCGAGCAGAAAGCACGATGGAAGGACTGGAGTAAGCCTCCGACGTCACCCACGTGCAGTGGAACGTGTACGTTATGAGGAACACCGTTACCAAGCCAACGACTACGGTCGCCACCTGGTGTTGGAAATTAGAAGATAACAGTCATTCATTCATTATTAAAATTTATATAGCGCCTCTTCAAGGAACTACTCAGAGGCGCTCCCAGCCCAGCCACGACTAAAGAAAAAAGATTTAAGGGACTTGAGAAATAAAGATTGACTGGTAACATTGTTTACAAGTAGGGCAAGCAAATGCCTGTTCTTTGAAAATCTGTTTGTTTTATTGGTGATGTTAATTGAGAAGTAAGGATGAAGTGAAAGGAGAGATTGGAAGAAGGGATGGGAAGTAGGGAATGACCAGAATTTTTATTAGACAAGGACTTTGTTCAAGGTTCCTACAGTCTCAAGGGGAGGATTTAACCCATGCTCTCTACACTATAAGGCAAATGCTCTAACTAATCTCCTCTGCCTGCATAGGACCATCTCCATGGAATGGACTTCAGCCATGAGTTCAGTCTGGTAGTCATTCGTCATCTTTCTCTTGCCTCAAATCCTGCCTTTTCTCCCGGCTTCGATCACACTGGGAGCGCTTCTGAAAGGTTTTTGCTGAGAGAAGTGCTTCATAAAATACAATACAATAGAGACCCACACACCTCAAACCATACAACACAGCACTGAAAACTATAATTTAAAATAGCAGAGGCAATGATTTGTTTAGATTCTGACCTCATTCTTGAATGGATAGTTGATGTCTGCTTTTCTCGCTTTCTTGTCCTTGCGAGCGACGTCCAAGTTCATCATATACGTTGAAAGCGTTGAAGAGACAGCGATGCCAGACAAGATACACATGACAGGAGCCAACACCAACATCAGTCGAACCATCACACCCTAACAATCAATCAATCAATCAATCAATAAATCAATCAATATAATGAAAAGATCATGTGATAATTAATATTTAAGAAAACAATGAATAGGTCAGGTGACAATGAATACGCAAGATAACAATGAAAAGGTCAGGTGACAATGAATAGGCAAGATAACAATGAAAAGGTCAGGTGACAATGAATACGCAAGATAACAATGAATAGGTCAGGTGACAATGAATAGGCAAGATAACAATGAAAAGGTCAGGTGACAATGAATACGCAAGATAACAATGAATAGATCAGGTGACAATGAATACGCAAGATAACAATGAATAGGTCAGGTGACAATGAATACGCAAGATAACAATGAAAAGGTCAGGTGACAATGAATATGCAAGATAACAATTAATAGGTCAGGTGACAATGAATACGCAAGATAACAATGAATAGGTCAGGTGACAATGAATACGTAAGATAACAATTAATAGGTCAGGTGACAATGAATATGCAAGATAACAGTGAAAAGGTCAGGTGACAATGAATAGGTCAGGTGATGGGTAAATTGGTTAAGGTGGTTTACATGGTATGACATAGAAATAAAAGATGTGAAGATACTCACAGCAAAGTAGATGCTTGTAACTCCGTACATGATGATGAAGATGTTCGCGTCTGTAGGAGCTTTGAAGCAGAAGTAGAGACCGGCTGAAAGAAACGTCATCACAAACACACAGATCATCGGATGAAGAATCATGAAAAGAGGTTAAAGCATCACAGTATTCATATGGGCAGTCGAACGCAAAACCGTTATGCAAAGGTATATTGTTATGCAGAGGTATACAAGTAAGGGATTAATGGCAATGCAAGCATTCAACAGTACTAATGCAGAGGCACATAGAAGAATCCCGAAATATGCAAAGATCACCAAAGATGTCTCTCAAATTGTATTATTTTCCTCTTATCAGCAGCCATTTCTTCATAATCTGATGCTTATACAATATACAACACTCTTCCAAAATTTCCCAGAATCGATAAGATCCCGTGAAGCAGTAGGTCAAGCAGAAGTTATTTTTAAACAAATTAGACCCAATAGAAATGTGATATCATTAATATAGAGGAATTGATATTTTAAAACAAATTAGACCCAAGAGAAATGTAATATCATTAACTGCATTAAATTCAAAGAGGAATGTGACGTTTTAAAACAAATTAGACCCAAGACAAATGTGATTTTTTTATGGATTAGATCAACAGGTAAATGATTCCCAGACCTGATCACACAACCCCAGAGAGAAATTTAACATGATTTTCCAGAACAGACAACACAAACAAAAACACAAAACCCTATAATATGAATAACGACAAAAAATCATCGGCTGACCTGGAAAGAGGAAGACGAGCATCTGAAGGTCAAAGTAGAACGAACTCCACGTCGTCGGTTGATGTTCAGATACGGACGCAATGATCGGGATGTTGTTCTTTGCGTACGATGGATCGAGCAGCGAGTAGAATCGACCGGTCCAAGGAGAGATCTCTAGTAACAGCGTGGCTCAGGAAATGCTTCACAAACGATAGAATTCTGAACATTCATGAGCCACATCTATCTAAGGAATTTATATTGCACCCATTCAAGATAACTCATCACAGATGCGCACCCCACCCAGGCTAAAGAGGGAAGCCTTGACCCGCTTATAAAAGAGTTAGACAAATCTCTTCAAGATAACTGCTCAGATGTGCTCCCGACTGGGGCACCACCAAAAATAGGAAATTCTTGAGTAGTTTGTAAACAGAGTTAAACAAGTCCCACAGAATTAACGCGGACTGAAGGGGAGGCTATTCCAAACATAGGGACCCACAATCGAGAATGTCCTATTATGTCAGATGGCTGTGTATGCAAGTGGAACAACAAAGTCACCTCTAGAGGCCTATTACAGAGCAATCCGAAGTTAAAGCAAAGAGTTCCCAAAGATAGAAAGGCGCCCAGGACACAGCGCCAGATGATGAAGGAGACCCTAAAATGGTCTTAAAGATTAGTAACTCTTGACTCTAACTTCTCAAACATAAATATTCATGTGTATAAATGAGCAAAGGATACTGCCAAGCGCAGTGGCCACACCAAAAGCCGACAGTCCGAGGATGGCAGCGAAGATGACGAGACTACGGAAGAGGATTTCAAACTGTTCACGCGACAAACGAGATCTCACGTAGTCGATGAAAGCGTGGATCTGACACAAACCAAAGACGCCCAACGCCTTCGAAAGCAACACACAAAACGCACCCGTTATTAGATTTATCATCTAATTACAAGTTTTTATTAATTTATTTATTGAGAATTATTCGTTAAACATTTATGCTATTCATTTGCCTATGCATAAATAATGTGCTTAACATTCATCAATTACTAATTCTTAATTATGCATTTATTTGTTAATTATTCATATTTTGAAATTCATAATGAATAACAAATCCTCAATCTTTCCACCTAGGGCCAATAAACCATTTCAGCTAATCTCCATTTCAGAGTGAGCCTACCAATTGACAACAGCATTTATTGCAAAGCACATCACACCAACAATATGAATTCATCGAAAATTTACTAAACAGCATTACAATTTGAATTACTCTAGAGCTACATAAAAGCGAAGAAGGTGATGACTGACCGCCATGTGTTCACTCGATTGAACCGGTTGGAATCCAACGAAGGAGATTTGCATCGACAGAATCGTTCCAATACAGTAAACCTAAAACATAAACATCATCCATTCATCGATACATTCGTCACAACATCTTATTTATTTCACCAGTATTACTCTGGGCCAGCGTCCAAGTAACTGACTTCAGCATCCTCTCTTCGTCCACTTGAAAGCTCGCTATGTAAAGTTTGGCAGTACTGGAGTCGGGAGCGCCTCTGAGTAGTTTCCTTGAAGAGGCACTATATAAATACTTGAATGAATGAATAAAATTGCCAGTAAATAAATGTGACAGACGTGATTTCCTTGTCCCGTGGGAGCAAAGACTGCCTTGGCAAAAACTTGAGCTTTTGTCTTCATAGGTCCTGCGCTTTGGAATCAGCTCTCTCCATTGACACGTTCTTCGTTATTAACTGTTACCCGAATCACATCTTTCTGCTATATCAAAACTTTCTTTTCTCTGGGTTTTACACACTGGCAGCGCCTCTGACCTGTGTGAACTGTGAGCTCTAGGTGCTTTATAAATTTATATATATGTGTCCTGACATATGAAAAGGTACCATAAGTCGGCGTACGGTTTCACGAGAAATCGCGCATAATGACGTTGGGGGGAAAAAAAATTTTATTATCAAATTTGAGCTCTTGGTATTTTTAGCAGCAGGTGAAAAGGACGTTTTAAGTTAATAACACTGATAATTACATAATAGACAACACTGAGAATTTGTTATGAACCTCTTGTAGGAAAAATCGCTCAGAAGCGCTCCCAGTGTGCAAGACCCCACGATACTCATCGATGGAAATAAGTGGCAATTTTTCATGATCATCATTATAAGTCGGTCATTTATCATCCAATTTTTATCTGGTTTTCAGCAAAATGTTCAGCTCACTTAGCTGGTTTGTGAAGGCATAATAACTCCAAACCCGACTTATGGTACCTTTTCATATGTCGGGTCACATATACTAGCTGTACCCGGCCACGCGTTGCTGTGGCTGAAAAGTGTCCAACCATCCCTCCCTACCTAAATTACCCTCCCCTCCCCTCCCTTTTCGTGTCACTCCCTCTTCCTTCTTTCCTCCCTCACACCGTTCCTTCCCCACAGCAATAAAGTTGGTCATTCGCGACTTTTGGGCGACTTTACAATGTGATTTCGTGTTTCGTAAATCTCGCGACTTTTGGGCGCCTTTACAACGTGATTCCGGGACAAAACGTTTCGGAAATCTGGCAACCCTGTGGTTTGTTGAATTTGCAAATGGCGGTCGAACGGATTGCAAAGTTCAGTTTTTGTGGAAAAGATTGCATTTTTTTTGCGAAAAAAATCTTAAGACACGGTGCTATTGAAATGGAAGGTTTCGGTAAATTTTCAAAACAATCAGTGCGTAACTTTTCGCGAAGAAATTACGAACTATTGGAAAGTTTCATTTTTATTTATATAGATAATTATACAATAGAATGAAAACTGCAAATAGACTACACAAACAAGGACTAGGCATTTCAAATGCTGAACATAATTAGAGCACACATCAATCATAGTTGCAACAAACATATTTCCATTTTCTATTCTTCTCTAAAAAATACCTGTTTTTCATTTCTTATTTCTTGTCTAGTTTCTTTCCTTTTTAGCTTTTTATGTGACTGTATTTATTTGTTTACTATTTTCATTAATTTTATCTACGTCTAATGTAACTTACGCGGATCAATCAAAAAGAGACGCGAGGATGGATTGATATATTTACCGTGGAGTAAGCGACGTAGATGCGATGTGAGAATCTTCCAGTGAGCATGAGAGCCAAGACATGGAGAGGAATCAAGTTGATGAGGAAGACATATCCACCCCATGATGACACCTGCCAATCATCATCATCATCATCATTATATTATTAGACAGAGAAGCAGATATACACAGCCAGAGAGAAACATAAACAAGCAGCAGAGAGAGAGACAGACAGACAGACATACAGAACAAGAGACAAGAGAGAGTAATAGATGGACAGACAAACAGAGATAGACAGAGAGAGACCGAAAGACACACACAAAGAGACAGACACAGGAACAGATCTATAGAGATATATTGAGAAGACACCTAAACTTAAAAATAACACTTAGAAACAGACAGACATAGACGGACAGACAAATAGACAAAAAATAGATACACAGAGGCAGAGAGAGAGACAGACAGACAGACAGAGGAACAGATATTCATAAGGTACGCTTACCATGTAGAAGTATGCGAGTGCACACATGACCGACCAGAACAGAGAACCAGTCTTGACCGACTTGATCCACATCGTGTACGTGAGAAGCATGCAGAAGATCGCTATGCCTTCGTTATCGTACGACCCTGCGACCGATCGAGAGATGTATCCAGGAACGATTGCGATCATAGCCGCAGCCACCAATCCAGCGCCAGCGTTCTACACGTCAAAGCAATGTGCAAACATTTAAACAATGTAATGTAATGTAATTAGTAATTTCTATATCACCCCTCACAGCCATGGTCATTCAGGAACGCCCTAAGTGTGAGGCTCCCAAGAGAAAAGTAAGTCTTAAGAACTAAGTAAGTAAGTATATTGTTTGATATAACCAGTTGTAAAACAGCACTCTGGTAAACAATTATCACTTTCATTCATTCATTCATTCATTCATTCATTCATTCATTCATTCATTCATTCAGACATTTATATAGCGCTCCTTCAAGTAAAAAACTACTCAGAGGCGCTCACATTTAAAATTCACATAAACTATCAAGACTAAACAAAGTAATTATTATGTAAACAGTATAATTCTAGTAACAAATGTTTTCCTCATCTGATTGTCTGCAATTGGTAGCACCCGGTCATGAGAGAGACAGAGATGAAAATAGCGATAAAGAAAGAATAGTCCCATGCAGAGTGGAGGGAAATGCATTCCATAGGACGGCCCAGTGATGGGGTAAGATCGAATGTGAGCAATCTATATATATATAAAAATGTAACCGCGTTTGGCACGGCTTCAAAGATCTCCGAACTTTCTTCATTGATTGCTTTCGAAACTTCACCAAAACGTTTAGTTCCAACACGGCCAGGTTTGCAGAATGATTTTTGGGAAAAAGCGCAATGTTTTAAACAAAAAAAGCAACTTTGCAAATTCTACCATTTTCAACACATAGCCTACGCGCGTCAATAAGCATTGCATACCAATTCGGGCAAGTTTGTTCCGTAAATTTCTTTAGCGCATTTCATTACGGCCTTCGCATTTCATTACGGCCTTCTTGCTAAAGCGTTTTATGGAGGCGAGGGAGCGGGACGAACAGGGAGGAGAGAGATGGGGGATGCAGGGAGGCCGAGGGGGAGGGGAAGGGAGAGGGGGAGGGGGAGGGAGAGGGGGAGGAGGAGGGAGAGGGGGAGAGGGAGGGGGAGGGGGAAAGGGAGGGGGAGGGGAGGGGGAGGAGGAAAGCTCTTTTCAGCCACAGCAACGCGTGGCCGGGTTCAGCTAGTAATGGTATATAAACTTATCTTTATCCAAGTTGAATAACCCATCAGACTTGCAACCAGCAACAATTTTTCCATTTATAATTACTTAGAAACAGACTTAAAGGTGTGCAATGTGCATCCAAAGTTTGAGCAATTGACTGGTCTTAATATCTTGTGGGACAAATAAGACAGACCTGTCCATAGGATGGAGAGGTCGATGAGAAGATGCAGAAAGAAGGAGAACGAATGAATACCTCGAGAGAGGAAGCCAGTGTAGTTGGCTGACCATAATGATTAAATCACAAAGAAATAAAAGAAACAAAAACTTTATGCATGAATATACAGCAACACATATACACAAACATACATTCACTGGACATATCGAGCCCCTTCAAGATATGTCTACTCAGGAGCACTCCCAGCCCAGCCACGGCAAGAGAAAAAAGACCTGAGGGAATTATGAAGTAAAGTTTGATTGGTGAGATGAACTAAAATACAATGTCAAGAACGGTTTGTCTAAGGCTACCTTCAGTTCTTTCGTCAGGTGGTAGGTCACAAGAACCGTGAGACTGGAGAAGAACGGAGCAAGAAAGACGCACACATCTCGGATGTGAACGGTGAGATGGAAGAAGTGGAGAACGTGGTAGAACACGGCCGACGTCAACATCAAACCTGGAAAACAATTTAGCGGATAAGAAAACTCATGATCAGTCTTGTAGCAGCCAAATTATCTGCACTACGGATTGGCTACTAATGACAAGGTGCCAAAATAACTTATAAACAAGTTACTAATCAGTTAGAAACTGATTAACAAGAGCTAATAATTACCTAGTTAAGAATAAAATATGTAATTAGCTAGTTACTAATTAACAAGTCACAAATCAGCAAGTTACCAATAAATAAGTTTTAAAAAATTATCAAACTGTACATAAATAACAACTTGCTACAAATTAACGTTACTACTCAATAAGTCCATAAAAACATCTAACCAATTATCAAATTAACAAGTGCTCAATTAATTAACATGTTATCAATTTAATCCAGCAACCAATTAGCTAATCAACAAGCTATTAATTAACAAGTAGCTAATTACGTTAAGAATCTTGAACAGCTGAGAGAGGCGACAAGTAATAGGAGATAATGGAGGACTTGTCATGATGGTCGCTAGGGTTCAATGAACTGACAGCACAAGGTGACAAGGTGAGCTAATCAACCAACCAGGATAGATGGTGCCTCCAATGATACGTCCGAGTGGATACCACGCGCGATCATCGAACCAGTTGTGGAAGTTGTAGAATCCTTCCTCCGCGAGAAAACGCGTCGTACGATAGTTGAAGTACGGATCGAACTCGTGGATGACGCTCTCAAAACGCAACACCGAAAACAGACGAGTGCTGAACGCTGGACGACACAAAAACACACCCAATCCAAAATTTATTATCTTTGTTTATTTCAAAAATTAGAAATCTGGGTGACACAACACACGCAGACTTTAAACGTCGAGGTACAGCAGATAGAAAGAAAGAAAATAATGCAAACATAACAATGTCATTAATGACTATTTAAAAGGAATTTTTAGAACTGCACAACTTCTTTCCTTTCCCATCCTCCATGGTAAATTACTTCCAATCGGAGGACAATGACCTTTTTGCTAGTTTTAATTGTGCAAAAGCGCTTCTACAACTGCACAAATCCATTTAGAACTGCACATTTTGTGTACAACTGCACATTAAAAAAAATTCCTGCATTGATGGCCAGCAAAAAGGACCCTCGGAATAAAGTGCTCAACGTCCTTTACTGGTAATAATAAACAGCAGTTTATATGGCGCGTAACGCAGTGATACCGCTACAAGGGCGCCTCACAAACGGATAACTGTGAAATAAGCCTTAGCAAACCGATAACATTATCCTAAACCCCTATAAATCAGTCTTAATGATTACAACAGGCACACGCGATGGCAGCCTTGCCAGTACAAAGCACTACTGAGAAGTTTTCTCATCAAGGCACTACACAAATGAGCTGTAATGATCAAGATACATACACAAGATGGCAGCCATTGTCAGCACGGACAGTTTCAGCAGCGTGTCCTGTTTCTCGTGGGACATCTTGAACAACCAAAAGGTTGACTTCGGTCCGGTACGTAACGACATCCTCGGTAGACTCCTTCCGTCACTGAAAATATTCCATCATAATGAATATTCAATAACGTCAGAAACCAGTTTGATTATGGTGAAAATAGTGTCCCTAAGCATTTTAGTCAATTTGGGGGGGGGGGGGGGGGCAACATAGATAAATTATCACAAAATGCATGGTAAGTTGGTAAGCAACTAAAAATTTATAATACAGCACATTTAGAGCACGTTTACATGGGCATGAGCACATTTGCAATGCACAACTTCAGGACTAGTTAATTTCGGTTTCCTCTATCCTGGTATAAATGCAGTTCATTCTTATTGCTTTGAACCTACACATGTGGCATGACAATGCTTCAGCCACATGCAAACATATGGACTCACTTGCTCAAGCAAATAAAGTTCTACAATCCCATCCTGCTAGTAACTGACACTCATCATGGGGAAAACATTTCACATCTGAATTTTAAAGCAGATTTTTTTATTCCTCTGCAACAGCCCGCAAAGCTATAACTAACGAAATCAGTTTCGCAGCATGCACTCGCCAATCTGTTTTGCTGCAATGGGATCGCGTTTGGCAATAACGCCCGGGTTTGTAGCGCCAGGCAAGTAGATTGGGAGGGCAACCGACGTTGGTAATCATGAGTAAAGGTTAGCAGGTTAGTGATCGAGGGGTGTAAATGTAATACGTGAGTGCCACACGTCAAAATATTTTGTACAACACATGCCAGCGCACGTTCAAAGCGTCGATCGCCTCAATCGGTCGTCCGACAAAAACTCTAAATAAGTACGGATGATGAAAATGAAATCTATTTGGAGAAATATGAAATAATTAACTTACATCAATCAGTTATTTGTGGATAAATTTCTGCCACGGATCCAAAAAACCACGTCGACCGAATATCATGGGAGACGTCTGACGTGGACGAAAGCCGACAGCTGGCCAATCAGAAGACACGTAACGGAATTCTAGTAAGTAAGTTAACCAATCAGAAGACACATAACTGAAGTTTAGTAAGTAAGTCGATTATCAATACCATAAGCGTACTGTAACGTAAATCATTTTTTAGAGCCACGCCAAATCCGCATCAGCGAGATCAGCTAAGCACCAGCTGTCCAGCTCTATAAGTATCAAATCTGGTTCACAATGAGCAAAATGGAGGGGAAGAGGGGAAGAGGAAGACCTAGGGAAAAGTTCTTGGACTGATGAAGGATGGATATGAAAAACTCAAAGAAAAAGCACAACATCGAGAAGAGTGGCGTCGTTGGGCATCTGGACCTGCCGAGAGGCAGCTAACCTAAAGAAGAAAGAAGACGTTCACAATGACCAGATTGTTTTGCTCGTTCTGGTGTTGTGTTAGAATGCGGTCGTTTGGTCGAAATCTCATGGATAGCCTATGTCACTTTAGGGAGAGGGAGCTAAACGCGGAAATATTACATTTTGCATGTAACCTAAACAAACGGATCGCCCCCTTATTTTAGGGGGGGCTAGCGCCCCTAGCCCTCCCCTCTGGCGCCGCTACTGTGGACTGATAAGTCTACATAACGATGGGCCTATAGGCCTATGACGAAGATTCAAGACGTAGGCTAGGCCAAGAGCCCTAGAACAAACAGCAAAGATTAGGCCTAGGCTAATAGGATTGTGTTGCTACTACAAGTGTAACGCATAAGCGAAAATGTAACGCATCAACTTATCACATTATGAGAAATCAGATGAAAAAATTAACCTTTAAAACTTTCTTGGATAGAATTTTGGGGAGTCAAAATTTTCAATTAATTTGCAATTCTCATTCATTGAAGCATTTGAAGCCAAGTTCCTTTTCCTGAATTTCACGAAATTAAAATCATGTGAACAAGCACATTAGATAAAACACGTCCCAAGTGCAGCGATGATGCATACTTATTCAACGCAACGAAATTAAAGCGCCACATAACTTTGGTCACCAATGACCTACTTTAAAAAATGTGGCCGAGCGGAAATTCCGGTTTACTTTAAAAAACACTCGTTGTTGATCCTGGCAACTGTACTGGAAATAACGAATGTTCAAAAACGATGCAAATCTATAAAAATTAATTAACACACTGCAGACGAATCTGATAGAAACGCCATCGTTGGAGATGTAGTTTCTAATTAACGGTAGTCTCTAAATAGTACGTTATTACTTATATTTCTGCCAGCCTAGCGATACCCTGTGTGTTGTTGGCTGTCTTACAGATCTAAGGAGGTGTGAGTAAAACGTAAAAGTAATTAAAATTGATCAGATTTAACTGTTTGATAAATAAATTTGAATTTATGGCTCCAGTTGGAAGCTTGTTTGTTTGATTATATTAAGGTTGAAATTGTGATGATTTTACAGGTTATCCATTTGACTAGCGAGGCAATAATGGACTCTCAGAGCAACGGTACGAAACGTTCCCTTCGGATAAAGATCATCAGCATGGGCAACGTGGAAGTCGGAAAAGTACGACCCAGTATTCCAACTAACTTAAATATTGCAAAACTATTTTACATAAATATATAACATGGGACAATTAGGACATGATGCTTGTCCGGTCACTCCTGTATCATGAATCAACCTCCACTCAGGCGGTCATAGCATATATGCAAGTTTTTTTTACACAACTTTGTAACTGCTTGTGCTCTGGTGGAGCCAGTCCCTACCCTGGACAAAAGAGGAGGGCAATGCTAGTCATCTGTGTTGTGACAACGTCTTTCAACATACTTTTCTAAATTCGTGTGCAGTTATAAAGTTACGTGCTTGACACTGCTTGCAAATATGAACTTTTTTCAAACCCTTTGTAGTGTCCACTATCTCAATTTTTTAACATCAGTTATGCTTATGGTTGGCTGACAAGAACGAATAGTAAAATTCATCCTTCTTGCCCCTATCTAGCACTTCGTAGTATTATTCTTTTTTAGTTCGGGTTTGATATTTCACAAGTACCATGATGTTAGTAATTGCATAATTATGTATTTAGATACTCAGCATATGAACAAATGTTTTCTTAGTTAGGGTTTGATGTTTTTTTAACTAGGATGCTAATGTTTGCACATCACATGTATTGAGATACTTGGAATAGGAACAAATCAAGATAAACAACTTCTGTTAACCATATAGCACCCGACTATGTTTATAGGTGGCCCCATTTTGTGTTAAACCTGTTATTAGTATGATGATATGTTACTTTCATAGGCGTAGGGGACATTTTAGCAGTGGGGGGGGGGGGGGGGGGGGCAAAAATGAGACTTTTGCCCGAAATTTTTTTTCCCGGCCGAAATCTTAAGAAAAATTCCCGTTACGTTTGCCCGAAAATTCTGACGACCTTTTTTTTAGTAATCCGGCCGAAATCTTCTGAAATTTCTCTTTACTTTTTGCCCGAAAGGTCTGACGACCCTTTTTTGTTCGGGCAAGTCTGATTTTTCGGGCAGGCATACCCGGAAAAATAAAAAGGTAAAAACATTTTAAAACTTTTTTAATTTTTCCGGGTCTGCTTGCCCGAAAAATCAGACTTGCCCGAAATTTGGGGGGCATTTGCCCCCCCTGGACCCCCGTCTCCTACGCCTATGGTTACTTTTGTATATTTTTGGCCCACAAATAGATGTTTATTGTTGATTGTAGAGCTGTGTGATCAAACGATACTGTGAGAAACGTTTCGTTCCAAAGTATTTGGCGACAATTGGTATCGACTACGGAGTCACAAGGTTTCTGATTACATCTACTTTTGTACATACTTGTATCCTTTTTAATAGTAAATTGAGATTCTATTAAATGTGTGTCTTTACGCACGCTGTATCTGTAGTCAGAAATGTCTTATTGTCCTTGTGAAGTTTGCTTGTAAGTGTAAGATAAGTATATTCACTCATTCACTCACTCATTACTTTCCCCATTCCTTCATTCATTCATTCATTCATTTATTCATTCATTTGTGTTCACAGCTTCATTTGTTCATTCATTTATTCACCCGTTCATTCAATCAATTGGACTTTACGTGTGCTTTACAGATAACAGTGTAAACATGTGTTTGCTGTTTACGGTTATTGTAGAGTGAACGTAAAAGGTCGTGATGTAAAGGTCAACATCTTCGACATGTCGGGTCATCCTTTGTTTTATGACGTAAGTTGAGAAACTTGTGTTTATTTACTTTTTTATTTATGCATTTATTAACTATTACTATTTGTATCATTATTGTGGGGCGTGGTGGTGTAGTCGTTGCCTTGGAGCCAGAAGGTTCGATGTTCGAATCCACCTCGCCGCGTAGGGACCTTGGGCAAGTCCTTCACTCACAATTGCTCAGCGCTTTGGCGTGAAACTCCGATGCAGTGTCCGCTCTGCATTCGGGAGCGTCTTTGAGTAGAGAGAGCCTGAAGGGGCGCTATGGCAAGTGCACAATTGCACATACACACAAGCATATTACTAATGTTATTATTTTTACTTCTACTACTATTATTGTTATTATTATTATTTTATAAATGGATGGATGGACGAATTACGAGGCAGCTTGTAGGTGGATGAATTAATGGATAAACAAATGGATAAATAGATTTATGGGGATGGTTAAGTTGATTACTCTTGCATTCCTTTCTGTTTGCCATGTACATGTGAAGATACGAAACGAGTTCTACGTTGATACTCAAGGCGTTCTGCTCGTCTACGACGTTTCACTTCGATCGACGTTCGAATCGCTTGAGTCGTGGATGGATGAAATCCGACGGGAATTGGGAAATCCCGACGATATCGATGACATCATCTTTGTCGTCTGTGCTAATAAAGTTAGTCTTCTTTAACCCTTTGATGCCGAGAGTGTAGTAAAATGTATGGGAAATCCTATACCCTTGAGCATTAAAGGGTTAAGCTAAGATCCACCCTTGAGTGGTGATAAGAAGTGTGCTTGTATGTTTGCAAGTATGTGTGCATGTATGTGTGTATGTAATTGTATGTTATTGTATTCATGTGATAAAAAGTTAGTCTTCTTTCAGCTAAGATCCACCCATGAGTTATTAGAAGAAGTGTACTTGAAGGCCTATGTATGTAAATATGTGCATGTATGTGTGTGTGCATGTATGTGTGTGTGTGTGCATGTATGTGTGTGTGTGTAATTGTGTATGTATTTGTATGTATTGCATGCATGTATGTATGTACGCATTTCTCTAGTATCTTGATCTCCTTCTAATCACAGTGTAGTTTAATGTGACTCTTGGTGATGATGATAATATTATATTCGTTTTATTTTTATTATTTGTAAATGAATGGAAGGGGGGCTTAGGTCCTTTTAGGACTCTCCCTATGAGCTCGTAGAGTAATGGATAACACGCTGGTGTAGAGTGCGAGAGGTAGTGAGTTTGAGCCCCCGTTGGGCGGATATGCTTCGTAGACTGCTATTAGGGCCGTGTATTGCAGGCTGTGTGTTCAGTTAGTATAGTTAAGATTTATGCATTATGTAATCTCCATTCTTGTGAATTGTTTAAAACTGCATAATAATTGTACACTGTAACCGGTTGCGGTCTGTCAACCGGATTGTTGAATAAAGAGAATATTTTTAGTAGTAGTAGTTTTATATGAATTCACACAGACAACGTCATAGCCGATCAATCCCAAGACACCTTTAACAAGGTTTTTAAACAACTCTATAAAAGACTTGCATTAACGAGGTTTAACACAATAGTATAAGTTTGAGAGGAAAGCTGACGAAAAAACACGAAAAAGAAAATACATTGGGGAAAAAGCAAGAAAACGATGGAGCACTGTGCACCACTGGTTGTATGGATGGATGGATGGATTGATTAATGGATGGATAGATTGGTGGTTGGGCATGGGCAGAGTTTGGTTTTCGTTCTTGGGGGTGGGTGCTAAAATTATTATTATTTTTAACTTTGTATCTGTCAATGCCATTGCAATTCCTTATTTCATTAAAATTGTTATGGTCATGTGTGTGTGTATAATTGTATATATTTATATGTAAATGCATGTATAAAAAATATGTATGCAACTATGTATTTCTGTGTATGCAACTATGTATGCATTTGTGTGTTTGATTTTATTGGATTAGATTTGTATTGGATTGTTAGATTTTAAACACATTGTTTATTTGTAATTTAGACTGTTTAATTTTAATTGATTGATTGTTTTTCAGAGAGATAAGAAGCGCGTCGTTGATGAAGTTGAGGGAAAGCTGTGGGCCGATGCGCATGGATTTCTCTACTTCGAAGTCTCGGCTCTCACTGGTGATGGCATTGCAGAAATGTTTCAGGTTAGAATAATTAATTATTATATCCATGCAAGAAATTAACATTTATATTGTATTGGTTATTCATTCATTCATTCGGACATTTATATAGCGCTCCTTCAAGTAAAAAAACTACTCAGAGGCGCTCCCAACTCCAGCATTCCCAAAAAAACAGTTTTAAGTTTAGTAAGGAACGATATTGTATTGGTTTTTCATTCATTTATTCATTAAATGAATTTTTATAGCACCTCTTCAAATGGACTACTCGGAGGTGCTCCCAACTCGATTGCGATTAAATAAGAATTGTCTTTAGATGAGATATAAAATAATGCATGAGATGGAAGGAACAAACAGGAGGCAATGCTGTGTGTTACGGCATCACACTTATTTATAACAGCGTATTCGAGCGTTTTAAAGGTGTCTAAAGACGGTTAAATTTTGTTTATTCCAAATGTTTAACGACATACGATGACCGTTGACGTCTGAGAAGTAATTCTTGTGTATGTATGTATGTATGTATGTATGTATGTATGTATGTATGTATGTGCACTTGTTATAGTGCCCCTTCAAGCTCTCTCTACTCAGAGGCGCTCCCGATGCATCGGAGTTTCACGCCGAAGCGATGAACAATTGCGAGTGAAGGACTTGCCCAAGGTCCTTACGCGGGAGGTGGATTCGAACCTCGGACCTTCCGGCTCCAAGGCAACGACGCCACCACTGCGCCGTGTATATTAGCATTTAATTTCAATTGCCTTATTTTATAATTATTGTTCATTCCAGATTTTTTCGTATTTAGAAATAAACCATTCATAAAAATATGTGTATTATTTGTCTACTGGCCATTCAGACATGTTTCATTTCAGTGGTCATTTGGTGGTTGGCCATAGAACCTGGAATGAGTTTTCTGTTGCATTCCACCTGTTGCCAAAGCCTCACACCACTATGTCCTCTTTGAGCGTTAATATCTGCCTTATTTAGCTGTGCTTAAATTTTGAGAGCTTCTGAGTAGATTACCGTGGAGGGGCGCTATATAAAAACTCAGCGACAATAATAATAATAATAATGCTTGCAAACTCACATAGAAATACGAAGGCACGAACAATAGCAGATCTATTATTTTCGTATTTTACTCGATACAAGATTAGTTTTAGCGCAGACGACCATATACAACGACGATGAGTTCGTTACAGAGCACATGTATTGAACAGACTTAATCTTACGTTTTTTAACATCACTCCTATGTAGCCGTGATTGAAGACGTTTTGAAGGTGTCTAAGAACCGATTGTCGAATAGGTTAAATTCGGTTTATTTCAAATGCTTAACCACATGCCATGATCGTTGATGTCTTGTATAATATCAGTTCATTTCATTTGCCTGATTTTATAATTGTTATTCGTTCTAAAGTTTTTCATATTATTAAGAAATAAACCATACACGAAAATTTTTAATTTCTGCAGTTTCATTTTGTTCTAAGAAATGACGTCGATATCTAGCACTAGATGACGTTTTTATTTTATCGGGGCGCGGTGTGTAGTGGTGGGTTCGGTGCCTTGGAGCTGGAGGGTATAGGCCTACCGTCCACATATCTGCCTGCCTGACTCCCCGGACTTGACCCGCTGCCTATCGATTTTGTTTTGATTGAGCGCCTGTGAATAAGCTGGTTCCTGTAACTTTGCTTTTGTAGGCGCTGTAGAAATTTCGGGATTACGGTTACCAGTTTCGAATCCACCTCAAGCCGCTGTGTAGAGACTTTGAAAAGTCCTTCACCCGCAAATGCTCATGCGCTTTGGCGTGAAACTCCGATGCAGTGTCCGCTCTATAGTCGGGAGCGCCTTTGAGTAGTGGTCTTGAAGCAGCAGTAAAGCAAATGCGAGAAATAAAAATACACAAAAATATATCTACACTGTGTCCGGAAAAATTCCAATGCTCTAATAATAAATTATATGAATGAAAAAACTATAGTAGATAATAATCAATTAGAAAATTTTAAAACCTTTTTGATCCGTACATAATTACCAACAAAATTCTTTGTAATTTATTAATTTGGGGAGTAATGCAGGAGAAAGTATACAAGACAAAAGTCAGAAACACCGAAGAACTACGCGAGCGAATTGTTAATGCTTGGGATGAACTTGATCAACTGGTCGTTGATGCTGCTGTTAGTCAGTGGCGTGTACGTCTCGAAGCATGCGTGGAAGCCAATGACGGACATTTCGAACATAAATTATAGCTCCATAATATTTCCAATTTTAGCTGTGGCTGGACTGGGAGCGCCTCTGAGTAGTTTCTAGAAGAAGCGCTATATAAATTCACGAAATGAATGAATGAATGAATTTCAGGATTAAACTGTTTCTGGAATTTTAAAAATCTATTAATGTTTACTAATTATTTTTATATTTACCGTAAAGCCTTGGAATTTATCCGGACACAGTGTATAATGTATCCAGCTGCCATTTACGTTCATTGCATGCATGTCAATTTCCACTTTGTCGTCTTCATTGGTGATCATTAAGCTCATCGGTTCTCCTTCTTAGTGTGCTTCATATTCCACGATTACATCGTTAAATAAACCGTGTTAGTCGCGTTTTAAAGGTGTCCAAGGTAATCACTTTACCCAATAGTATTTCGCGAACGAGCAGATGCCAACAAACCTATTCATATCCGGATAATCTATTTCTATTTAAGGCATTTTTCGACGGCATCATCCTGGCAACCGAGAACGGAGGAAGTCGAAAACTTCCAGCAAAGTCGACGCGAGTCGGATACACGAAGGAACAGGTGGAAGCTATACAGAGGTTAAAGAACGCCAAGGATGACTTTCAACGACTTGGTCTGACTTCCAATGCTACAACGTTAGTAAACTTAGTATCCTAACATTTGTTTGTCATGCATATATATTATTATATAATTTGTATTGACATCATTCATTCATTCATTCACTTATTCACTCACTCATTTATTAATTCATTCATTCATTCACTTATTCACTCACTCATTTATTCATTCATTCACTCATTCACTCACAAATTCATTCATTCATTCCAGTATATATATATAGTGGTACTTCAAGGGTACTACTCAGAAGCGCTCCCGACTCTAACACATGAAAAAGACTACAGTTTTGAGTTGAATAAAAATGCTTCAGTAGGTGCTTCATGAAGCAGACGTAGCTCCTGCTGGAACCCTTTCCAGAACACTGGACCCTCCACATTGTTGGAGTTCGTGTGTGAATGGAACCAAGAGTACCACCACCTTCATCATCATAATTGTGGTGATGACAGTGATGATGATGATAATAATAACATAATGATATCTAGAATAATTGACTATTTTAATTGTTATTGCAAAAATGATGACCATGATTGTAATAATGGTGATAATAATAGGAATTATGTTATAAATGATGACAATACTAATGATTTGTTTGTTTGTTAATGATGCTAGTTATTGCAAAAAATTATAATTTTTCTGTTGCTATTGTTTCTGATAAATGGCAACAATGAGTAATAATTATAATGATAAGGATGATAATAATGAATTATTTATTATTATAATTATTGTCCATGAATTATGAATTATTCTCTGTTGTTTTCTCTCACCAGGGATGATGTAAACAAAGCGTTTCGCAAGCTCTCCGTTCTTCTTCACCCGGACAAAAGCGTCGCTCCAGGCAGTGAGGAAGCATTCAAGATCCTCGTTGCTGCCCGAACCAGTCTACTCCGGGTCGTCTCCCGCTGACCGGATGGGTCATCATCCCACAGCTGACTGGCTCTTTGGATTGACTGATTTTATGACCTCGCAGTTGACTGGCTTTTTGAGTTGACTGGCTTTTCGATTTGACTGGCTTTTCGAGTTGACTGGCTTTTCGAGTTGACTGGTTTGATGAACTTGCAGATGACTGGCTTTTCGAGTTGACTGGCTTTCGAGTTGACTGATTTTACAGCCTTGCAGTTGACTGGCTTTTTGAGTTGACTGGCTTTTCGAGTTGACTCGCTTTTCGAGTTGACTGGTTTTTCGAGTTGACTGGCTTTTCGAGTTGACTGGTTTGATGAACTTGCAGATGACTGGCTTTTCGAGTTGACTGGCTTTCGAGTTGACTGATTTTACAGCCTTGCAGTTGACTGGCTTTTTGAGTTGACTGGCTTTTCGAGTTGACTCGCTTTTCGAGTTGACTGGTTTTTCGAGTTGAATGGTTTGATGAATTTGCAGATGACTGGTTCTTCAGATTGCCTGGCTTGAGAGATTGGTTCTACATCATGATCGATGGTTTATAGAAGATTGACTGGTTCTAGACAACGAACTGTTGTTACTGGTTTGACTGGTTCTAGGCAACTGACTGTTGTTACTGGTTCTACGTTGTTCGTTGGTTCTATGGGGCTGACTGGTCCTAGTGACTGGTTTTTGGAGATTGATTGGTCTTTGAGATTTGACTGCTTATGAGATTGATGCATTCTCACAACTAAAGTGTTTGTAATGCTGACTTACTCATACTCTTAACTGGTCCTCAACTGGCTTGCCCTTTTGGCTTGTGTAATGGACTGGCGGATAAGGTTGACTGGCCTATGAAATCAACCAGTTGTAAGAAATAACTGACTTGTTTTAATTGCTTGATTGCTATGTCTTCCTCTTCATGAAATTAACTAAGCATAAAATCATAGGAACAGTCAGTATTATGAGCTAGTCATTTGTTTATTAGTTATCCATAGAAGCAAATCAACCTGATAAGTCGGTCAGTTTTAGAGATTCGTTGTAAAGATTATTAAATTAATAAATATTAAATAACTGCTTCAGAGAACAAGAACGACAGATACAGACAGCGAGAGAGAGAGACAGGTGGAAAGGAAGTCATACAGAGAGACACAGACGGACTGTGTGTGTGTGTGTGTGTGTGTGAGAGAGAGAGAGAGAGAGACAGACAGACAGACAGATATATATATATATATATATATATATATACAGACAGAGAATGTGAGATAAACACACAGAGAGACGGGTTACCAATTCTTATAATTATTGGTGTTTTTTAGCTTCATCAGAAAGTTACTGACCGCCAGTCGGCGCCACTCATCTATAATGCCCTTTAAACTCAATACGTTTTTGCATAGACAACAGTGCAGTTCTTCCCGTATAAAACTTCGTTTCCATTGTGATTCGGGCATGTAATTGACGGAAAATGATATTTATAAACATAACAATGCTACCCCAAAATGTCACTGCAATTGGATGCTACTAGAAAAGACGCGCTTATATTAGACACCGTTAAACCTTGTTTTGCTGAGGCTATAATAATTTTATTTGTTCGGTGCTTCGCAACTGCCATCCCAAAAACAATATCTAATAAATTATTAATTATCACTCAATGTGGGCAAACTGAAACTAAGCTTACTACTAGTTAATTATAATTATACTAGTGACACGTATTTTGCTGTCAACAGACGACGTTGAAGCTTGCAATAATTCATTACGTGGATTTATATAGCGGTCCTTTAAGGCAACTATTCAGAGGCGCGCTCCCGGACTACAGTAGTGGCTGAAAAGGACAGTTTTGAGATGTGCATAGAAAGAATCAGAGTGGACCATATGAAACAAGCACATACACTCGTACAGCAACAAAGAGAACCTGTCCTCTGCAACAAACAGTCTGGAACGGGGCGAATCCTAAAATTCCCGGGCAACGCCGGGTACCCCAGCTCGCTAATTAATTATAACGAGGAGTGGTGCCACTGCCACTTGACGTATAGGCCTACGAGCCTGCGAACAGGCAGAGAACAATGATAGCGCGTCTTTCAAGAAAGATATACTTGTAAATGTGTTCTATTGGCCCGCGTCATAAACATAGGGCCTGCAGGTTCTATCATAATATTATATTGTACTGCCAATAGGCCCTACCGTTGTCACAAGTCACAACTTCCAACCGTACAATATATCAAAGAAATGAATTTATAAGGATGAGACACCTTTAAAACGTTATTCATCAACTTTATAATTCAATTATAAATTTCGTCATCGTGTGAAGTTAAGCTGTTCAATAGTGCTGTAACATGCCGAACAATTTTTTCGAGGGCAACGACCTCGAGATATGTTGTCATAGGCCCTCGTCAAATCAAATCCGTCATCGTGTGTTTGACTATCATAATTATTGCAAACCCTTTTCTATAGCGAAGAAGACGTTATAATAATATAATAAGTTATTGAGACGACGTCTGTCTCCCTCGTAATCACAACATTATTGTTGTACTAAGAAGTCGACGTAAGCGACACAAGTGGTGAACACAAGATGTCGTTAACAACGTGTTGCTTCCATGGGCGGAGACTTAGGTTGGACGGTCCCCCTCAATCAATGTGTTGAGGGGACATCCGTGCATTTGGCCCCCATGCAATTTTTAAGTGTTAAGACATGTACACTTCACATTAACACATTGGTGACGCAGAAAAAGAAACACACCATTGTATGTATGTGCATTTGTTATAGCGCCTCTTCAAGCTCTCTACTCAGAGGCGCTCCCGATGCAGAGCGGACACTGCATCGGAGTTTCACGCCGAAGCGCTGAGCAATTGTGAGTGAAGGACTTGCCCAAGGTCCTTACGCGGCCAGGTGGATTCGAACCTCGAACCTTCCGGCTCAATGGCAACGACGCCACCACTACACCACCGCGCCCCACAAAACATTGGAAGAGCTTCTTTCAATTACCACCATGCATGACTAATTATATGAAAAAAACGGTACGCTTACAATGACTAGACCCAAGGGCGGATACAGAAATTTTGGACGGGGGGGGCCAAAAAATTCTTGACACCTTAGGTCTGGGGCAAAAAAATTCGCATCCGCCAAAAAGTTGATGACCTTTTTTTTTTTTTAGTTATCCGGCCAAATTTTCGGAAAAACCATACCATTTCATCCGCCAAAAAAGTTGATGACCTTTTTTTTTTAGTCATCCGCCGAAATTTTCGGGAAAAACATACCATTTCAGCAGCCGCTGAAACCAAATGGGGGGGGGGCCACGATACATGGCATTTCTAAATGGGGGGGCCATGGCCGGATTGCCCCCCCCTGGATCCGCCTCTGACTAGACCCACATTATTTTCACGACTACAGACCAACGAATCAACACTTCACAGTATCTCAATCGTTTTAACACCCTCTTTTCTCATCACAGACCTATTTTAAGGTTCCCAGTTGCCTTATTAAGTCTATGATAACAAGCAGGCCGACTACAATAATTATTAGTCTGCATAAACATTATACATCCCGTATAATTAACTCCTACAGCGTAGGCTACCGTATGCTGGCCCAGTTGGTTATGATGGGTTATCTACATTGGCTATATTCCCATGTTAAATGCTGTTCCGCCGTTTTGGAACAAGCTTCCGCCAGCACGACGATAGCCATCTGCATGGATTTTTGAACGTGCAGTTCTACACAAAATGTGCAGTTGTAAATGAATTTGTCCAGTTGTAAAAGCAATATATTTGTGCATGTAAGAGAATGCAGGGTAAGAGAATGGTAAGTGGTAACTGCATGCAATCGCGGTTTACCTTTAGTCCTTTACCACGTAACAGCGAAATGGAACGAAGGGCTTGTGCAGTGAAAAAAACCGTCTGACTAACTGCATCTGCCTGTCTGACTCCCACGGTCTTGACCCTCTGCCTATCATCGACTTTGTTGTAATTGAGTACCTGTGATAGTTTACGCGACTATACGGTTATTTTGGGCGCTGTAGAAATTACGTGTTTATAATTTCCGATTTATGATTAGTTCACGAGTAGGCCTATAGGCCTATTATAGGCCTAATACGAGACTGACTTTGCAAGGGCAGAAATTAGCAGCAGAATTTTCACTCCATGTGTATGGATCTCACATCATCACTATGTGGGCGCGGTGGGGCAGTGGGAATGTTCGTTGCCTTGCAGCCGAAGGTTTGCACTTTGCAGGTTCGAATCCACCTCAAGTCGCCCCGTAGGGAAGTTGCTAACAACACTGTCAACACAGTCATAGTTGCCTCTGCAGGGCTATCTCAATGAGATGGATTGATGGAACGGATGGCTAGACTTCAATGACAGCTTGGTGAAGGTATAGAGAATCTGCATTTAAAGATAATTATTTCACCATAAAAGAGGTGTGGAATTTTTAGGACTGCACAACCTGCCCGTCAGTCAGAGATCGTCTTTCTGATGAGTCACAGGCGATGTATGTAACGTTTATCCGGGTACTCAGCAGGGTAATTGCGAGCAGAGTCGCATCGTTTCGGCGGTTTTTAGTCGTCACAAATAAATACACAAAAATTCGTCTAAATTTATATTACCTCAACCACAAAAATTTTCTTGCAGGGACTTCTATCCTTATACTGTATACATGGCGGGCGCAACTTGAGCCCAATGAAAAACAGGGTGAATTAGAAAAGAGCCAAAACGCAGGGCGCAGAGTGCAACCAGTGGCGGAGTTCCATCGCTAATAATAATTGCAGTGTCGGGCTAGCACGGCAACCAACAATGGTGTAGCGCAAACTCAAGCAGACAACGGCACGGACGCATTTGGGAAGGGGTTGACCCCCCCCCGAATTGTAAATACGGAGATTGAGCAGCGACACCAACACCGACATCAGAGGCATTCCCAGGAAAAAACTTGTGATATCAATTTCGGGGATTCCAAACGACAAATCGCAAAATACACAAAATGAGTTCTAAACAGTTCGGATATAATTTGTATAATTATTAGGGCTTTTGAGCCCGTACATGCCCCCTAAATATTACGCAAGTGACGCGTTGACGCTGTGCCTGTTAGGCCTAAACTCAGGCTGCAGGGTGTGGCCATCGCAATGCCGCGTGCAGGTCTTTATACAATAATCGTATGTATAGTATTGTATATACTATCTAATAGCATGGTCTATTTTGTCAAGTGCTTTATTGCACCGGTCTGTGACAATAACACGTCACGACGAATAAGCTGAATAATATCACGACGTTCATGACAGTGTGTGTGCGTGTGCGTGTGCGTGCGTGTGTGTGCGCGCGCGTGTGTGTGTGTGCGTGCGTGTATGTATGTGTGTGCGTGTGTGTATGTCATTACTGCTGCAGCGAATAACGTCGTTCTGCATGGAGCTCGAGCGCTTGCAGCTACGCGCAATTTGACTTTGGCTAGGACCTGCCATACATTCATACATACATTATATAATATATATATATATATACATATATACATGTATGATGTATATATATAATATACACATATAATATATACATATACATACACACATAATATTTGTATAAAGTATAATATATATATAATAAACATACCGCCATATATATATACATATATACATAATACACATATATACATAATATACATATATATAATTATACATATATATATATAATATATACACATAATATCGTCATCGGTTGGTCAAATGCTGTCCTCACTGCTGTGTGCGCCTGTGGAAGCCTCTACACAGTCTACAGCCGCAACCACCACCGCTAGTCTATCGGTTGCGAGCGTGTGGCCTGCCTGCCTGCCTGCCAGCCTCCGCTACCACCACCACCACAGCCCGTGTGGCAGTAGCCGGCTGCACCACCACCACCGCCACCATCACCACCACCATCATCATCACCATCATCATCATCATCATCTGTTCGTGTCTGTATGGCCGGCCCTGCTGCTCCATCAGTCCATCCTCATCCCTAGAAGAGACTCCTGCCTCTTCTTCTTCCTCTTCTTCTCCTGCGTCTAGCAGACGATCGCACGCGCTCACTCACTCACCGGTCGCTGGGTGTCGATAGTCCG